>CM047004.1:67800998-68330068 GCA_025698465.1 Gossypium longicalyx | reverse complement strand
ATTACATTAAATTCATCAAAGGGTAACAACATCAAATTAGTTGGAAAACAATAACCTCAATCATCAATGAGCAATTTTACAAACTTTATCCACTATAACATGATGATTTAAGGGGTTTGAAACTTAACCACAAATTCGATGACTTCAACAATCATATTTTTATCGATACAAATTTTGTGCATATATATGAGTGCATGGAACCAGGATTAATCTGAGCAACAATATCAATATCAAGTAGAGAGAATGTACCGTGATAACATTTGGTGCCAAGCATCTTCCTTTACACATATTGCATAGGTTCTTGTTGGAGCTCTAGCCTCGATTTAAATTTATTAAATCCTTTGCAAAGACTACAACTACCACCAACATTTCGAGAGTACCATGGTGGTCTACCCTCAAGGCGGGATTACTTAGTTTTGAGGTCCATTCAACGCCTTTCTCTACCCTTCCCAGCAATCTTTAAGAAAATGGTCAAAAGAACCACACTTGAAGCAAGCCCCACTTCTCATCCGCAACTCTCTAAAATGCAATTTATTACAGATATTGCATCGTGGTTTAGGGTTTTCCAACACTCCTAACTCGTGGTTAAGGAGACAAAGACCTCGGGTTGGTGAGTTTGTAGTTCCGTTCCTTTCCGAATACTCCTTTGAGGTAGCAAAATGCTCATGATAATTCTTTAATTTCTTTGAAGTAGATGATTGCACCTTGCTTACAAATCTTTTACTTAAAACCTCGAGCTTCCTTTTCATGTGTTTCTTTTCTTTTGCTTAATTCCTCACCCTTGTATGCTCGTTCACCAACATTGTGAATTCTCTTCATTCTAGAATTCCAATTAACAACTTGATATCTTCGCTTAGCCTTTCTTCAAATCTTTGCACATTTTGGCTTCAATCAACTCATTCACCAAAGATACTTGCTCAATTTAACAAATTCTCTTTCATACACGGACACTATCATATTCCCCTATTTGAGCTCTACAAATTCCTTCTTTTTCTGGTCTAGGAATCTCTGACTAATATACTTCTTTTTAAACTCTGTTTGGAAAAATTCCCATGTAATATTTTCCCTAGGTACCATAGAAGATATGGTTTTCCACCAATAATAGGCCGTGTCTTTCAACAAAGATATTGCACATTTCAAACATTCGGCTGGTGTACATGATAACTCATTTAGAACTCGAATAGTATTTTCTAGCCTGAACTCGATCCTCTCTGGATCATCATCGGCCGTAGCCCTAAATTCTTCAGCCCCATGCTTTCTGATTTTATCTACTAGAGCCTTACTAATTCTAACAAATCTATCATCCTGTGATGTTTCATCATTTTGTGAAGCAGGCGGGGGAGGTCGTTGAACAGTAGGATTTGTTCTCATATATTCACTAAACCATTTATCCATCAATTCAAACAAGGCTACTTTTGCCGCCTCACTTCGGCCCTCTGATACGGGCCTTCTACTGACACTAGATGCAGCTTGCTGCATAGAAGCTTAGGCAGCGCTCTTAGCTTCCTCAATCTCGGCTCAAGCTTGGTTGGAAGACATTACTATATGAAAATACATTTAAAAGTGGCTAGGAGATATCACACTATCATAATTTATATAATAGCATGTATAGCAAGACTCGTACTTGCAAACCTTAGTCCGAGAATCGGCTAAACCGTAATTCTGATACCATTAAATATAACACCCTTAACTCGTATCCATTGTCGGGATAGGGTTTTGGAGTATTACCAAAACGTTCAGAACATTTTTCAATTAATTTACGTAAATTACTATTCATTTTCCAAGATCATACATATCATCCCATATATGGACCTTCGAGGCCCAAAACGAGTGTTGAAATCAAATTGGGACTAAATCGGGAACTCAGGGAATTTCTTACGAAATTCCAAAATTGGGACTACATGCATACACGTTCAAAATTTTACCTTGGTTTAATCCATAAGTTAGACTTAATAAAAACAATCACTTAATATATATATATATATATATATATATATAAAGCTAGCATAGCATGACATTACAAGTATATCAAACAACAATTACTAGCCATTCCAATGGCTAGATTACAAACGTCATCATCAAGCCATAATTGGCCAATGAAGCTTATACATGCCATTATAGCAAAATGAAATTTCTATTTAAACCAAAATGAGATAGTGGATAGTGTGATGATTGCTCCAACTGACTTCCAACCTTAAAGAGTTTTGAGCACTATAAGACAGAGAAAGATAAATAGACTAAGCATTTTATGTTTAGTAAGTTCGTATAATGAAAAATAAACTTACTGGTCTTATTTATTAACACAAGCACACATAAACATCTATTCCATCAATTTTGGGTAAGCTACCTAAACACATACACTTATTCAAACAAGTTAGTCACATAATCTCATATGAATATCAAGTAAACATAGATGAGCTCATCACATTACAAGTTCCATAACTTTTACACCTTTCCTTGATTCAAGATTCCTTTTCATTTGAACTATTGAAATGCATCTGGACTTCCTGGTTAGTATCCTCAAAAGTACCCCTTGGGCACAAACTTAACAAGCACACTCTCGAGCCACATATTATGCTGAGATTACCAAACCAAAGCTAAATCCTTTTTAGGGCATATGCTCTAAAGAGCTAATTTGGATTGCCCGTCCAAGCAAATCCAATCTATAGCATAGGTCGAGTGACTTATATTTGGATTACCTTCTGGGATAAATCCTTCTAACAACATGTGGAATATTGTTCTCGTTCAAGCATATCACCTTAATCCATCGAATTTCAACGTTCAACCAAAAACATAGCAATTCGTCCACATTTCACAACTTATGATTATTTCATAATGTATGTTATCTCATACACATTGACAAAATCATACAATTAAATTCAAGCATTTAACATACATAGTTAAGTTACTCGAACTTACCTTGAAAATGGTTCGTTTTGTAATTTCAACTAATCTAAAACATTTTGCTTTCCTCGATCTAGTTCCGTAGTTGGTCTTTTCAGATCTATATGGATAAATTTGACTATTAATCTATCAAATTTCATATACATTTGCATTCTATTGCATCGTAGGCAAAATTACCATTATGCTCCTATCCTTTTTAAAAATTCTTATTTCGTCCCTGGGCTCGGAAAATGAAATTCATGAAATTTAACCCTCTTTCCAAGCCTAGCCAAAATTTATAAACAACATTTATAGCACAAATTATGACAAATTTTAGAATTTTCCATGAGTTTTTACCATTTTTCATTTTAGTCCCTAAATCAAGTTTTCATAAAAAATTACTTTGTAAAAGTTGTTTATTTATTAACAAGCTTTCATTTTCTACCACAAATTTCTAATTTTTAGCATATTCATCCATGACCCAAATTTCATACTTTGATAACTTTTCAAATTAATCCCCTAAATAGATAGATTAGACTATCCTGATTTCAAAAATATAAAAATCATTAAAAATGAGACTTGATTTTATACCTTTTCAAGTGTGGTAAGTTGTCTTCCTCTCTCCTAGGGTTTCCATGGAAATTTTGGGGAAGATGATATGAAATTAGATGAATATTTCTTTTTATTTAATTATCATCTTTTAATTTTAGTGATTTCCAATTTAGTCCCTATCCTTTTCTAATATTTCTATAGATGAGTCACTAAAATATCTACTAACTACCCTTCAATGGTCTAATTACCATTTAAGGACCTTAAGTTTTGAATTCTATAGCTATTTGATACCTATAGCTACTAGAATCCAACTTTTACGTTTTATGCAATTTAGTCCTTTACCTAATTAACCACACAATCGATAAAATTTTCATATCAAAATTTTGATGTGATCTTCCTATCATGATGCCAACCATAAAATAAAATAAAATAATTTTTATTTTTAACTCAGATTTGTGGTCCCGACACTACTATTCCTACCTCACTGATATTGGGCTGTTACAGTCTAGACCATGTGTCGCTATATTAGTGCAGGGTTAGCACAGACAATGGACACGAGCATGTTAGAGACGTGTAACTCACTATTTTTGGTACAAGACCACATGGGCAAGGCACGCGGGCGTGTGTTTTAGCCGTGTAAGTTACTATTTGTGGAATAAAACCACACAGCCAGGGACACAGACGTGTACCCAGGCCGTGTGAGTTACATGGGCAGGGACACGGGTGTGTATCTAGGCCATGTAAGTCACTGTTTATACTTTGGAACCACATGGGCTAGACACATGGGCATGTGACAGGTCGTATGGCATGTTACTAGGACTCAAAATCTACTTTTGAAGCCGTAAATGTTATTTAACACTAATATTGACTTCCTCTTTGTGTGAATGATTGAATTTGATTATATGGGAGCTGTTTGATATTCTGAGACTGATGTGTACATAACATAGTGGTATGTATACCATGATGTTTATTCTGAGATGGCATTATTTTATCTTTTTGGGAAATAAATTAGAATGATTGAATAATTGGTATGAATATTTATGTTCTGCATTTACATGTGTTAGGGGTATTGCGAAGAAAGAAGTAATCTGTACTGAAATAGTGGTTAAGCCATAATGTGTATAAATCTGATTCTGGCACTTCGTTGCCTTTTGATCTAGCAGCTAAGCTGCATCTCTGTAAAAGTGTCAAATGGACACTCTAAGGTGTGTAGGGTTGGATGGGCATTAAATGTCCTTAACGGTGTGTTGGGATGGCCGAAAATGGTGTGTAACAGTTAGGGTAGGATTATTGTATCTGAATTTGATCTGTACTGTATCTAGAACTGAATTTGTATATATACACATGTGTAAGTAATCTACTCTAAATCTGAACTGAAACTTCGTCTATATCGAAGCAAATCTTTGAATTTAGAATTATTTTATAAGCGAGCACTAGTTAAGCAAATTTTTTTTACGCACTGAGTTCACAACTCATTTTGTTACTGATTAGATTTCAGGTGGATCTCAGTCTTGAACGGGTTGGGGCCACCGAGAGCTTGGTCAAGCTTTTAACTTCCTTTTAAGTATTATGTTAAGACTTTCAGTAATCTACGATAGTAGGACTTTGGAAGATTATACCCTAATTAATCTTTGTGATGGATATTATGTAGAACATGGTTTAATATTATTATGTTACTTGTGTGGTATGTGAGTATCGATGACGTAACTCTCTAAACTTGGGTTGGATGTCTAGGCCGGGTTTGAGTTGTTACATTTAGTGATATCAGAGTCAGGTTAGTCAATACGGACTGTGTTTGGGCTCATAATGTTTGAGAAAGTAGCTTAGTAATAATTTAGTATCTGAACTAATATAAAAACACAAAAATTTAGTAAACAACTGAGCTTCCAATGCTGACCCTGTAATTATGTCTGTTCTATTATAAAGACTATAATACTTAAATTGTTCTGGGTAAAATGTTTTGATGTGAACTAGTAAAATCACCCTGCTGGAAGTCTGAACTGATCTGTGCACTCTGACATTGTAGCTAGATTGCTATAATGAGTTTGCATAGTAGTCGTGGAAGTGGTATCATGGACGTGGTATCGAGGGCGCCGAGGAGGAGCTCGAGCAGAGTCATCCTCTATGGGTAGTATGCCCAACTAGGAGACCAAATGAGATCATTGGTACTCCCACTCATCGAGAGCAGAGTCTCAGACTCCGACGGTTGGGGATAACGCATTGTCCCAAGCCATGATTCGAGCATTGGAGAGAGTTGCAGGGACTCATTTGGAATCGGATGCTGAGGGTCAATTATTGAACGACTCTAGTCGAATAGGGCAGAATTATTCAAGGGTGTCATAGAGGTCGCTCCTACTGTTACGGAATATTGGCTCTAGGCTACCAAGCGTATTATGATAAATATTGACTGCACTCCCACTCAAAAATTGAGGGGTGCTGTTTCCCTAGTCTGGGATAAAGCTTATCAGTGGTGGTTGATTTTTGAGCAAGGTGCTCAGCCTGAACAAGTGAACTAGGACTATTTCAAGAACGTCTTCCGGGGTAAGTATGTGGAGGTAAGTTATGTTGAGGCTCACCGATACAAGTTTATGAGCCTAATTCAGGGTGGCTGATCTGTGGCGAAATATGAAACCGATTTTCTGCAACTGGGTTGGTATGGACGGACCTTGGTAGCATCGAACTACGACAAGTGTGTGAGGCTCGAAGAAGGACTGAGATATGATTTGTGGGTCCTGATAGCTCCTTAGAGGGTGCAGGGTTTCGCGGTCTTAGTTGACAAAACAAAAATAGTGGAAGAAGTGAATCACACTGAGTGCGAGTGGCGTGATCGTGAGAAGGCTCAGAATAACATTAAGAGGGATTCGGGTCCGTCTGGTTCTAGTCAGCATCCTAAAAATTAGACGATATTTGATTGGCCCTCAAGGGCCGAGGCACCAGCAGTAGTGACTGGGATTCAGCTGTGCAGTAATTGTGAGAAGCACCATCTGGGCGAGTGTTGGAGGAAATTAGGACCATGTCTCCGTTGTGGGTCGATAGAGCATCGAGTTAGGGATTGCCCCCGTTGACCAAATCCAGTGTCAACTGCGGCACAAACTCCGGCTCCAAATTTTGTTCGACCTTGGAGGGAGGTTTAGCAACCATCCAGGGGTTGTGGTATTGGTAGGGGTGGTAATGAATCTGGGAGAGGACAGCAAACACCGGGTAGAGGTGTGGGTCAGGCTGAGGCTCATCAGTCGGCACTAGTTAGATAAAATAATTAAAATAAATAACTAAGATAATTGAAATAGAATAATAAATCTACGATTAGAAAAATAAGGAAGAAATTAAAGAAGATAGATGGAAAAATAGAACGTGGTATGTAGAAGTCCTAAGAAGCCTTGTAAAAACGAAGAATCCACAGCCCCCTTCAAGCGGCTCTAATTTTTCATCCAAGAAAGAAAACTTGGCAAGAAAAAGTTTGAAGATGATTCCCACAATCTGAAAATATTGTTAAAATTCTTCTAAAAGAAACTCAAGAGAATTTATAAACTCAAAAGAGAAGTTGAATAATAATGAATTGTATGAATTGTGTACAATGCAAAGGCCTATATATAGGCTAACGAAATAAATCTAAATAAAAATCTTAAGTATACTAGAACTCTAATTTAATCTAAACAAGAAGTAGTTTTAAACTAAACTTTCTTGTTAACATAAAACACCTAAATAACTTAAAATACTTAATAATTATCAAAACTTTGGAATAAAATAATAAGAAAATAATAAGAGCTGATAAATACAATATTGGGCTCATATATAAAAATTAAGCCTAAAACCCAAACCGAATATGATTTAAACTCGAATTAAAAGCTCAAAATTCGTAGTTCTCATCATAATCTCATTTAGAAATTTTGCTTGCACATTCTTCACTAAAATGATCATAACAAGCTACCAAACTCAAAATCGAGTGATTCAAAATGCATTTCAAAGCTAAGAGATAGTTCTTCAAACACCATGAAGACATCTCAACCCAAAAATGCCAAGATCCTATCCAAAAAGTCATCGTAAGTTTGCTAATTTCCCAAGCTTGAAAATTGGTAGCTTTGGTGATTGGAATTTAATAAATTTCACCCCATCCGTGCATGTATCATTCTCCCTTTCCTCATAAATATTTATCTTGGAAACTTGTCTTTGATCGAATCTTGATTTGATTTGTTTAGCCTTTGACATTGTTGTTGGGCCTTGAGGTAGTGTGAGCCCATCACATTCATGGATCTGAAATTGTGCCTTGAGACTCGCATCATTCCCCCCTTCCTCAAGAAGATTCGTCCTCGAATCTTTAGCTGCATAGAAAGAAAAGAGATTAGAATAAAAACAATAAAATGAAAAAAATAATTACCTAAGCTTTGTTATGCACCGAAACTATCTCCAAGATCAAAGATATGATTTTGATATCCCAAATCAACATGGATCAAATATCTCTCCTTCAAAAATAAACCACCAACATTAAACAAAGAAATATTCGGCACAAGTGTGATTAAATAAAAAATAACTTGGAATTTTCTTTGAATATGCATGGTCATCCATAAGAATTTCCAATGATAAGTCAAGAATTTCACATAAATATAAAAATCAAGTTTAATATTTTTATGTAAAAATTCTTCGTTAAAGGTCAAGATAGAATTTTTTGTTGCAAGAGAAAATCTATGAAATGCTTTAAAAACATATTTAATGCAACAAAATTACTATTTTTAACCTTTACAAAGGTAGACAAACCCATAAAATCAGTTAAACTTTCAAACTAAGGTTTAATGAAATTTTACCAACGAAAAAACATGTAAGGAAGTATTTTACAAACAAAATCAGTAGCACACTTATAAAAAACATTCAAGGTATGCCTTCTTAAATTAATTTCTATTGTTTCCTTACCTTAGTTACCTTATAGCACTTGTGGAGAATTATCAATGTTCAACTTACCTATTTCCCACAAGTAAAATCATCTATCAATTGTAGAGTAATATAATTGAAAGTCCGTCAATGGATTCTTGAAGTTTTGTAATGAAGAAACATCACTAAACAAATTTGAGTAAGGGTTAGTTAAAACATAATCACTCCTCACTTTTATATGGGTATTTTGTTGCTTTTTATTTTCTTTTTCCACTTGAAAACTCTCCAATTTTAACTCATATGGATTTTCACTCACCAAATTTGGACCATCAAGTAGACTTTTAGCACTCAAGGTCTTTTTTCTCTCAATCTTTTCATATGATTCTTCCTCACTTCCCATATCCCCCTGACAGGTATTATGAATATTCAATCCAATACAATATATCTCAGTAGGAGAACATTTCTATTTCATCTAACTCTATATATTCAAGGAAAAAAAAATTTCATTATCATTTTTTCAGTTTACAAAGTTCGCCATCTTCTTTGATCAACAAAAATCTCGTGTTAACACAATCACGACTATAGTGTCCACGCCTTCACACGTAAAACATTCAATTTCATGAGCTCTTTATTGTTTTAGTGAAAAATTAGTATAAATGAGCTGCTTGAAAGATGTAGAAGAATGTTTTGTAGGAGCCCCACTTTTCCACTCAAAAGGTTTAGTCTCAGCATGTTTTGGTAGCAACTTATTAATAGCACAAGAAGGTTTCAAATTCTTGAAAGTAGAATTAGAACTTATACCTCGATAATAATGTGGTGTCAAAAATAGTGGTTGGGGCCCACAAATCTAACGAGTAAGTTCGTAAATGTTATTATTTAATATTTAGAGTCAATTATGGTGTTAAAATAAATTTTGAATTGGTAATTTATACTTTTTGAAAGAAAATAATTAAATTTAAGTGGTAAGACTCTAAAGTCAAGTGATTTTAGAAAATGAGGTATCGAGACCTCCATTTCTATAAACTGAGCCATAAATATTTTAAGAAATATTGATGGAGTATTATTGAGGTTGTATTAACGTTTCGTTAACAAATTTTAATGTTTAGATAGTTAATTAATTAAAAAGAACTAAGTTGTAAAGAATGTAAAATTTGATCACTATTAGATTTGAATGATTAATTGGCTTAATGAATATAAGTGGAAGGATTAATATGGTAAATTACCATTCTTAGGATGGTGGGACGGTTTAAGCTTTAATTTCTTTTAATTTTATATGTTTTATTTGTTATTTTTATTATTAAAATAAAAGTAATAATGTTTATAATATGAATAAAGGTCATCTTCCTAAATTAGTTTCTTTTTCTTCAACCGAAAGCCATGGTTGGGTGCTTGAAGCTTCAATCATGCTATAGTTAATGCATGTAAGCCCATTTTGATCCCGTTTCTCGCAATTTTTATGTTTTTGAGATCGTTGTAACTAGGTCCAGCTAGTTTGTGCCTTTGTTTTTAAAACTATTAAAGATTTTGATTGTTGCCATTGATGAATATTTTGTGATTTTAGATGTTAAATGATGAATTTGAGGTATTAGTTGTTATTTATAAGTATTTTGTTTAGTGATTTTTAATGAATTTAATGATTAGGGATTAAATTGTGAAAATAGTAAAATTCAAGGTAAATATTATGAAATGATGATAAAAATGGGCTGATTATGAACCATATGAAAATTGGCTAGCATGAATTTTTTAACTAAAAATGGTAAATTTGCAAGTTTTGGGTTTAGGGACTAAATTGCATAAAAGGTAAAATATTGGGATAAATTTGTAAAATGTTTATAGAAGGACTTAATTGTATTAGACATATTATTTAAGTGCTAGAATTGTATTAATTGAATAAAGAATTATTATTTAGTTCCAGAAACGAAGCAAACAGATCTAAATAGAGTAAAAGCTAATGTGTCGGATTAGTCGTTGGCCTCGTTTTACAACTATAATTATCGTGGTAAGTTTGTAGGTATAGAATTGTACATATATATATACATAATTTTACTACAGATTTATGAATGTATATATATGATGTTTAATATGTGAGTTGGAAATTAAAATATTATAACTGAATATAAGGTGAGAAAGGATTTATTTGAAAACTATTGAATATTTATGAAATATGATATATATGATTTTGGAATGATTATGAATTGTTACAACATGTGTATTGAGAAAAATGAAAGTGCCTCTGATTCATGAAAGTTATAATTTTGTTAAAATGCCCGTTTGGATATAGTAAACGATTAGGATACGATTAGCATATCAATAGGGTTAGTATGCGCGCTTGTACTAGATTTATACTTCAGTGCCTCTGTTTGCACTTCGATGCCCCTGTATACTCTTCAGTGTCCCTGTTCGCACTACGGTGCCTCTGTTTGCACATTTGTGCTCCTGTCTGCACTTTAGTGCTCTTGTTATGCATATGATGCCTCTGGTGTGGTGTAGTTACCCGAGCATCTGAGTCAAGTTACTAGTTCATCGGGCTAAATGTGAATAGAATTTACCAAATTATTTAAATGTTAAAGGCTAATGTATAGACAAGATATTAATAAATTTTGAATGTTAAATGTTTAATGAATTACTTGATCATATGTAAGTATCATTAGATTGATGATTATTCAGTTAAAGATAGATGCTTATACACATATGTATATGAGTTTGGATTGAATTATTATAGTATAGGAAGCATGCAATGAACCATTTTCAGTACTAATCCTATAAGTGCTTCATAAATGAATAACAGGTATAATTAATATATTTATTTAGCTTTCACATTGTTTAGAAAAAAAGTAAGTGATTATGAGATGATATGTTTATATGAAAGTCTAAAACGAAAGAAGAATTACAAAATAATTATATGTTAAATGTGTAAGTGTTATGGTAAGAAGAAACGTTTAAGTGAAATGGTTAAATGAAATGCTT
The DNA here is from genome assembly GCA_025698465.1 of Gossypium longicalyx. Classification (NCBI taxonomy): domain Eukaryota; kingdom Viridiplantae; phylum Streptophyta; class Magnoliopsida; order Malvales; family Malvaceae; genus Gossypium; species Gossypium longicalyx. Next base: position 68,318,803 of record CM047004.1, on the reverse strand, counting down.
ATAAGGAGAAATATATATACATGTATATGCAAGGCTACACCAATTATCCATAAGAGGTGTAGTGAGTAGAAAACGAAAGTTAGCTTATATTATAATAAAAATTATGCTTAGTTGTTTATTCTAATATGTCAGCAGTTACGTTACCTTATACAAACTTACTAAACATTATTACTTACGTTAGTTATTTTCTTTTATTGTAGATCATTTGAAGGTTTGATTTGGTTGGAAGCTCGTCGGAGACCTATCACACTATCCAACCATTAATTCGGTAGTTTTTAAGCCTTTTTGGCTAATGTTTATAATGGCATGTATAGGGTGGTTTATAATGATGTTTATGAATGGTTGGTGGACTTATCATGCTTGTTTAAATAAGTCTTTATGGTTACTTTTATGTGATTGTGCATAAGGTTTCTTTTATGGTATGTTTGAATGGTTTAAATTGGTTATTGATGGAATGCTTTAGTATTTATTTGGTTTAGGTTGGTTGACATGAAAAGTAGCATTATTGGTACGTTTTGGCAGGTATGAAACTAGATTATAATGTTAGAAATATGGTAAGCTTGGCTTGATTGGTATGTTATGTTTTGGTGTATATATTGAGATGCCTTGTATGGCATATTGGTTGATTGAATTTAGAACTTGAAATGGCATATTAATGTGTGTTTTGAAAGTGTTTAGACTCATGTAAAGTGTGTATATATTGATGGAAAGATCTTGTATGAAATGGTATGAAATGGTATGAAATGGTTTGATTTTATGTACATTTTGAGTCCAAAAGGTTTGTGACATGGCTAAGTCAGCCTGGCCACACGGCTGTGTATTGTCTGAGGGTTCCTTTGTATGCAAATCAGTCAGTTACATGGCCTAATACATAGCCTGACACACGGGTGTGTGGGGAAATTTTGAATGCTACATGACCTAAGACAAGGGCGTGTGTCCCAGTCATGTGAGGCATACGGCCTGGCCACATGGCTGTGTGACCCCTATAGTTAGAATTGTAACTTTTTATTAAACTTTCTAAATGTTTTCAATTTAGACCTGAATTGTTTCTAATGTGTTTTTAGGGCCTCAAGGGCTTGATTTAGGGACGACATGTATGAGAGTGGTTGTTTTATATTATGAATGTTTAAATGTTCCGTTTGTACAGTAATGCTTTATAACCCTAATCTGGCAATGGATACGGGTTAGGGGTGTTACATTTAATGGTATTAGAGGCACGATTTAGTCAGTTCTTAGATTGAACGTAGCATATATGGAGTCTAGAAATCATGCTATTATATAACTTGTGATAGTGTGATATCTCTTGACTCAAAATGAATTATGTTTTCATATAGATAAAGATGTCTTCCAATCGAGCTAATTCCAATGATGTTGAAAGTAATATTCAAGTATCAGAAGAAAAGGTTGCTATTGATTAGCAGAATCTATAAAGGTTAGAGTAGAGAATCATAGTGTTTATGTTAATAATGAATGTTATATTATGTATACTCATGAGAATTAAATTTTGTGGCATTATGATCTCCACCCCCTCGGTCTTAAAATTTTATATGACGACACTAGTAAGAAGCTGAAGAGTTCAGAGATTGAATGAGTAATAATGTCTTTAGAGTCGATAGTTGGTTAGCAAGTAAAGAGAGTTCTAGACAAGATATTAGATTTTTTTGAAAATTATTTGGGATATGCAACGTCGTTGTTAAAGAAGAAATTATTCACTGGTAATCGATTATATCAAGTATGGTATCTAAAGAATGGCTTAATCGGGATTTCTTCTGAATTGATTACTTTAGTGGAACATAATATTATGAGATCATCGATTATTTTAGTGGACAGTGGAGTAATGTTGGAAATGTATATAGATCTGTATGCAGTTGTTATGGCCGAGTATCTTACAATCATCTCATCTGGATATTCTATGTATTCTTTTATCTTTTTAGCATATACATATGCTTTATTTTTAGATGTGGTTCTTACCAAGTGGGAATCATTGCTAATCATAATGTTAGGCATAAGTATTATTAGTTTTCCTTATTAGTGATCGACATTGCTCTATTATTGGGATTCTATTCAACTATGTTTTGATAGGGGGCTCGATGACAAAAATCATGTGTTGTTATTTTTTTGCTTCTACTAGTTGTTGCTATACTTTATGTGCATGGAATTTATGTTGCTTATGTTACAGCTAATTCTAGTACGTCTAAATGATATTCTCCTTCTAGATTTTCTTGGGCAAAAATCATGTGTTCTTACCATGTCTGAACATCTAACTACGTTAATATGTGATAAACAAACGTAGAACGGACATGAATCAAGCATTGGGACCACTATGGTATCGTAGGTATCGTTACCGCCCCTATGGTATCAATATTTTCTTTAAGTGGTATCAATACCACCTGGAAAATCTATAACCAACTAGCATTCTGTTTCTCACCAAATTTTAAAGTGTCGAAAACTATTGATACCTTTCGCAAGGTATCGACAAAATTATCCCGAGTATCGATACTCGGGCAAAGGTGTCGATAACAAATCTCTATTTTGACTCCTTGCACATTTCAAAACACAGAGATATCATTTTTATAAACCCGAATATCGATACCTCTACCTCTGAACGTAAAAACACAACATACAAGTATATATATACATCCCAAGTAAGTGTCTAATCACCATGCATCAACTACTAAGACAAATAACCGTCCAAACGGCTTAGTCAATAGTTCAAAATACCAAAAACGTATCTGAGCAAGTATCATCATGCCATTATCAATATTCATAACCCTAAACAAACATACAAACTCATAACCCTCTATAAGGAAAACAAAAGCAAAATCGACAAATAGTCCAAACAAATCATGGCATTAAACAAGTCTACCACATTAACCTATCACATTGCCTTTATTCCCCAAAAATAAATAAGTATATAACACCTACTAACAAAGCTAAATAATCTGTTTGGATCACTCCCTTGAAGGCCACACCACTCACACCAGCACTACTTATATGCAATGGTTAAAAAAGAGTGGGTAAACTTAACAAGCTCAACGAATGCTCAAAATAATACTATGTAAACAAGTCATTATGCATCAACAAAGCATACATGCAATGTAATCATAATATCTTCTAATCCTATGTCATAATTTACACATTTAATAATCTTTCATGAATATTTACATATTAATCACATGAATACTTAAGCATATATTTAAGCATATATCAATAACGTTTAATCATATTCAATCAATTTTTATGATAATTTGACTCTTGAGATTATGAAACATAAAGTGGACTTTATTGCCACACATCAGATATGCGGATCTCTATCACACCAATAATGACTCAAAGAGTCGAACATGTACCATAAGTGAAGCATATAGCTAACACTCTCCAACACACCACACATATATATCTCGATGAATGAAGCTTAGCTCACATTCTCTTATCTCTCTGAAATTGTCCCTGAGCCTCAACGCCCCATATACATCACAACACACAGGTGAGTACTCACAAACCTATGGCATACCAGCTATATCCAACGGCCTCATTAGGTCACATGGCCAAACTATCCACATTATTATCACATATTTAGTTACCGATTTTCTACACATATTCACTGCATATTCACATTAGTAGCACAATATAATATCTGTCATATGGCATGAAAACATATCCACATTTTTACTGTCACATGGCATGAATAACATACCCTCATACTCACTTTCACAACAGTCATCACAAGCTTATAGCATATATCATAGCAACTCATATATGTTCATGATTTCAAATTCACAAATTCACAAGCAAACAAATTTCGCATTTAATCATAGATGTGAGAACACTTACACTTGAAATTCAAAGTAAGGGTTTAGGCTACCTATAAACTCCCAATTACACAACGAGTTATCTACGAGTAGCAATCCCAAAACACTCACTAGAAATATGCTTTTGCCGAAAAGCCAAAAGCTTAGACAAGCTTTTCTTTGCCTTTGTCTCTACTCATTGAAGGTTCTATAGACTTTGAATCTTCAACAAGACAAACCAAACAAACACACAATCAACAATCAGTCATTGACTCACCTTAAATAATAAAAAACAATAGCCTAAGCTACATTGAGTATGAACTGAAACCTTCAACATGGAAAACTTTAAATTCAAATATATCATCCTACACTTAATATTTTTGCATGAAACAAATTCTGTTCATATTCATAATCATCTGCGACTAATTCTCAACCTTTAAACTACACAAAACTACACGTTTTAAGGTATCAACATTTTTCGACAAGTTTTGGCCATAATAATGAAAATTCATTAAAACATGATAAAATCTTAATGAAACTTCAAAGTAACTTTAGAAACTTTCTAATTATGTTAAAATAAGTTGAAAAATAGTTTAAAACCAAGTTTTAATCCACACACCCGAAATCCACCATTAATGACCAAAATTTCGGCTTTTATCTAAAACATGCATTTTAATTGCTAGAAATTCAATTTAAAAGTCTAGATAAAATTTAAAAATAATAGGAAGATGATTGGTTACCTTGAATGCAAGAAAAATGAACTTTGGGAAATTCTAGAAAATCTACTATTGAAGAAAATGATGAAATCTATGGAGATCTTTTTAGTGTTTTCTTGGTTTTAATGGAAATTTATAGTTCAACGGATATTGGAATCAAGAGGGATTAGGAATTGGAGCTCAAAAGCAATTGGGAGAGAATAGGAGAGGAAGGGATAACACAAGTATGATGAATGAAGAAACTAATGTGAAAATAAAACTATAAATGAGGTTTTTTAGGTTGAATTTTAAAATCTGGTCTAATTCCTCTTAAAAATTCACAATTTTAACTCTTTTGCAAATTAGTCCAATTTTCAAAATTGAAGGTCTTTAAAACTCATTTTTAAAAATTTATTTATTTTACTAAAACCATAGTAAAAAAATTATAGGTAAATCATGTCACAAAATTCCAAACATTCTAAGGCTAAAATCCCTAAAATACTCTTAAAACTTCTAGACCCAATTTTGGGGTGCGACAAGACATGATCATGAATTCGTACATGTAATGACCCTGTAGTCAGGGGTGTCAAAAGTGCATTCTCGAGACTCCGTTCCCATAAATCAGACTCGTAAATATTTTTAATAAATATTTACGAAGCTAGTTGTGTAGTTAATTAGGTTCCGGTTAAGCAAATTTGCTTGAATTATAAGTTGATTAAGTGTAGGGATCAAAATGCATAAGTATTAGAAGCGAATTTATAAAATTAAAATTTATTAAAGGACTAATGTAGTAAATATACATTTACTTAATGTTGTGGGAGACATAAGTTATATATAATATTAAGAAATTTTTTAAAAACTAAATAAATAAATATATATGTATTATATAATAATGATAATAGTTATATAATAATAGTGATAATGGTAATGATTATAATAGTATAGTAAGTGGAAACATGCAAAATTAAGAAAGAAAAAGAAAAGAAAGGGAGAAAGGAAGAACCTTGCACGACCCAAGGTTCCAAATTTTTCCAAGTTCAATTGGTTAGTCAATTTAGTCCATTTTCTTATAATTTTTATGTTTTTGGAATCCCAGTGTTAAGTACTACCCGACCCATGTTGAAATTTTAGCATTGATTAAGATTTTAAATGTTGTTAATGTTGAATAGTTTTAGTATTAAGGATTAAATTGATAGATTTTTAAGTTAGAAACGAAAAAGGATTAAATTGTAGAACAAATTGTAAATTTTGAGTACTAAGGACTAAATTGTGAAAAATTCAAAATTTAGGGGTTTAATTAAAAATAAGGAGCTAAATTTAGCTTAAAGTGAAATTAGTATAAAAATATAGGATTAAATGTGAAGAATAAAAATTAGTCTCGGTTTAGGGACTAAATTGGACTTTAGGCAAATAGAGTAAAAATTAAAATATTCAATGTGAAATTGAATTGTGTTGTATTGATATATTTTAATTGTTTTAATTTCGTAGCTAACATCTTACCAGAATCCTCAACTAAAAAGGGGAAGGATAAAATCGACGTCAAATAGCTCAGAATCCACGGTTTGTATTTCTATAAATCCAACCTAGTTGTTAATTATTGTAATTTGATTTAATGCATATGGTAAGTGATTGAGGTGAGTATTTGGCATTTTGATAGTTGATTGAAATGGATTGAATTGGCATATACATTATGAATGTATTGATTAATTGTATTGAAATGTGAAATTAAACCCTATTGACTATATCGAGCTAAGTCGGATATAAATGACATGCCATAGGATAGGAAGAGTTCAGAGATTTCTTCAATTTCGAGTCGATGAGGCACTGGGTGCCAATTTGCTTCGGTTTGACCGATGAGACACTAGGTGCCAAACTAGTGTGTTGGTTGGATCCATGTATCCATCCGAGTCGTAGTCATATTAATAGAGGTAATTAAATAATAAAGTTCTATAATTAATATTGAATGGTATTGTATGTGACTTGGAAATGAGATAGTGAATTGAAACATGAAAAATGAGATCTGTTGTGATTAAATGAAATACATGAGTTATGTACTCATGAATTGAATATTGAATGGATAATGCCAATGTATAAACAAATGTGGTTTGATATGTGAAAAGTTATTTATATAGCAAGTGGTGTGAATTGGGACATTTGTTAAAAAAATTAAATATGATAGCTTGTGTAAATTGAATATAGTACGAAATGATATGCTACTATGTATGAATTCAAAATGTTAGTATATGGTAGTTGCGATCTTAGAAAATAATATGTGTTTATAATTCAATTGTGCATTTTGTATTCTCATGTCTTTAAATGTTTAGATTATAGAAATATCACTGAGTTTTACTTAGCGAACGGTTTTGTTTTCCATGCCCAGGTTAGGTACTCCTCTTTTGATCGCTGACTGAGCATCAAACAACAATCCCGATCTTAAATGTGGTAATGTTTATCTTTTGTAATTGCATGTACCTAAGATGTGTTTGGGTTTTTAATGAATTTGGTATATGTTATGTAGTTGAGTTTGAGTACAATGTTGTTTGACATGTATATAAACACATTTTGTGTTTGAAGCCACAATTTGGGCATGTTGTTTTGAGCCTAAGATTTTTAGGTTTATGTGAATTTACTAATGATGTTAAGGTGGTTATGAACTAGGCTAAATGAAGTGATTTTGGTATGTTTGGAACTTTGATTTGAATGATGTATTGATGATATGTTTTGATGATATAAATGTAGTACCACTGAGGGTACACTGGTTAGGCACCTAGGATGATTGTTTTGGCATGTCTTGAGTGTGTTTAATCGTGTTTTGAATAGGTTAAACAAATGGTTTTTGAGTTGGTTAATGCCCAAGCAAGTAGGAAATGGTAAACTTGTGGTTTAAGGCACAATTTAGGTCCACACAGCCAGACACATAGGCATGTGACTTGGCCATATGAGACATACGACTAGCACATGGGCGTGCGAGGCCATTTTGAGAGTTACACAGCTCGGTACACAGGCATGTAGCTTGGTTGTATGACCTAAGTCAGAGAGTTACACGGGCACGAATATGGGCTGGGGTGTAATAGTCCGATTTTGACCCTAGTCGAAATAGTAGTTTCGAGACCACAAATCTGAGTTAGAAAAATATTTTAATATTAATTTCCATGTCTATGATAAGTGAACTGACATGTGTAAAAGTCTCGCGTGAAAATTTAACTGTTTGTGTGCTTAATTTGCAAAAAGGACTAAATCGAGTAAAATGCAAAAGTTGCATTCCATTAGTTAAAGGTGTCAAATTGATTTGGCTTTTTAATATGATGGCCTTACATGGCAATTTGACCATTTGAATGGTGAGTGGATAATTATGGACATGTTAGGTGAATATTAATGATTTATAACTAAAGGCTAAAATAGTAAATCATGAAATAAATATAATAAATTAAAGAAAACAAAAGAAAGTGCTTGGGAAATCACTTGTTTCAGCCCAATGTTGATGAAGAAGAAACCATCTTTTGGTTCTTTAAGGTTCGGCTAATGCAAGTTAAATTGGTAAGTCATTTTGGACTCGGGTTTTGATAATTTCTATGTTTTTGAGATCGTTGCTTCGTGTTTTATAAAGCCCATGCCTTAATTTCTAATTTTGGTGATGATTTTGAAATGTTTCATTAATTAAACTATGAGTTTTGTGATGTTAGTTGATGAATTATGGAAGCTTGATGTTGAGTTTAAATGTTTTGTCTTTGGATTTTTTATGAAATTGAGTATTATGGGCTAAATCGTAAAAATGTTATTTTGAAGGATTAAAATTTCAAATAAATGAAATGCATGGACTTGTTTGAGAGCTAGAAGAATTCGACTAAACTTGTGTGTATGCAATTTATGTGTACTTTGTGATTTTGTGAAATAGGGACTAAAGTGTCAAAATATGAAAATGTAAGGGCTACTTTGCAAATTGCCCTAAATATGTGTTTATGGATTAAATTGAATTAATTGGTGAATAAAAAGGTTAATTTTGAAAACATATAGATCAAGAAAGGAGGAATTCGGACTTAGATCGAGGAAAGTCGAAGGTTATCGAGTAGATAGTACGAGTCGACAAATTCTGAGTACGAGGTAAGTTCGTACTTAAAATATGATGTTATGTAAGCTTTGATGCCTTTATTATACATGGTTGATATATAATTGAATTGGACGATATGATGATGAATTGGAAGTTTTGGCACTAAGTATGCGATTTAAACTATCTTGGCACTAAGTGTGCGATTTAAATTAGCTTCGGCTATTTGAGGCACTAAGTGTGCGATATCGACTTAGTCTCGGTTATTTGAGATGGCACTAAGTGTACAAAAATATTTATTTTGGGCTAACCATATAGCACTAAGTGGACAAATGTCTAAAATACGAATAAGTTATGGAAAGTCTTATAACATTCACAAGAAGTGAGTATGAAAGTGTATAAGTACGGGAAGATTCAGGTATGTATAATACCTAAGTGGTAGATGATATTATGTATATGAATTTCATTGAGTTGATATAGATTTATGGATTGAAATTGTGCAAATACTTAGATGTTGTTAATTTATGTTTCATATATTATGAATGATTTGAGTACGAGCTTACTAAGCTTTTGAAAGCTTACTTTGTGTGTGTTTGCATTGTTTTATAGATATCAAAGCTACTGAAAGCTCAGGGATCGTCAAGGATCGTCATCACACTATCGAACCTCATTTTAATACTTTTGAAAATGTATATATTTGAAGTATGACATGTATAGGTTAGTAGTTGGGAAGTATATTTTGTGATGTATATATTTCGCTATGTGATTTGGCAAATTTTGTGTTTGAATTCATGGTTGTAAATGGTTTATAGTATGTGGAGTTATATGTAGTGGAGGTATGTTTTAGATGGATAAAAGAAATGGTAAGTTGGTGAGTACATGGTATGAGATTGAATAATGTTTTTGATATAAACCTACCTTATATTTTGGTATAAATAGGTAAGGTTTATAATTATTTAAATGGTTGATAATATTATGGCATGAAAGATGTATGTTTTAGCATAAAGAATGGTTGGTTGGGTTGTACATATATGCTTGATTCCTTGCTTGTAGGTTGACCCAAAAAGGGGTGGTAAATTTTGGCTTAAACCAAGTTTGCTTGGTGCCACACGGTCAAGGGATGTAAGAAAAGTAGTATTCTCCCAAGAATCACACGTTCTTGACACACGAGCGTGTCATATGGCCGTGGGCTAAAGTCAGTAGCTAGCTAAGTATCACACGGCCATGGTACATAGGTGTGCCTATTGGCCGTGTGAAAAAGTCAGTATGCATGCTCTGTTTTGGCACGGTTGGTTCATATGGGTGTGTTTGATGCCCGTGTGAGGCACACGGCCTGGACGCACGAGCGTGTGACCTCAACAGAATTGAAAAATTTTCTATGTTCTAAATTTTATGAATGTGTTTGGTTTAGCTTTAACCGTTCTTAAACGTATGTTTTAGGTCTCATAGACCTTCTTATGAAATAATTGCTTATGAAATGATATTAAATAATATATGTGATTCTGAATTGGTTTGAAATGTTATGTTTGTCTGGTAATGCCCCTTACCTATTTCGGTAACGGATACGGGATAGGGGTGTTACATGGGGACATGACCATGTGTCCCTACTTCGAGTGCCCATACAGCCTAAGACACAGGCGTGTTTGATGCCCGTGTGAGGCACACGGCCTGGACGCACGGGCGTGTGACCTCAACAGAATTGAAAAATTTTCTATGTTCTAAATTTTATGAATGTGTTTGGTTTAGCTTTAACCGTTCTTAAACGTATGTTTTAGGTCTCGTAGACCTTCTTATGAAATAATTGCTTATGAAATGATATTAAATAATATCTGTGATTCTGAATTGGTTTGAAATGTTATGTTTGTCTGGTAATGACCCTTACCTATTTCGGTAACGGATACGGGATAAGGGTGTTACATGGGGACACGACCATGTGTCCCTACTTCGAGTGCCCATACGGCCTAAGACACAGGCGTGTCTCTTGACTGTGTGAATCACATGGCCTAGCCACATAACCGTGTGATCCTTGCAGTTAAATTTTTCTAACTTTTTCCTAAATTTTTCAAATGTTCCCAAATTAGTCCCAAATCGTTTCTAAAGTGATTTTTAGGCCTTGAAGGCTTAAATGAATGATGTTATGCATGTCCATGATGAATTATATTATGATTATTGAAATGTTTTGAAATGAATGATTTAGATTACGCTTATTCAGTAATGCTTGAAAACCCTATTTCAGCGACGGATACGGGTTAGGGGTGTTACAGTACATGTGACCTAATTAGTAGTTTATATATAAATCCAAACCACCAATGGTAAAATTTGTGAAGGAAGAGAACAATGATGATTGATTCCAACAAATTCTTGAAAAGCTTAACCGTTTGGAGGCACCCGTCAAGTTGACGAGAGTAGAGCCACATTCTAGTTGGAAATACTTACAATTAGAAATCTCTATTCAAATGCATACAATTCTAGTTGGAGGGATCATCCAAATCTCAAGTGGGGAGGTAACCAAGAAGGCACAAATCAATCTTAAACTCGACAAAATCTTCCTTAACAACCTCCACCATTGAAACAAAGAGTCAGGGGTAATGACTGTGTTACATGTGATCAAAGATTCAATCGACTAGAGAGAAAGATGCAAACAATGAAGACTGACATTCAACAAGTTTAAGCTACATGTGAACGACTCGAATTTCGAATGGATAACCTCTGCTACCAAATAAGCCAGCTAATATCAATGTTTCAAAATCAAAATGGTCAAAGTCTCCCAAGTAATACGTAGAAAAACCCTTGGAGAGATGAGAAAGAGTCTCCCAAGTAATATGTAGAAAAACCCTTGGAGAGATAAAAAATAGTGAGTAAAAGTGATCGCATTGTGATTGGGCAAAGCATTGAAGTCGCTAAACAAGCCCATCCATGAAGAGGAGGAAGTTATCGAACAATTCAGCAAATCCACGAAAGAGGAAAAAGCCTAGCAGCATAAGCCATTTAAGGAGGTAGTTGAACTGGTGTCTGGTCCAATGATTTCAACTCAAGCACAACGAAGGTACCATTCCCAAAGAGATTAGAGGACAAGCTAAAGAGGGACAAGGTAGATTTTATAATTTTTCTTTCATTTAAGTCGTTTAATGTCAATTTTCCGCTTTAAGAATTAATCGATAAAATCCCTGAATATGCCAAGTACTTAAAGGAAATCATGAAAAGGCATAAGAAAATGAAAAAGGCACATTGACATTGATACCTTTTGTAGCGTGCTAATTGCAAGAAAAATACCCCCGAAATTAAAAGATCTTGGGAGCTTTACAATTATAATAGAGATAGGAGATCAATATTTTAGCAAAAACCCTTGTGATTTAGGGGCTAGCATAAATTTAATTCCATTATTGATCTACAAGATACTCAAATTTGGGGATCTTAAAAATACTTCGATAACGCTATAACTAGCTGATAGATCCTTAGGACACCCAAAAAGTGTGCTTGAGGATGTATTGGTTAAGGTAAAAAAAATTATAATTCCCATCGATTTTGTAGTCCTTGACTTCGAGGAAGATTGAGAAATCCTCATTCTGTTGGGTAGACCATTTTTAACCACTTCTAAATTGACGATTGATCTCGAACGAAATGAATTAATTATAAAAATTAACGGTAAGATTGAAGTGTTCAAATGTGGCAACGATTCCCAAAGTAAGGGATTAGTTAGGGAAGAGTGTTATGTTTTATTCAATTTAACCACTAATGACCTCGATTGAAGGTATTTCTCGAGCCGTGTAAGTGTAGGTACCTGTAGTGCAAGAGAATGAGATAAATAGTAAGACTCCAATGGAAAAAATAAGTGATTGGGATAACTGTGACGAGCAAGACCAATAACTAAAATCAATGGTAAAGTTCAAAGAATTGCTGGACAAGTTTGGTAACACAACATAAATTTTAACCATAAAACTTAATCAATTTGTAAATATTGTATATTACTTTGTTGTTGACTTGTTAGAATAGGAACTAGATTTGTATTTTATGTTAGAATTAGATAGACTAGGTTTCCGATGACAACAGAAGAGCTAGACGTTAGTAGGGTGCATGTACAGGTAACAGAGGACCTTCTACAAGTCCTGAAAAAGCCAAGTCAAAGTTATATCGTCACACAACAATCCCATGGTCTTGTATTGAAAGATATGTTAAGTGGATATATTATCGAATTCTGAGGTAGTTAAGAAGAACATTTATTCTTAGCCAAATTTGCCTATAACAGTAGATTCCAACCAAGCATCCAATTGACACCTTATGAGGCATTATATTGTCGCAAATGACGAATACCTTTGTGTTGGACCAAACTAAGAGAAAGAAAAGTTTTAGGTCCCGAGTTGGTATAATAATTTGAAGGGAAAATCAAACTGACTCAAGATAGACTGAAAGTAGATTTCGATAGACAAAAGTTGTATGCGAATTTAATGAGGAAGGACATTGAATACAGTGTCAGCTATCATGTCTTCCTGAAAGTGTCCCCATGGTGAAATGTGTTAAGGGTCGGTCTAAAGGGTAAGTTAAGTTTGAGATTTAAAGGACCCTACCGAATCCTTAGGAGAATTAGTCCAGTTGCATATAAGTTAGAGTTACCTTTAGAATTAGATTGAATTCATGACGTTTTCCATGTCTCCATGTTAAGACATTACCACTTCGACCCTTCCACATTATTTCGATCGAACAGATTGAGTTACGACCGGGTTTTTACTTTGAAGAAGAACTGGTGCAAATTTTGGAACGTGATGTAAAGGTTTTGAGAGGGAAACGAATCTCTCTTATTAAGGTTCTGTGGTAGAAGCATGGAATCGAGGAGGTTACGTGGGAACTAAAAGATGCAATTCTTCAATAGTATCCTCATCTATTCAAACTAGGTAAATTTGAGGATGAAATTTCTTTAAGGGGGAGAACTATAACACCCCAAAATATATAGGGTTGGAAGTAATAATTAACCTAAAAATGAGCCTTAATCTTGAAGGTTAAGAGCTTATACTCCCTAGAGTTCCTAAGTTTAAGCCTTATCTTTCTCCTTTCTTTTCATTTTACTTTTAGCAACCTATGGTAAAAACCATACTAGAATATGTATTAAATTGTGCAAAAACATGTTAAGTGTGGGTAGCAGCTCAATTAGTTAGGCCTTTGTATCTCCTCTCTTGCTTCCAAGGTTCAAGTCATTCCAAACTCTTTCCCCAATTCCATTCCTCTTTTTATTTTCAGTAAAAATGGGAAATTACCATCAGACCACTCAAAATTAAACTACAGAGAAGGGTTACACGATTGTGTGGCCAAGTTGTGTAATAACTGTGGCTGTGTGACAAATGTAAAAATTAAACTACAAGGAAGACAAGACCGTATGAAGGGTTTTTAGCCATGTGAGATTTGAAATAGCATAAGGTTTTAGAGGTACATGGCCGTGTGAGAGGTCGTGTGGTCCACACGCCCATGTAGGTGACTGTATGGCCCTATCTTAGACACGGTTTGCCTCGATTCACTTGTAAAAGAATACACACCTTTCACTGAAAGCCGGAACGATGTCCCTCATAATCAAATTTGATCTGGTGCACCAAAAACGAGTCTTTCAAATGATATTTATACACGAGCTAACATTTGGTTTCAAGATTTGACTAGATTAACAAAAGATTTGGCAAGAACAACAAAAGATTGATTAATCAAACTTAAGATTAGTGTCGAATTGAATTATTATGGAAAATCGAGATCTAAACATTGGGAACAAGATGTATTTATCAATTATTGTAAGAAAAAGGATGCTATTAATGGCAAATCTAACTCTGGTAGAAAATGATTGAATGGGGATTCGGGGAAGCAAAATAATCAACAACATTTAGGATGAAAATATGGTGTAAAGAAAAGAGAAAGAAAAAAAAAAGAGAATAAATAGAAAGATGGAGAGCAAATTCTATTAGGAATTGAAAAGGGGCAATATGAAAATCTAATTAGAAAAAGAAGAGAAAAAGCTGCTAGAATTCTAATTCTATTAGGATTTTGAGAAGGAGCAAGTTGTGAATTCTAATTAGGAAAGAATTGGTTAACTTCTTAAGGTTTGTAAACCCTAGGGGTGTCACCTACAATTTTTCCAAGATTTGTCGAAATTGAATTTAAAATGAAAGGAGAGGTGGAGGAGGCTCGAACTGAAGTTCACAAGGGGGAGACTAATGCTTTAACAATTGGGTTATTGCTCATTTCTATTTAGTTTTTATTCATGATAATATATATGTTATTGTGGCTTTAATCCAAGGTTGCTAAAAATAAAAGGGAAAAAAATAAGAGGAATAGAGTTCAAACCTAGTACTTTTAGGAGAACTAATGCCTTAACCATTGAGTTCGTTGCTCAGTCCTTATTTATTTTTTCCTCTTAATCATATAAATATGTTTTGGGGTGCTTTTGGCGAAATTATGAAATAAAAAGGGTAAGAGGAGGCTCAAACTTAGGTCTAAAAGGGCTCTAGCGTTTTAACCATTGAGCCTATAACTCATTTCTTGTCTAATTTAGACACTTAATTGCACATATTAATTTTTTTTAGACTTGCCAGATTTCCCAAATTAAAAAAAGAGAGAAATGATTCAAACCTGAGATCATAAGAGAGGAATGCTAACTCTTAACCATTAGGCTTAAAATATTTTTATTGTTTAATTTTATTTCATAATCAGATATATATTTTTGGGCTCAACTTACATATTCTTCTTTATTGGCTTACACATTTATTCAATTTTTTTTATTAACTTATTTAACTTATAATTCTTGGCACATTCCAGTTTAGTTTATATAACAATTAATACTCGTAGTCAAGTTTCATTATTAGTATTTTAATTCATTTCACTTTTAGTAAATTCTAATAAAATGATTTAGATACACGAAAACCATCAAGCCTAATATTCATTTCTTATTTAACATACAACAAAAGTAACATTCGTAATTCAACAATTAAATCATCTACAATATAAAACAATTTAATAAGGGCAATAATTGAAAGAAAATACTAGAGCTAATAAGTAAAACTCATTTAATTTTTAAAGTAAAGTTTAAGGACTAAATCATAATTTTAATAAAATATTTTAGTAAAACCTTTTTTTGTAAAATTGAGAGTAAAAATATGGAATTATCTATATAAGATTTAATCATGCAAATTTTCAAGTCATTTCATAGCATTTAAGGACTCCAATTGCATTGTATAAAAATTAGGACTCAATTGCAAAGATAATGTCACATTGACACCTATACATACTATTTCGTGTTTTCATGTCAATTTTCCTATTCTAACATATCTTATTTCATACATAGATCATACAAATCATGCTCAATTACACTAAAACATACATCAACACACTTTAACACTCTAATCAATTAGTTATAGTAGTACATAAACCTAAAGTCACAATCCCATATTACTCAACATGTCAAATTGGCATCTTATACATTTCTAAGTGCATTATAGGTTTATACCTTACCATTTGATCATTTTAAGCTTTTCTCAATGTTTAGCAAGTCATTCAAGCACCTATAACAATAATTTGCTAAGCATATGCATATCATCCATCACGCAACCAAAACTTTAATTATCATGCACATTCAAGCTTAAATCCAATTAATAAATCAACCACAAACCTAATTCTTCCAACCCCATTTTTGGGATGTGACACTTTTACCCTTTGAAATTTTTACAAGATAGGTGTTCAATCTTTCAATTTTTTTGTTGGTCTCCCAATTTGGTATCAACTCTTTTTTTCTTTTCATGCTTTATTGACTTAAGTGGTCTTTATTTTTGTGAAAGACAATTAATAGTGGAATGTTAGCTTCATGAAAATCTTTGTGTTTAATTAAACTTGATATATTTGTTCTAAATATTTAATATGAATGAAAAAAAAAATATATTTTTAAAAAGTCTACTAATAAAGTAAAAAATAAAAAAATTATACATTAATTTATATTTTTATAAACATTTTAATTTTTTAAAAATTTATTCCACAATTCAAATTTCCTAACTATACCTTGTTAATTTAATATTTATGTATGATGTTGGATTATTTAATTCGAGTATAAAGTGATATGAATATTTGTGTCTAGTTTGATTGAAATGTCTAAAAGTTGGAATTAGAAAATTATGTGATATGAATATTTGTGTCTAGTTTGATTGAAATGTTTAAAAGTTAGAATTATTAATTTATTAGAAAGTTCAAAAAAATTTCATAAATCATAAAAATTATTCTAAAAATACTTTCTAGAAAATTAAAGAAAAGGTTGCAAATGATTTACCCAAATATTAATTGGTTAGCTGGTTTTTTCTAGTTTCTATTATTGAGTTAGTGGAGTCCTATTCCTATCTATTGTGCTATCTAGTGTGATTGAAGTTTCAAACGATAGATTTTTTTTTATATTTATTTTTTTATATTTATTTTCACATAATGTATAAAATTATTTATAACTTTTTATAAACTTTTAAATAAAAAATAATATGATTAAATTTATTTAAATTCACATATTTTTACACTGATAATAATATTAATATTAATAAATTAAAAACTCAATTATATTATGATAAATATTTTTGTGATGGTTGGTGGCAGCATGATGTCATGAATGGATGTGACTTGAAATAACGTGTATGTAGTGGAGGTAAGGTGTGGACTGATAGGAGTAATTTCTGTCAGATATTTGAGCTTATACGCATAGACATCCAG
This sequence comes from Gossypium longicalyx, assembly GCA_025698465.1. Classification (NCBI taxonomy): domain Eukaryota; kingdom Viridiplantae; phylum Streptophyta; class Magnoliopsida; order Malvales; family Malvaceae; genus Gossypium; species Gossypium longicalyx. The sequence goes on along the minus strand of CM047004.1, from coordinate 68,301,560 downwards.
GACTGCCTATGGCATTTGTGGTGGATATGGGATGGAGTGCTATAAATATCAAGGTCTCAATGAGCTGGACAATGAGTCTGTGATGGAAATTTTGTTGCCTAAAGCTGGTCTCAATGAGCTGGACAGTGAATCTGTGATGGAAATTTTGTTGCCTAAAGCTGGTCTCAATGGCCCAGAACTTCAGGAATACGAGCTGCCCATGACTGAAGCACAACATCTCGGTTTTTTTTTACGTAATTCACCTAAAATAATTAATTATTTAAAAAATTAAATTTAAGTTAAAATTTATGTACGAATAGGATTTATTTTGCACAGTATTCGTTGGTGTCATTCGACATAATGCAGATACCTCCAAAGAATGAATTAGTTATCGCCTTTTTAAAAATAAATAATTTTTGTGTTTGGATCTGTTAAGTAATATTAGTCTTATTTTTTAAAATATCCAATAAAAATATGTGTATTCAGTGAAGAAAAAAAGAAAAAAATATTTTTTAATGATTTTTTTAGTGTGGTCGGTATGTCAAATAATTCCAATAAATATTTTTAAAAATTAAAATTTTTTGTCATTAGTATGTCAAGCAATATCTGTTAAATTTTTTTTAATATATATATATATATATATATAGTGCTACTGTGTCAGTCGACACCGATAATATTTAAAAAAGATAATTATAGAAAGAGTAGTTCAAAATATTGGTCATTGTTTTAGAAGATTTGACACTAACTATTGAGAGATTTGGACCGTAGAAGTCAACAAGAAAGAAGAAATATCTTTTTTAGTGTTGAAATTGACACGAAAGGCCACTGTAAACGGCAATATCGATGACTATTGAGTACGGCGATTTATGTTTTCAATTGAGAAAAAGAAAGAAAAAAATAAATATAATAAAAAGCAGAAAGGACAACTGAGTAGGACGGCTATAATTTTTAATTGAGAAGAAAAATAAAATTTTAAATGGGAAAGAAAAATAGAATATATGAAAAATAGAGTATATATATCTATTTTTCATATATGTTATTCTCTTTCTTTTATTTCTTATATTTAACTTTCTCCCTCCTATCCCTCTATCTTTCTCACATATCTTTTTCTTTTCCACTCTCATTTCATCTAAGATTATTTTTTTAAAATAATATTTCATCCATGATACTGACAAGACAATAAGATAATAACCACCTTTGAAGCAAGCATTGATTATGGGCTTCCTCCTTTATTATTACTTCTTAAATTTTCTTTTCTTTTTCTATTCCAACTGTTTATTTTCAGCTTTTTTTTTTGTTTCACTTGTTTATTTTTAAATTCTCATAGTGTCGCTTGACATATCGGTGACACTAAATTTTTTAAAATTTATTGATCAGTGTTGTCTAATAGATCGGCAACACCTATTAAAAAATATTTTTTCCCTCCCTAAATACTCGCATTTTTAACAGGTATTTTAAAAAATACAAATTGATGTTGCTTGATACAGTGGCGACACTAAAAAAATTATTAAAAAACTAATGATTGAGTTATCATTGGAAGTAGTATTGTCGATGTGTTAAGCGACACTAATAAACATTATAGAGACTCTATTGTTTTCATATATAAATTTTAATTTGAGTGGCTTTCGTAAATAATTAATTATTTTGAGTACTGTTTAACTATTTAATATGATTTGATTAGTTTTTACTAGCCTTCCTTATTATTATTTTTTTTAAAAGCTAGATTTTAGATAAAAAAAATATAGATTTTTAGTTTTTAGATATAAAAATATTATCTATAATTTTTAGATTTATCGTTAAATTATGAGGAAATTTTTATTTAGTTAAACTTTATTATTAATTCTATATTTTGATAAAATTTAACATTTAGTTTATTTACTTAAAATATTAAAATAAATTTTTTTTATTTTTTTAATTTAAAAATATTTATACAATCATTAAGATTCATAGTGTTTTTCATCAAAATTTGTAAAACTTAAGATGTTATTAAATTAGTCTTATATAATATAACGTATAGTTGATAGAAAATAAATATATTAAATTAATAAATTTTGACAAAAATTACGAATAATATTAATTGTTAGACTATAATTTATTTATTTTTTGTTGAAAAAAGAACCAAAGTCCTTACCAAAAATTCAAGCAATAACAACTCTAGGAAAAGTCACTCTTCACAGATTTTGCTAATGGCGATTAACAAGGCCGAGAGGAGCATAAAAATTTCAAAACCATCTTCTATATAGATGTTAAACTTAGATAATCAATCAACCACATTATTCTTCTATCGTGGAATATACTGAAGAGTGAAGGAACAATCTCTTTTGAGCTGACTTCTTAATTTCACATACCAGAAAAAAAAAATTGAGGGTGTTCATCATTAACACCTCAGCGAGTCATCTCAATAGAATTTAAAGAATACGATTCTATATTTTGATCTTACGAATACCCTTAATCCGCTAAATCAATGCCATATAGAATACGCCTCAATTCTGCTAAATCAATGTTGTAATTCCTAATACTAATAGAAAGCTAGAGATCCATATAGAATACGCCTCAATTCTATATTTTGATCTTACTAATACATGTAGTTTAATCTAATAATTTCCTTAAAAGCATATAGTTTAAAGTTCAAATTTCATAACTTATATAATCTACATAACTTACATAAAACATAAATATATATCATATCAAGACTTACATAATAAACAACTTACCCGTGTAACTTATTGCCAACTTTAGACTTCAACAACTACGAAATGGATAGGACTTGGATGAATTTCTCAAGGGCAAGCAACGAGTATCAAAATGGAGTGCAATCTTTTTTAGATTTTGCATTTCACAATTCAAGCCAAGAGAATATGATTCTTTGCCCATGTAAGAAGTGTGGCAATATCTATTGGCATTATCGTGAAGTTGTCTACGAACATCTAATTGTTGATGGCTTCATTCGGGGATATAAAAAATGAATTTTCCATGGAGAGTGTACACCTAGTGGAGCCTCTTCTTCGACGATTAATCCGGTTATCCTTATAGTGGTTACCACCGGTATGTTAGAGAAGATGACATGGAAGGTATGATGCGGGATGCATTTAATATGCGGAGTGAAGGTTTCCAATCATTTCCACCAAACTATGTTGCATCCGATGATTATAATATCGGTGGGAATACTTTTATGGAAACAAGAAGAAGTGTACTTGATGAATAACCGAATGAAGAAGCGGCGAAGTTCTACACGTTACTTGGTGAAATGAATGAAGAACTTTATGAGGATCAAAATTTTCAAAATGTCATTCTATATTCGCCTTTTCCACTTAAAATGTTTGGGAGGGTGGACCGAAAACTCTTTGACAATGTCATTAGAGCTTTTGAGAGAAATGTTCCCGCTTGCAAAAATCCTCAATCATGTAAAGACATGAAGAAAGTGATAAAAGATTTGGGCCTTGGGTACAACAAAATTCATAGTTGCCCAAATGATTGCATGTTGTATTGGGGTGATCGGAGAAATCAACAATCTTGTCATGTTTGCGGTAAATCTCGTTGGATGAATAGAGATGTAGAAGATGCTAATGAGGATGAATATGGGTCACAGTCAATAAGGAAGCCGAACAAGATTTTGCAATATTTCCCGCTAATCCCAAGGCTTCAAAGGCTATTCATGTCGTCAAAGACAGTCGAGTTTATGACGTGGCATCATGATCAACGAACGGATGATGGATTATTAAGGCATCCTGCAGATTCTTTAGCATGGAAATCATTTGACAATAAATTTCCAAGCTTTGCAAGTGATCCTCGGAGTGTAAGGCTCGGGTTAGCATCTGACGGATTTAATCCTTTTAAAATCATGAGCACCTCGCATGCATTTGGCCCGTGGTCCTTGTTCCTTATAATTTGCCTCCATGGCTCTGCATGAAGCAATCTTCTTTGATATTATCTATGATTATCCCCGGAGAGAAAGGCCCCAGAAATGATATTGACATATATCTGCAGCCACTTATTGAAGAGTTAAAACAATTATGGGCGGGTGTTGAGATGTATGATGTATTGAGAAAGGAGAACTTTTACCTACGTATTGCTTTGCTGTGGACAATTAATGATTTCCCGGCATATGCGAATTTATCTGGTTGGAGACCAGAGGACGTTATGCTTGTCCTTGTTGTGCTGCTCAAACGTGTTCACAGTGGTTATATAATGGGAAGAAGTTCTGCTATATGGGGCATCGTCGGTGGTTAGATGAAAATCATATCTATAGATTTCAGAGGGCTTTATTTGATGGTACTGAAGAGTTGAAAAAAGCTCCTGAGCAGACCATTGGATCTGAAATCTTATTCATATTAAAAGATATGGATTTCAGTTACGGGAAGCTGAATCAACCATCTAACAGGCAAACAAATAGACGATCGAGGGATGAATCCGATGATGAATCTAACGAGGAGGATGACCCTAATGAGGCGGACTTGTGGAAGAAAAGAAGTATTTTTTTTGAGTTGCCTTATTGGGAGCATCACATATTACGCCACAATCTTGATGTGATGCATATTGAAAAGAATGTCTGCGAGAAAATCATCCAGACAATTTTGAACGTCGATGGTAAATCAAAAGATAATCTTCAGACTCGACTTGATTTAGTTCACATGGGAATTAGGCGTGATCTTCATCCCCAAGTACGTCCTAATGGAAAATATTGGTTGCCGCCTACAATTTTTTCAATGTCAAAGGAAGAGAAAGAAATGTTCTGCACAGTGTTGAAGGATATAAAGGTTCCGGATGTGTTTGCATCAAATATATCTCGATGTGTAAGTCTTAAAGATCGAAGGCTATATTCATTAAAATCACATGACTATCAAATCTTGATGCAAGATCTACTTCCAGTTGTTTTACGGTGCTGTATGTCAAAGAAGGTAACGTTCTGTATAATTGAACTGTCCAATATAATGAAAGCAATTTGTGGCAAAGTTCTGAATGTTGAAGAACTTGAAAAAGTACAAGATCGAGTCGCTTTGACATTATGCAATTTGGAGAAGATCTTTCCACCTTCTTTCTTCACAATTATGGTGCACCTTGTCATTTATCTCCCTCGTGAAGCAATAATTGGTGGACCAGTTTTCTATCGTTGGATGTATCCAATTGAAAGGTGCTAATTTATTTCAAAGGCATTCCACCTTTATACCTATAGTTACCAGTTTTGATAATGTTGTATATGGTGTTTAGGTTCCTAAGTAAATTGAAGTCTTATTGCCGTAACAAGAGTTATCCGGAAGGATCGATTGCTAAAGGCTACTTGGTAGAGGAGTGTATCTAGATATTTAGAAGATGTTGAAACAAGATTGAATAGACCAAGTAGAAATACCGGACTCAATGATCCTAGCTTGGCCGAAATTTATTTATTTCAAAGTTATGGAGAACCAATCGGCAAAGTTGAAATTGCAGAATTAGATGACCGATCTTGGATATAAGCACATAGATATGTTCTTTTCCACCACGATGCACTTGAACAATTACGCAAGTAAGTTCTAGAATATGATAAATATTCATCTTTTTTTGATTTGTTTATTTTTTAACAAATTAAACATGTTTTTAACATAGTGAGTACAAACAAGTCTTAAGATCTCGTTCACGCTCACGAAGATTACAACATCGCGAGAGTAATAGGTTATTCGTAGAATCTTTTCATGAATGGTTAAGCCAAACGGTATGTAACTCAACATTTTATTGACAAATAATAATGTTTTCTCATAACATTTACAATTACTCAATTTACTTTTGATTCAATAGGTTTGGAGTGGGAATATCGTTAATGACAAAGTTAAATGGCTTTCCCAAGGTCCGAATCGAGTAGTAAAAAGATATAGTGGCTTCATCATGAATGGATTCAGATTTCATACCAAATATCGCGAGAGATTGAGGAGAACTCAAAATTGTGGAGTAGTTGTTAATTCTTTAATTACAAGTTACGCTACTGCTAGGGACAGTAATCCTGTCGAGGGAAATGTGGAGTATTACGAACTTCTAACCGATATTATTGAGTTGGATTACTATGGAAAATGAAAAGTTGTCTTATTTCGATGTGATTGGGCTGATGCTAATACTGCTCGCGGAATTAAAAATGATCAGTTTGGTTTTACAATGGTGAATTTCTCTAGATTAATTCACACTGGAGAACATTTGATAGACGAGCCGTATGTATTTTCTTCACAAGTTAAACAAGATTTTTACTTGAAAGATCCAATTGATGAGGGTTGGTACGTTGTACTCCGAAACACCCCTAGAGACTTATTTGACATGAGGAATGAAAGTAGAGATGACATCGTTGAAAGATCAGAAACTTTGCCTTTTCCAGAACAAAACTTAAATGAAAATATCCCTAGTACTAGTACACAATTTCAATGGGTTCGTCAGGATGTGGACGAAGATATTTACGATTTATGATGTAGTAAGATTTTATGAGTTTTTATTTATATGTAATGTTATAATTTTAACATTGGTCATGTTATATAATTTAACTATTTTATATTTACTATTGTTGTTATTTCTTACTAAAATTTTAACTATTTTATGTGTTGCAGGAAAAATGCCTAGAAGAAGATTAAGAGATCTTAGTATTGTACAGAATACTACAAATTCGTAAGAAATCTTGAACAATGAGACGGGTTGTTGGATCTTCAAGCGTGCCAGAGACACTTGACGAGTCTGTGGAATTTCAAAGTAATGTTAAGTTTATTTTACAAATTGTATTAAATTTTATTACTGATTTATTTTTAAATTTTAATATAGTAATAATATATTATTTTTCAGCTGAAAATGGTCGGATGCGCAGAGGTCGAGAACGTACGCTCCTAACAGATTTATATAACTTAAATTCTGTCGAGCGTGTCAAAGTAACTAGAAACAGCCATGGTCAGCCTGTTGGACAAGAAGCTCGACTTTTAGCGAGCTATTTGGGCATTATAGCACGAAATGCCAATATGTTGCCCATCAACTACTTAATCATGGCATAACATGCCTGATAGCAATAAAAATCAAGCTCTCTCTAATATTAAGGTAACAAAACGTTAATGTAATTTATAATACTTTGGTTTAAGTTTCATTTATATTTACTTCCTAAACTTGTGTTTTTTAGGAGAGGTTTGCTTTAGAGGTCTCTGATGCCTATATCAAGAAGGCATTGGGTAAAAAATGGAGAGACCATAAAAGCATTTTGAAAAAAGAATATTTTAAAAAACCCATAAACCTCGAAGCAAAATTGCAAAATGTCCCACCGGGAATGTTGAGGTACCAATGGGAAGATGCGGTTCGATTTTGGAATTCGAAGAAAGGAGAGGTATTATGTACTTGCAAACTTTTATAAATTTTTCGGTTTATAGTATTTACTATATACATAATAATAATTTCATTATGTAGGACCGTGAGCGAGTTGGAACAAGCAGCAGGCAAAAACAAAAATTTATGCACACGGTAGGATCGAGAAGTTTTGCTTGTGTAGCTCAGGCCGCGGTACTATGGATTTATTAATTCTATCAAGTATTAATGACTTTTTACTATTAAATAATATTTACTACTATATTGTAGGAAGCCTCGTCTGCAGTCAAAAGTTGGGCGCCTTGACTTTTTTGACATTACGCACAGAAAAAGATGGAACTCAGATGACATCCGAGGTTTGCGAAATTATGGTATATTTACTTAATAAAATTTGATTCATTATAAATATTTATAATATTTAATTATAATGTTTTAATTAAATCGTTTTATTAGTTTCATTTAAATAATGTTATGTTGTATTCCTTTTTATTGTATATTTCGTTTCTAACTCTTTAAGCGATTTATTAGGAGAAACTAAAAGATAAGAAGCAGTAGTATGAAGCGATCGCTTGGATCGATAGTTCTGTTAATTTTGAAGATATTGATAACAGAATTATTAATGAAGTTTTGGGTCCCGAAAGGTATGGTCGGTTAGATTTCAAGGATCCGTGTTAACCCGACCCAATATTTTGGATCCTCCTCGCACCAATACATGCCTTCCGAGTCAAAGTCAAGTCAAGTTCGAGAGGCTAAAAGATCGAGATAGTTCGAGATACAAGCTAGCACAGATGAGCAAATTTCACAACTTAGAGCGAAGGCAGCAGCGCAGCGCAGAGGCGAGGGCAGCAGCAGCCACGGAGGCGGAGCAGAACAGAAAATACAATGAACTCCAGCTACAGCTTCAGTCTATGATGACTATGTTCCAGCAATTTCAAAATCCCCCATCTTAGACATTTGTTTTCTTGTAACTTTTAACATTATTATAAGAATATTTTGAATATTCATTTACAATTTATATAATATATTTTTCGTATAATTTTGTATTATTTAAATTTGTGGGTTTTGGTTGGATTTCAATATTTGCTGTTCTTGGTTGAATTTCTTGCAGGAGGGTTGGATATAAGTGCAAAAAAATATATTGCAAAACTGGGCAAATTAGCGGCGATTTTTAAAAAAAGCGCCGCTACAAGTCCTATTCTCTAGCAGCGTTTTTTTAAAAGCGCCGCTAAAAGTCCTCATCTTTAGCGGCGCTTTTTTAGTCCTGGTCTTCAGCGGCGTTTTCTAAAAGCGCCGCTAAAAGTCTCCATCTTTAGCGGCGTTTTTTAAAAAAAGCGCCGCTAGCGTTTTTTAAAAAAAGCGCCGCTAAAAGTCCTGGTCTTCAGTGGCGTTTTTAGAAAAGTGCCACTAAAAGTCCACGTCTTTCGCGGTGTTTTCTAAAAAAAGCGCCGCTAAAAGTCCTGGTCTTCAGTGGTGTTTTTCTAAAAGCGCCGCTAATTTTACTGGCGTTACATATAGTGACGCTTAAAAACGCCGCTAAAGGAAAAAAAAGCCGCTAAAAGTCTATTTTCCTGTAGTGATTGTCCGTTCATATCTCTAATAACTCCCCTTGCACTCACAGTTAATATCTTGAAACCAACTTCCATCAGTGTTTAATTTGCACCACCCATTAGCTAGCTTATCCCAACAGAGAAAAAGCTCCTCCTTCAATCGAGCAGAACTAGAAACATGAGACCCATGGCCATATTCTTTAAGACTCTGCAAATAGCATCAATTTTATAGTTGACAGGTGGAGAAACACTGCCAAAACAGACATTATTCCCCTATTTCCAAATTATCCACAGAGAAAACAAATGGCCAATGCCATTCCCCAATTAGCTTTGAATTATATATGCTCAATAGGATTCAAATGCGACCATTGTTTAACAAAAAGCAGTAAAGAAAATACAAAGATTAATTAACAATAAATTTTTGTTCTTAACTATAAAAATTATAATATAATTACTTTTATTATTATGTTGTGTAGATGTTTCTATAATAAAAATAGAAAGTATTGCAAATAAGTAAACAAAATATACCCAAAGAAAACGGAGGGGAAGATTTGAGCAGATCTGATAAAACTAAGCCTAGCAATAGATGATGGTCACTAGAATGGAGAAAGGGAAATATGACTAACAATTAAACTCAATAAAGAAACAAACTGAGAGAATTTTACATAGAACTTTGAGAATCTCAAATGCCAAAAGTCCCTCCACTAGTTGTAAATGTCTCCGGTTTATAGTGTCTCAAAAATGAAAATTACAAATTTAACAATTAATGAGAGTAATGAAATTAATTTTTAGTTATAATAACATTAATGGTTAAGAGAAGATAGTGAAGAGTTTTGCTGGTAAAGGTGATAGTGAATAGTGAAAAACTCACTATGTTTCTAAAAGAAGAGAGAACTCAATATTATAGAAAAGATTAAGAGGACTACCTCCATATACGATCCACCAAGCCAAGCTTTTCGAAACATCCTAAGAGTGAAGATAACTCGAGAACCTTACCATATTTAAAGGTTACTTCCACATCAACTTCTACTTTGGTAAAGTAGTACCATGTAAAACATCTTTTGCGGAACATTTTTTAAATGCAAGATGATGGTGGTTATTGAATAATAATATTTTGGCTTGTTCCAAATGCAAGTTGCTCTCAATATAAAGGTTGTTCCGAACATAATTGTTTTGTGGTGATGCTTTTATTAGAAGAGCTTATTTTGAATAATGACTCTTTTGGAAGAATAATATTTTTCAATATAGAAGCTATTCCAAATAGCGGTTGTTCTAAATATAACTATTCTTGAAACATCTTTGTTCTAAACAAGAGTTGTTTCAAACTTTAGTTGTTCTCAAAACATTAGATGGCAACAATTTTAAATTGAAGTCATGTTCTAACATAGTTGTTTCAGATGTAATTATTCTCAAACAACGACTGTTATGAAAAATAATTATTTTTGAATAATTATTGTTCTTCTAGAAGAGATTATAAACGAAACAATGTTACTGCTTGTTTCAAACTTGGTAACACAATTTTCTAAAATGGTAATCAAAACTAAATATCTACATTTACCCCTTGCATGAGAGTTTTTAATAAAAAAAATGTTCCCAAGCAAGGAAAATTGTAGTAAAATAAAATGATAAAACAATTATACAGTTATAACTAAAAAATTCATGTTGTATATATAATGTATTTCCATTTTGTTGCCTTTGCATGAATTTTATTTTTCACGAGAAAAAAAAATTCATGCATAAAATCAAGTGCATGTTGTAATAGAATGATAATATTTTATCTTTTGTTGTTAAAAAAAGAAAAAGCCAATACTCTTCCCTAAACATTTGGGAATAAATTTTCATAATATATTTTAAAAAATATTCAGAACATGTTGTTATATTGTTTCACTAAATATAGTGTTTTCCTAAAAGAGTGGGAAGAACCAAATATAATTTTTCTGGAATAACTTAAGATAACATTTCCTTAAAAAAAGTGAGATTAATGTTTGTTTATTGATAATAGTAATAATATATGAATCGAATGAAGTCATATATATGTATATAAAACAAGTGGCCCAACCATGTATTTCTATTTGATTTTTCTTTTTTTAAAGATAAACAAATAACTTATTTATATAAGTTAAATTCAATTAATAATTTAACTTTTTTTCAAATTTTTGTTTATTCAATTAATTATATATCTTAAACATAATTTAAAAAAAAATATTCCCTTAACAAATTATTATAAAATTATTATAGATAATATACACTTAAACAAAAAAATATTTATTTAAAAATATTCAAGATAAGATATACTTAGCATAAGATAATTAGATTAGAAAATGTATATCATTTTACAAACATGAGATCTAACGGGTTAATTTTAAACAGTTTAAATTAGAGATCTATTTATACAATAGAGAAATAATTTAAATAAAATCTGAGAACTATTTAATTTATACAATTAATTTAATTTTTTATATATATTTCAATTGATTTATTTACACTTTAAAAAGATTGATTTATTTAACCCGTGAGATATCAAATCTCTATTTATTTTGATTTATTTAACCGGTGAGATCTAGATGCACATTTTTTTTGTTTTATATCTTAATTATTCTAAATCCACCATTTACTCCTTTTTTTTATATATTTCAGTTAGAATTTAAAATTATAATCGATCCTTTACTATTTTTAAATTAATAGAAGATAATTTACCAAATTTACAATTCATTTTTTCTTTATATGTAACCTTTTTTTTAATTCGTAAAAGATCATACACAAGATAAATTTGAAAAAATATAATTTTTTTAAAAAATGCAAGATAAATGAAAATATAAATTTTATCTTCACAAATATTCAAATTTAATGATCAATATAAATAATGATGTTTTCCTAGAAAATTTTTCTAATTTTTGAAGAGATTTCTTTTCAAAAGATTCGAGTTCTACTATTTGAAGTAAATTTGGAACATATATACAATATCATTTATACATATATATATTATTTTTTACATTCTACTATTATTATTAACTTTATTTTTTTAATTTTTATTTCTATACAGTAAATTTAAGTGATGGAAAGATCCAGTGGTTCAAAATGTTATTTGCTTGATTTGAAGTCAAAATCTCTTCAATTCGGTGAAGACAAATTAATCAGAAAAAAAAAGTAATTTGATAGTTTCTCCCATAGAGTTAAAATCGTGTATTATTAAATCTGATTGCATTATATTAAATGAATAGTTTCTATTGAAGTTGTTTATTTTTTAATTCAATTCATATAAAAATGGAAATAATAATTATAAATTTATATTTTATTTATTGTTGAATCATATGAAAATTGAATAAAAAAATGAATTATTTAAAAGATCAGTTTTTCACTTTTTGTCATTATAAATGGAAAGCTTTTATCGGTTTGAGTTTCACACCCTACTGGATTGGTAGTCAAATATTTACGCATTTGCGACTTATTTGTCTTTACAAACTTTCTTATTAGTAACTTCCCTTGATTTCATTATATTTTCTTCTGTTGAATATAATTTTCTATACAATATTAATTTTGTATGGGTTTAAATCTTTTTACTCTTGTCCTTATTTTCGAAATTGTTCAATATAATCAACTTGTATATTTTCATTTTTTATTTTTTTATATATTTATTTTTCAATCAATCTTTTAAAACAATAATTACTAATGGTTTATTTTGTTATAAAACTTAAAAGAAATATAAAATGAATAAGAGAAAAGAACAAAAAATGAAAAGATGATTCATCTTTTTCATTTGCATCCAATAAACTTGTACATGCTCTTTATTTGTATGGCTTCAAAAACCGTAAGTTACAAAGCATTAAGAACCAACATTAAGGTACCCTATAAATGATTTAGGAGTTATAAGATAATGAATTTAGGGGTTATGGACATTCATCTTTTAAGGGTTACAATAGAATAAATTTGGGGAGAGGGGGTTATGGGCATTCATTTATCTATGGATTTACAAAACTCCCCCTTGGATGTCCATCAATGAAAATGTGTCTCGTTAAAACCTTATTAGGAAAAACCCTATGAGATAAAAACCTAATGAAGGAAAAAGAGTGTATAATCACCTATTACAAGCTGCCTCGTTAAAAACCTTTACCAGGAAAACCCAGTGAGACAAAACCTTGGTTAAAGGAAAATAGTACATCGTGTTTTAGACTCCCCCTAATGACAACATCACATTACATTTTTGAGTCAACACATTCAATCTTATATACTAGTCTTTCAAACGCTATGGTTGGCAATGCATTTGATGTAACCACCCTTCAATTGAGCTATATATTGTGACAGCCTTATTTTGACCCTAGTCGGGAAGTGGTTTCGGGACCGCTAAACCGAGTCACCGAAATATTTGAATATAATATTTTATGTCTAAAATATGTGTTTATGCCTGTGTGAATTTTTAAATGCTTTAATTTTTGCAAATTGATGTGAAATTAATTGAAAATGGACTTGTGTGAAAATTTTGAGAATGTGTTAGGTAAATTTTGAAATGGCCTTGTATTATGTGACTTTAAAACACAAGGACTTGCATGTCAAATTGACATTTTTTTTATAGTGGCCGACCATGTGGAATAATCATTGAAATGTATGTATTTTATACATATATTTGTATTATGATATAATTATAATTATATATGTTATTGGTGTTAAAATAAAAAAAATAAAATAGTGAAAGGTGAAAAGAACAAGGCTTAGTTCATCTTTTGTTCTTCATTTGCCAAATATAGGAGGAAAGCTAGGCTTTCGGTCACTCTTTGATTTTTGCTTGATTTAGGTAAAAATTTCATGTTATTTCCTTTGAATTTTTTTTAAGTGTGGTTGATAGCTAAGTATTTGCCTTAGCCCATTTTGAAATTTTGAATTCTATGGTGATTTGGGCATTTGGCCATGATATGGATGGTAAGAAATGGTGGTTGTTTTATGCTCTTATGAGTAAAGGTGGATAAGTGAGGTTTAAACTTGTTAGATATGCATAGTAGTGGTTTAGGTACTTTGGGGAATTTTGGCTAACATGTTTGTGCTTAACGAAATTGAATTTGCGGTTTTGAGCATAATTTGTGTAACTTGTGAATGAAATACTTGAAATTATGAATTAGGAACATGAATTTAGTCGGCTACTTAAGACAAATTGTCAAATAATGCTCAACATTAGTGTTATTTACTTAATTGGCAAATTGAGCTTAGAATAGGTGAATTCGTGGGTACGGGGCAAAGTATTTATATTCGGCCATTAGCTAGATTTTGTTAAGATTTGGATAATTGAGAATTTAGTCAATATGTTTAAAAAGAAGCTTTTATGGTTGTCGAATTGTAAAGTGAGAAGTTGCTAAGTAAAATTGATGTTAAAATCAATGAAATAGAGAATTGTAGGTTTAGTTGAAGAAGTCATGCTTTGTGTGCCTTATTGCTTATTTAGCATTCGGCTTTGTCCCTAGAGAATGAATAAATTGATGAAAATTGTTTATGGGAATTAGCTTTTCCATGTTTATGTTAACAAGATGAGAAATGAATTAAGATAGTCCTAGTGTGCCGATTGGAAGCTAGGAAATTGAGTTAAAGATAGAAGATAATGAGTAAATATTTCATAGACATTTTTGACACTTAAGTTCACATGAATTTAAGCTTACTAAGTGATCACATATTCGGCTCTTGATGATTATTATGTCATGAATAATGAGTTTGACTAAAAGATTATGTAAACTTGATCTAATCAATAATTTAGTTGTGACTTGTAACATAGTTGTATTTGGCCGAATGTGTATGTAAAGGAAAATTGTGTGTGTGTGTGTTATATTGGAATGAAAGTGTAATTATTGAATGAGAGGTATGAATAAAGTTTAATATAATTAAACTTGTTTAACATAGCTCAAGAGCATAGAGGGGCAACATCGGATAAGGGAAAAGCTAAAGTCACGGAATAGCCAACCCAAAATTTGTTCAGAAAGATACAAGGTAAGTCTTTGAGTAATGGAACTTAGCTTATGATTTGATAAAATCATGATATATAAGCATAATAAATAAATTGTGACCTAATGGTTCTACTTGAATTACGTAGTGAGATAAATAATTTGTGCATATGACTTGTAGTCTAATGGTTATAGAAATCATGTTGGATAGTGAAACGAAATCGTGTTCTTTGTATGTGGCTATTGAGCCGAAAGTGGAATGGTTGATAAGCATGTCGTGCTTGTGTTCTAGTAATGTAAATGAAATGCTAATGTGTTATGATATATATATATGTGCATGATAATTGAGGATTATAACCGGGCTAAGACCCGCAGGCCTTGTGTGAGATTTATATCCGGGCTAAGTCCTGAAGGCATTCGTGCTGGTGTTATATCCGGGCGAAGTCCCGAAGGCATTCGTGCTGGTGTTATATCCGGGCTAAGTCCCGAAGGCATTCGTGTTGGAAATGTGTAATCTTGCTGTAATAATTCAAATTAATGTGCTCACAACCCTAAGATGGTCAGGTATGTACCGTATATATGTTGTAAAATTTGATTCGATTTAAATTGTGATTATTCATTTGGATAGTGCTCTTCCGGCCATTGCTTAGGGTTGTATGAAGTCTATAGCTTATTCAGAATACATGAATTTTGATTCAAGTGGAAATATGTTAAGATTGGCTCTGAGTATGTGAGCATATTGGTTGAAGTATGAAGTAACATGAGTATGTGAGTATATTGGTTGAAGTATGAAGTAACATGAAGATGTGAATATGCGTATATGTATTTATTTAGCCTTGTAATTGAATTAGATGTATTTGGCCAAATGATGAAGTTGGTTGGATAAAAAAAGAAGAAGAAGTTATCTACGTGATGTGAATTTGTGTTTAAGGAAATAAAAAATTAAAATGACATGCATGAACAATAGTGGTATATTTAGTCATGGTTACATTCGGTCAAAGAAAAGATGATAAGCCTTAAGAATGCTATGCTTTAATTTTTAAATGATTTCATTGCTTAGAACTTACTAAGCATAGAAATGCTTACTCTGTTGCCCTTAATTCTCTGTTTTATAGATCTCGTTCGTTAGCTACAGCCTCGAGAATCTCAAAGTCGAAGTCGTCCACACTATCTAAGCCCATTTCGGTACTCTAGTAGCTAAACTTTGATAATGACATGTATAAGTTTGACTTTTTGATGTTAAATAAGTATCTTTTTGATGATGTATATATGTATAGCCATGTGAAAATGGCTTGTTAAGTTACTCTATGTGTTCCACGTAGTTAATGTGAATGTGTGGTTGATATTCGATTAATGTTTTCAATGTTTTGATGTGAATTGAACTTAAGAATGAATCAATGTACCCATTAACTTGAGATGACTCTTTTGTATATTGTATAATTGGAAAAAAAAAAACAAGTTGGAATTCGGTTTTATAAGTGTGCCAACGGGAGTTATTCGAATAAAGTTAAATGGAATTTCGTGCTTGTATGGTAATATTCCTTAACCCTCTGGTGAAGGGTACGGGTTAGGGGTGTTACATTTTATTGGTATTAGAGCTACGGTTTAGTCGATTCTAGGACTAACGTAGCACGTATGAGTCTAGCTATACATGCCATTAAGTGTTAATACGATAGTGTGATGATTTCTGACAATTAAAAATGTTTTTTCGTATAGTAATGGATCCCGATCCCGATCGAGCGATAGCTGATGATGTTGAGAGTGTAGCGCCTGCTCCCGCACACGGGACCCCACCGATAGACTTTCAGCCTAATGCAAGCAATCAAAATGATGAGGCTAGACAAGCCTTTTATAATGTGATGAATGATTGGTTCAACCAATACATTCGGACAAATACGGCTGCTCCACAACCCCCACTTCCAACAAATACACCCCCTACACCTATGATACCTCCAGTGATTGATCACATAAGGTTGAATAAGCCCCCGGTAGACAAAATTAAAAAACATGGGGCTACTGAATTTAAAGCTACAGACAGTGATGATGCCGAGCAAGCTGAGTTTTGGTTGGACAATACTATCCAAGTATTCGATGAATTATCTTGCACACTGATGAATGTCTGAAATGTGCCATATCTCTGCTGCGTGATTCTGCCTATTATTGGTGGAATACATTGGTTTCTGTTGTGCCCAAAGAACGGGTGACGTGGGAATTCTTCCAGACTGAGTTCCGAAAAAAGTATATCAGTCAGAGGTTCATCGATCAGAAACGAAAAGAATTTCTTGAGCTTAAACAGGGTTCCATGTCGATTCATCGATTATGAATGTAAGTTTGTCGACTTAGTAGATATGCTCGGGAATGTGTATCGTCTGAGGCTATTAAGTGTAAACGTTTTGAAGATGGGCTGAATGAAGATATAAAAATGTTTGTTGGCATTTTTGAAATACGAGAGTTCGTAGTACTTGTCGAGCGAGCTTGCAAAGCCGAAGAACTTAGTAAAGAGAAAAGAAAAGCTGATGTCGGAGCTGGAGAATTTCGTAAAATATCTTCAGGAAAGTCTTTTCAGCAATCATCGAAGAAATTTCGAGATGATTCAGGCCGATCAAAGAACACTTCGGGTTTTTCTAGACGAGACCACAATCGACCCCCTGTGAGTACACGAGCCACTTCAGTTGCCAGTGTTGAAAATGATCGATGGGATAGGACCGAGTGCAAGTATTGTGGAAAATGACATTTGGGAAGCTGTAGATTCATGACCGCTCCTGTTATAGATGCGGATCAGCCGACCATTTTATCAAAGACTGCCCGAGATTATCCGAACAAAATATGAACCAGAGTGGGAAACCGAGTACCACTACAGCACGAGGTAGACCACCTAGGAATACGAGGAGTGCTAGCGGCGGTTAGAGAGGATCTAGAGATGCTACAACCAGATTCGAGGCTCGTGCTCCTGCTAGAGCTTATGCTATACGCACACGCGAGGATGCTTCTTCGCCTGATGTTATTACCGGTACTTTCATTCTCTTTGATACTGATGTGATTGCTTTGATTAACCCTGGTTCTACTCATTCATATGTATGTGAGACTTTAGCATCTAGTAAGACTCTACCTGTTGAGTCTACTGAGTTTGTGATTCGAGTATCGAATCCTTTGGGTCGATATGTGCTAGTCGACACAGTGTGCAGGAAATGCCCCCTGATGGTTCGAGATTTCTGTTTCCCAGCCGACTTGATGCTTTTACCCTTCGACGAGTTTGGCATTATTCTCGGAATAGATTGGTTGACTGTGCACGATGCTGTAGTAAATTGCAAGCGAAAGACTATCGATTTGCGATGTTCGAATAATGAGATAATTCGGGTTGCATCCACTGATTTAAACGGGCTATCAGCGGTATTAACTTCCACGTCAGCTCAGAAATATGTGAGGAAGGGCTGTGAAGCGTATCTGGCCTATGTGTTAGACAACAAAGTATCCGAACAAAAGCTTGAGGCTGTACCTGTGGTTTGTGAGTATTCGGATGTGTTTCCTGAAGAGTTGCCGGGATTACCACCTATTTGTGAAGTAGAGTTTGGCATTGAACTTGTACCTAGGACTACACCAATTTCGATAGCTCCATATCGTATGGCACCAACCGAATTGAAGGAATTGAAAACTCAGTTGCAAGAGTTGACGGATAGAGGTTTCGCACGACCAAGTTTCTCACCATGGGGCGAACCAGTTTTGTTTGTGAAAAAGAAAGACGGGACTATGAGAATGTGTATCGACTATAGAAAATTGAATAAAGCCACTATAAAGAATAAATATCCGTTGCCCCGAATCGACGACCTGTTTGATCAGTTGAAAGGAGTTTCAGTGTTTTCAAAGATTGATCTGCGATTCGGTTATTACCAGTTGAGAGTTAGAGATTTCGACGTGCCAAACGGACACTACGAATTTTTAGTGATGCCGTTCGGGCTCACTAATGCCCCTGCGATTTTCATGGACTTGATGAATCGGGTGTTTAGACAGTATCTGGATCGATTTGTGGTGGTGTTCATCAACGACATTTTAATTTACTCTCATGATGAGATCGAGCATGCCGAGCATTTGAGACTCGTGCTTTAGACTTTACGTGATAATCAATTGTACGCAAAATTCAGTAAATGCGAGTTCTGGTTGCGCGAGGTCAGCTTTTTGGAACATATAGTATCTTCTTCGGGTATTCGAGTCGATCCAAACAAGATTTCAGCCATTCTCGACTGGAAACCTCCTAGAAATGTTTCGGAAGTTCGGAGCTTCTTGGGACTTGCTGGTTACTACCGATGATTCGTAAAAGGTTTTTTGATGATCACGACACCTTTGACAAAATTGCTGCAAAAAGACGTCAAATTCGAGTGGTCTGAAAAGTGTCAGAAAAGTTTCGACCAGCTAAAAACGCTTTTGACGGAAGCCCCAGTGTTAGTTCAGCCAGAATCTGGCAAGGAGTTCGTGATTTATAGTGATGCATCTCTGAACGGTCTGGGCTGCATTTTGATGCAAGAGGGTCGAGTTGTCGCATATGCTTCGAGGCAGTTAAAGCCTCACGAGCGAAACTATCCGACTCATGATCTGGAGCTAGCTGCTATTGTTTTCGCTCTAAAGATTTGGCATCACTATCTGTTCGGTGAGAAATGCCACGTCTTTTCCGATCATAAAAGTCTCAAATATTTAATGACTCAAAGAGATTTGAATCTGATACAAAGATGATGGTTGGAGTTACTTAAAGACTATGAGCTTGTCATTGACTACCACCCGGGAAAAGCTAATGTAGTTGCGGACGCTCTTAGCCAAAAATCATTATTTTCCTTGCAAGCTATGAACGTACAATTATCGTTGTCGGCAGATGATGTGTTGATAGCCGAGTTAAAAGCAAGACTAGTATTAATACGACAAATTTGTGAAGCTCAGATAGTCAACGATGAGTTGGTTGCTAGGCGAGTTCAGTGTGAATCAAGTATGGATTCAGAGTTTCGAATTAACGATAATGATTGTTTGAGGTTTAGGGATCGTGTGTGTGTTCCGAGAAACTCAGAGCTTATTTCGATGATTTTGAGCGAGGCTCATAGTAGCCGAATGTCGGTCCATCCTGGTAGCACGGAAATGTATAATGATATAAAACGTTAGTATTGGTGGCATGGTATGAAATGTGACATATCTGATTTTGTATCAAGATGTTTAATATGTCAACAAGTGAAAGTAGAACATCAAATGCCTTCGGGGTTACTTCAGCCGATCATGATACCCAAGTGGAAATGGGATCGAGTTACGATGGACTTTGTGTCTGGTTTACCGCTGACACCGAGCAAGAAAGACTCCATTTGGGTTATTTTGGATAGATTAACGAAGTCAGCTCATTTCATCCATGTTTGTACGGACTTTTCACTAGATAAGCTAGCGTAATTATACGTCTCTTAGATTGTACGATTGCACGGGGTGCCAACTTCTAGTGTTTCAGACAGAGATCCCCGATTTACTTCACAGTTTTGGCAGAAATTGCATGAGGCGTTGGGTACCAAGCTCTATTTTAGCACTGCCTTTCATCCCCAGACCGATGGTCAGTCCGAAAGAATGATTCTAATACTCGAGGATATGTTGAGATGTTGCATTCTTGAGTTTAGTGGCTCGTGGGAGAAATACGTACCGTTGATTGAATTTTCCTATAATAATAGCTTTCAAACGAGTATCAAAATGGCGCCTTACGAGGCCTTATACGGATGTAAATGTCGTACACCTTTGTTTTGGACCGAGCTCAGTGAGAATAAGTTATATGGGCTTGATTTAATTAAAGAAGCCGAACAGCAAGTGAAAATAATTCGTGATAGCTTGAAAGCAGCATCGGATCGTTAGAAATCATACGCGGACTTAAAACGTAAAAATATGGAATTTCAGATTGGAGAAAAAGTTTTTCTGAAAGTCTCGTTGTGGAAAAAGATACTCCGCTTTGGCCGTAAAGGCAAATTGAGTCTAAGATTTATCGGACCGTATGAGATTTCAGAGAGGATTGGGCCGGTTGCTTATGGACTAATTCTGCCCCCTGATCTTGAAAAGATTCACAAAGTTTTTCATGTATCGATGCTCCGTCATTATAGATCCGATCCTTCTCATGTAATTAGTCCGTCAGAAATTGAAATTCAGTTCGATTTGAGTTATGAATAAGAACCGATTCGTATCCTAGCTCGCGAGGTGAAAGAGTTGCGAAACAAAAAGGTTCCGTTAGTAAAGGTGTTATGGCTCAAGCACGGGATCGAAGAAGCTACTTGGGAACCCGAAAACTCTATGAAAGAACGATATCCAAATCTATTTACTGGTAAGATTTTC
Source organism: Gossypium longicalyx (assembly GCA_025698465.1). Taxonomy (NCBI): domain Eukaryota; kingdom Viridiplantae; phylum Streptophyta; class Magnoliopsida; order Malvales; family Malvaceae; genus Gossypium; species Gossypium longicalyx. The sequence continues at coordinate 68,280,481 of CM047004.1, read as the reverse complement.
AGGGACGAAAATCCCTAAAGGGGGGGAGAGTTGTGACAGCCCTATTTTGACCCTAGTCGGGAAGTGGTTTTGGGACTGCTAAACTGAGTCACCGAAATATTTGAATATAATATTTTATGTCTAAAATATGTGTTTATGCCTGTGTGAATTTTTAAATGCTTTAATTTTTTGCAAATTGATGTGAAATTAATTGAAAATGGACTTGTGTGAAAATTTTGAGAATGTGTTAGGTAAATTTTGAAATGGCCTTGTATTATGTGACTTTAAAACACAAGGACTTGCATGTCAAATTGACATTTTTTTATAGTGGTCGGCCATGTGGAATAATATTGAAATGTATGTATTTTATACATATATTTGTATTATAATATAATTATAATTATATATGTTATTGGTGTTAAAATAAAATAAATAAAATATTGAAAGGTGAAAAGAACAAGGCTTAGTTCATCTTTTGTTCTTCATTTGCCGAATATAGGAGGAAAAACTAGGCTTTCGGTCACTCTTTGATTTTTGCTTGATTAAGGTAAAAATTTCATGTTATTTCCGTTGAATTTTTTTTAAGTGTGGTTGATAGCTAAGTATTTGACTTAGCCCATTTTGAAATTTTGAATTCTATGGTGATTTGGGCATTCGACCATGATATGGATGGTAAGAAATGGTGGTTGTTTTATGCTCTTATGAGTAAAGGTGGATAAGTGAGGTTTAAACTTGTTAGATATGCATAGTAGTGGTTTAGGTGCTTTGGGGAATTTTGGCTAACATGTTTGGGCTTACCGAAATTGAATTTGAGGTTTTGAGCATAATTTGTGTAACTTGTGAATGAAATACTTGAAATTATGAATTAGGAACATGAATTTAGTCGGCTACTTAAGACAAATTGTCAAATAATGCTCAACATTAGTGTTATTTACTTAATTGGCAAATTGAGCTTAGAATAGGTGAATTCGTGGGTATGGGGCAAAGTATTTATATTCAGCCATTAGCTAGATTTTGTTAAGATTTGGATAGTTGAGAATTTAGTCAATATGCTTAAAAAGAAGCTTTCATGGTTGCCGAATTTTAAAGTGAGAAGTTGCTAAGTAAAATTGATGTTAAAATCAATGAAATAGAGAATGGTAGGTTTAGTTGAAGAAGTCATGCTTTGTGTGCCTTATTTGCTTATTGAACATTCTGCTTTGTCCCTAGAGAATGAATGAATTGATGATAATTGTTTATGGGAATTTGCTTTGCCATGTTTATGTTAACAAGATGAGAAATGAATTAAGATGGTCCTAGTGTGCCGATTGGGAGCTAGGAAATTGAGTTAAAGATAGAAGATAGTGAGTAAATATTTCATAGACATTTTTGACACTTAAGTTCACATTAATTTAAGCTTACTAAGTGATCACATATTCGGCTCTTGATGATTATTATGTCATGAATAATGAGTTTGATTAAAAGATTATGTAAACTTGATCTAATCAATAATTTAGTTGTGACTTGTAACATAGTTGTATTTGGCCGAATGTATATGTAAAGGAAAATTGTGTGTGTGTGTGTGTGTCATATTGGAATGAATGTGTAATTATTGAATGAGAGGTATGAATAAGGTTTAATATAATTAAACTTGTTTAACATAGTTCAAGAGCATAGAGGGGCAACATTGAATAAGGGAAAAGCTAAAGTCACGGAATAGCCAACCCGAAATTTGTTCAGAAAGATACAAGGTAAGTCTTTGAGTAATGGAACTTAGCTTATGATTTGATAAAATCATGATATGTAAGCATAATAAATAAATTGTGACCTAATGGTTCTACTTGAATTACGTAGTGAGATAAATAATTTGTGCATATGACTTGTAGCCGAATGGTTATAGAAATCATGTTGGATAGTGAAACGAAATCGTGTTCTTTGTATGTGGCTATTGAGTCGAAAGTGGAATGGTTGATAAGCATGTTGTGCTTGTGTTCTAGCAATGTAAATGAAATGCTAATGTGTTATGATATATATATGTGCATGATAATTGAGGATTATAACCGGGCTAAGACCCGCAGGCCTTGTGTGAGATTTATATCCGGGCTAAGTCCCGAAGGCATTCATGCTGGTGTTATATCCGGGCTAAGTCCCGAAGGCATTCGTGCTGGTGTTATATCCAGGCTAAGTCCCGAAGGCATTCGTGTTGGAAATGTGTGATCTTGCTGTAATAATTCAAATTAATGTGCTCACAACCCTAAGATGGTCAGGTATGTACCGTATATATGTTGTAAAATTTGATTCAATTTAAATTGTGATTATTCATTTGGATAGTGCTCTTCCGGCCATTGCTTAGGGTTGTATGAAGTCTATAGCTTATTCAGAATACATGAATTTTACTTCAAGTGGAAATATGTTAAGATTGGCTCTGAGCATGTGAGTATATTGGTTGAAGTGTGAAGTAACATGAATATGTGAATATGCGTATATGTATTTATTTAGCCTTGTAATTGAATTAGATGTAGTCGGCCAAATGATGAAGTTGGTTGGATAAAAAAAAAGAAGAAGTTATCTACGTGATGTGAATTTGTGTTGAAGGAAAAAAAAATTAAAATGACATGCATGAACAATAGTGGTATATTTAGTTATGGTTACATTCGGTCAAAGAAAAGATGATAAGCCTTATGAATGCTATGCTTTAATTTTTAAATGATTTCATTGCTTAAAACTTACTAAGCATAGAAATGCTTACTCTATTGCCCTTAATTCTCTGTTTTATAGATCTCGTTCGTTAGCTACGGTCTCAGGAATCTCAAAGTCGAAGTCGTCCACACTATCTAAGCCTATTTCGGTACTCTAGTAGCTAAAGTTTGATAATGGCATGTATAGGTTTGACTTTTTGATGTTAAATAAGTATCTTTTTGATGATGTATATATGTATAGCCATGCGAAAATGGCTTGTTAAGTTACTATATGTGTTCCACGTAGTTAATGTGAATGTGTGGTTGATATTCGATTAATGTTTTCAATGTTTTGATGTGAATTGAACTTAAGAATGAATCAATGTACCCATTAACTTGAGATGACTCTTTTGTATATTGTATAATTGAAAAAAAAACAATTTGGAATTCGGTTTTATAAGTGTGCCAACGGGAGTTATTCGAATAAAGTTAAATGGAATTTCGTGCTTGTATGGTAATACGCCTTAACCCTCCGGCGACGGGTACGGGTTAGGAGTGTTACATATATGCTGTATTATCTTCATCTAATATAGTTGACATCTTTTCCTGTAAAGACAAATTACATATCTTCTAGATATGTTGGGTCAATAACTTTAGCCAAACACATTATTGACTTGTCTCATACATTGCAATTATTTTTGTATGATTTGAAGAGGCATCAGTTAATGCCTGCTTTATTGATCGCGATGATATGACAGTACCTCCATATGTAAATAAATATCTTGTTTGATATTGACCTTTATGTGGATCTGATAAATATCCATTATCAACATAGTTGACTAATAGAGATTTTGAATCATTTGAATAAAATAATCTCATATCAATGTTCATTTTGAGATATCCAAATACATGTTTAATTCCATTCCAATATATACATGTTGGAGAAGAACTAAACCTTGCTAACAAGTTTACAACGAAAGCTATATCTGTAACATCCTAAAATAGGACATAGTCAGAATAGTAGTTTCGAGACCACAAATATGACGTTAAAATATTTGTTTTATGATTATTATGAGTTCTAGGATATGAAAATAAGCATGTGTTAAAGTTTCATGAAGAAATTCTAAGTATAATGTGTCCAATTGGAACTTAGGGACCAAATTAAATTAATTGCAAAACTTGGGTTCTAGAAGCAATTTGTATGAAATTGCTTTAGAATATTAATTAGAGGTCCTTAAATAGCAATTTCCCAATTTCTAAGTTTTTGGAAAAAAAATGGGCATGCATGGAAAATTTTGGAAGTTTAGTAAAGAGGGGCATTTTGGTCATTTGGTAATAAATGAAATAAAAAGGGAAAAATCAAGCCAAAATCAGCCATTCTTCTTCTCCATGCTACCGAAAATTTAGGGTTTTTAACATTTTCAAGCTCAATAATAAGTGCTCCCTAGCCCCGTTTTTAATGTTCTTTATAATTTTGAGATCTTCGTAACATGCACTATCCATTTCTACCCATATTTCATGCTAGGGTTCATGTTTAGAAAATTAACCATGCATGAGATGCTTGTGTTTTGATGATTTATGGAGGAATATGAGAGTTTAAAGGATGATAAACAACTTTTACTAAGTAGTTTTTTCATGAAAATGACTTAAAGGACTAAATTGTAAAACTTGTGAAAATGGGTAGAAAAATATGAAATGAAGGAAAAACATGGGCTGCTATAAGGGTGAATAACATTCAGCTAGGCTTGGGTATCCAAGGAATTTCATGCATTTCATCATACGAGCCTAGGGACTAAATTGTAAAAAATGTGAAAGGTTAGGGGCAAAATGGTCAGTTAGCCCTAGGGTAAGTTTTAGCCGAAATGGAATAATGTAAGGTATTGATAATTTATTTTTACTGATATAGACCCTGAAGAACCAATTCCAGAGGTTGATCGTGGAAAACGAAAGGTTTCAGAATAACCGAAATATGAAACCGAAACAATTACCAAGTAAGTTCGTATAACTTGAAGTAAACTTTAAATATATTTGAAAATGTATATTCTCAAATGTATGTTAGTTTAGATACTTATTGCATGACAATCTATGAAATGTGGTAGTGTAAAATGAAAAAGATGACAATTGTCACGGTTGAATGAAAGGAGGAGATTCGATGGGTAAATTCTTGTTTATATGACATGAGATCTTGTATGTGATACAAAATGGAATTTAGCTTGGACGGGTAATCCGGTGATCTCAGTATAGTAAGGATCCAGCCTGGACGGGTGTTCCTTAAGTGATCGAACATCCCGATGAATATATGTGCATTGAGAATTTAGCCCGGATAGGTAATATGATTAAGGACTGAAATTAGCCTAGACTGGCATTTTAGATCCGAGCATATTGGAGTAATTGTAGTTGTAAGGGATTTAGCCTAGAATGGTATTCCCGACAATACTCATTGAATTAATGTTATGAGGGATTTAACCTGGATTGGTAATCTCGTCGAAAGAGTGAGGTTCACGGGAGTGTGTATTTAAAATGGTCACTAGCATGATTTGACGGTAAACGAGTTACCCATTGAGATTTCTAAGAAATTCAACAGGACTATAATGAGAAACAGAAATGGAAATGTTGAATTGATGAGCTCATCTAAGATTAAGGTGATAATGCATTGACATGAGACTAACATGCCGGTTGAGTGTATGTGATAGGATAATTATACTATGACTGTTGGCATGAATGTCATTTATGGTTGCATGCTAAATGACTGGTAAGTTTACCTTTCCTGTTATCCGAACTTACTGTGCATGTTAATGCTTATGCCCTTTCCTTTTTCCCTGTTTTACAGAGCTCGTGGACTCATGAAAATTGGAAGACAATTGGAGTATTGTCAACACTATCAGCTTATCTTGCTTTGGTATATAGATACTTATACTTTGTTAAAATGGCCTGTATAGGTTTTTGGCTATTTTGTTATATGTGTCTTTGATTAGCCAATCTAAGGGCTTGAATGATATACCAATTCATTTTGTATATGGCCATAAGACATGGCTCATTTTGATGTAGGTTGTAACCTACTAATTGTGCATGTTGGTGTTTAAATGTTCATGTGATGGTTAAATGTGGTATATCATGGATGAACATGTGAAATGTGGCCAAATCACTTGGAAATGGTTAGGTCATATTTGGCAATGAGTTATAAAATGAGCCAAGTTTAAATGTGTTATATGATATGGAAATCCTTAATACAAATGGGACAATCTAGCATGTATAAAACCGATGAGATGAGGTTTACATGCGATGAGATATGCCAAGTTTGTTTAAGAGTATAATTTGGCTATGTTAAATATCATTGGAACCTATAAGTGTGTATGGATGTTAGAGGTTGACCAAAGGCTTGGAAAATAGCCTAAAAAGGTCCACACAAGTAGATACACAGGCATGTGTCTAGGCCGTGTGTGACACATGGTCAGCCTCCATGGGAGTGTTGCCTGGCCATGTATCTCCTGCACCTAAAATTTTAGGTCAGTTTGCATGGTAGTAAACACACAGGTAGATACACGACCGTGTGTCTCAATCGTATGGAGGACATGGCCTAGCACACGGGCTTGTGCCTTGGCCGTGTGTCTCAAAAATGAATGATGACGTCATAAACAAAATGTCCAGGTTTTCGAACACGGGAGTGTCTAGGCCGTGTGAGGGACACGGGCTAGGGACACGGGCATGTGTTTGGCCGTGTGAAAACCCCTGTAGGATCGAAGTGAAAAATAAATCCAAATAACTCAATACGGGTGGGACACACGGGCGTGTCCTTAAGCACACGACCGTGTGCTTTGCCTCCACACGGGCGTGTGCTTTGCCTCCACATGGGCGTGTAAGGCATATCCCTAGAAATTTTACTAAAATTTTCTATAGTTCTCGGTTTATTCCCGTACCATCCTTAATGCATGTTTTGGGCCTCGTAGGCCCATAATAGGGGCACTATGAATATGTTTGATTCGTTTTATTTTGGAACGAAATTTTATAGTCGTAATTTTTTGGAAATGTCATGTTTGTATATGGTAATCCCCTGTACCTTGTCCTGTTCTCGGGTACGAGTTAGGGGTGTTACATTTAGTGGTATCAGAGCTACAATTTATTTAGTTCTAGGACTAACATAGCATATATCGAGTATAGCTATACATGCCATTACACGAGTTATGATAGTGTGACATCTCCTAATCATTTTTAATTGTATTTGAATATAGTAAATATCTTCTAATCAAGCCCAAGATGAGTCTGAGGGAGCTGAGAGCCATGCTCCAACTTCCGTTCAACGAGCTACTGCTAGTAGTAGCAGAAGACCTATGTCTGAAGGCTGAGAAGAGGCAAGAGCTGCCTTCTTTGAGATGATGGATGAATGGTTTGGGGACTACCTGAGAAATCGCCCCTATACACCACGACCACCTCCGCCCTTTGCTTTACCCGAGGGAGAAGTGCCACAAGCTATGACACCCATGAGAATTGGTAAGGCCCTAGTAGACAAACTTAAAAAATATGGGGCTGAAGAGTTTAGAGCTAAGGTTGATGATGTTGTTGAACGAGCTGAGTTCTGGCTCGAGAACACTATGCGAGTTTTGGATGAATTCTCATGTACACTTGAGGAATGTCTAAAGTGTGTTGTGTCTCTTCTAAAAGATACAGCATATCACTGGTAGAAAACGGTATCCTCAGTGGTACCGAGGGAAGACGTTACATGGGAGTTCTTCCAAATTGAGTTTAAAAAAAAGTACATCAGTCAAAGGTTTTTAGACTCAAAACGAAAGGAGTTTTTGGAACTCAGAAATGGAAATAAAACTGTATCAGAGTACGAAAGGGAATTCGTAAGGTTAATTTAATATGCCACGGAGTGGGTCCAATCGGAGATGAAAATGTGTAAGCACTTCGAGGAAGGCTTAAATGAGAAAATTAAGTTGTTGATCAGGATCCTTGAGGTACAAGAATTGGCAGCACTGGCTGATTAGGCCAAGAAGGTCGAAGAGCTAAACAATGAAAGAAAGCAAGCGAAGAGAGAGGCTCAAATTTCGAATAAGAGATCTAGTGGCAGAACACTCTCTTTTCCCACAAAAAAATCGAAGAGTCATCAAGAGTGTTCCACTGCATCGGTGAGATATTCGGGTAGAACAAGAAGTTCTTGGTGTCACAACCTGAAGTCTTCCTTCCCAAGGTAACTACTATGGGAAGTGTGGATGATCAAAAGCTGATGTGTGAAAGCTGTAATAAATTGCACTTTGGTGAGTGTCGAAAAAGGAGTGGTGCATGTTATAGTTGTGGTTCTCTTGACCACTTTCTTAAAGACTGCCCGGAAAGGATTAACAAAGAGATTGAATTAGCCCTGCAGCCGAATGCTCGTATCTTTCAAGGTAGACCTCCGAGACATTCTGAAAGTGCAAGTGGCAGTCGAACTGTTGCCAAAGATACTACTACAAATTAGAGGCTCGAGCCCTGACGATAACTTATGTAATACGCGCTAGAGAGGAAGCTTCAGCTCCCGATGTCATTACGGGTTCATTTTCTCTCCATAATGCTCATGTTATTGCCTTGATTAACCCGGGATCGACCCCTTCATACATTTGCATGAAATTGGTGTCTAGCTTGAATATGTCTGTGGAGCCCACAAAATTTGTAATTAAGGTGTCGAACCCTCTAGGCAAGTTTGTTTTAGTCGATAAAGTTTGTAAGAATTTTCCTTTGACGATTCAAGGTCACTATTTTTCGGCCAACCTTATGCTTTTGCCGTTTGATGAGTTTGATGTGATACTTAGCATGGATTGGTTGGCCCTTCATAATATGATTGTAAACTGTGGTAGCAAGTACATAGAATTGAAATGCTCAGATGGTGAAATTCTCCGGGTGGATTCGAATGAGTTGAACACATCGCTGGTTGTCATTACTTCAATGTTGGCTCGAAAGTATATGAGAAAAGGGTATGAAGCTTACCTTGCTTTCGTGCTGAATACTAAGGAATCAGAGTTGAAGATTGAATCGGTACTAGAAGTTAAAAGAGTTAAAAGAGTTGAAAGAGTTAAAAGCACAGTTGTAAGAGTTGACGGATAAGGGCTTCGCAAGACCGAGCTTTTCTCCTTGGGGTGCTCCAGTACTATTTGTAAAGAAGAAAGATGGTTCAGTGAGATTATGTATAGATTACCGCCATCTCAACAAGGTAACCATTAAGAATAAGTATCCGTTACCATGGATTGATGACTTATTTGATCAGTTAAGGGGAGCCACTGTGTTTTCAAAGATAGATCTGAGATCTGGCTACTACCAGTTACGAGTTAAAGAGTCGAACGTGCCTAAGACTGCCTTTAGGATGAGGTATGGTCACTACGAGTTTCTTGTCATGCCTTTTGGACTAACAAATGCCCCAGCTGCGTTTATGGATTTAATGATTCGTGTTTTTCGATCATACTTGGAAAAGTTTGTTGTGGTATTAATAGATGATATTTTGATCTATTCCCGAAATGAGTCCAATCACGCTGAACACTTGAGAATTGTATTACAGACCTTACGGGAAAAGTAACTATATGCTAAGTTTAGAAAAAGCGAGTTTTGGCTTCGAGAGGTCAGATTCCTCGGTTATATTATGTCGAGTGATGGCATCCGAGTTAATCCAAGTAAGATTTCTGCTATTGTCGAGTGGAAGCCACCTAAGAACATAATTGAGGTTAGAAGCTTTCTGGGCTTAGCCGGTTACTATCGATGCTTTGTAAGAGGATTTTCTATGATTGCAACTCTCTTGACGAGGTTGCTGGAAAAAGATGTTAAGTTTGAGTGGTCGGGAAAATGTTATTAGAGTTTTGAGAAATTGAAGACATTACTGACAGAAGCTCCAATTTTAGTGCAACACGAGTCGGGAAAAGAATTTGTGGTCTATAGCGACGCAACCTTAAATGGACTGGGTTGTTTGCTTATGCAAGAAGGCAAGGTGATAGCCTATGCTTCGAGGCAACTGAAGTCGCATGAGAAAAATAATCCAACTTACGACTTGGAGCTAGCTGCCATTGTATTTGCCTTGAAGATATGGAGACACCATTTATATGGTGAAACGTGCCGTGTATATACTGATCATAAGAGTATGAAGTACCTGATGACTCAAAAAGAATTGAATCTGAGACAACGAAGATGGTTAGAGTTAATTAAAGACTATGAATTGATCATTGACTACCACTTGGGAAAGGCGAACGTGGTTGCAGATGCACTAAGCAGAAAATCCTTGTTTGCTTTGAGAGCTTTGAACACATAGTTGGCCTTGTTAGATGATGGTTCAGTTTTGGCAGATTTTTGGGCCAGAACAACATTTTTGCAAGAAATTTGTGCATCTCAGACCAATGATAGTGATCTATAGGCCAAGAGAACTCAATTAGAGTCAAGCACTGGATCAAATTTTCGGATTGATTCCAACGGTTGCTATAACAGTCCAGTTTTGACCCTAGTCAGAATAGTGGTTTCAGAACCACAAATCTGAGTTAAAAAAATATTTTAATATTATTTTTACGTGCTTATTATAAGTGAATTGACATGTGTGAAAGTCTCGTGTGAAAATTTAACTGTTTGTGTGCTTAATTTGTAAAAAGGACCTAATCGCGTAAAATGTAAAAGCTGTGTGCTAGTAGTTGAAGTGCTTAATTGTCATGAATTACTAATTATAAAGTCCTTATAATGTTATAAAAGCACTTGAAGAATGGATGGACCATTATACCTTGAGTTAGTGGAATTTTAATATTAATTCATTAAGGCTAAAAGGGCAATTGTATTATTAAATCATTTATAATAAAACATAGTGAAAATAATGGCCATTTTATCATTTTCATGGCCGAATGAAGCAAGGAAAAGAGCTAAAAATAGGGTTTTGATATTCGGTTCTTGTGTAGCCAAATTAAGGTATGTGTTTTGCTCAGTTTTTGATAATTTTTAAGTTTTTGTAATCGTTGCTTTGTATATTATCGAACCCATGCTTCAATTTTTGATTTGGTGATAGTTTTGAAGTGTATCATTGATGAAACTATGAGCTTTGTGATGTTAGTTGATGAATTATGGAAGCCTGATGTTGGGTTTAAATGTTTTGTCTTTGGATTTTTGATGAAACTGAGTGTTTTGGTTAAATTGTAAAAAAATGCTATTTTGAGGGACTAAATTGTGAAATAAATGAAATGTATGGACTGGTATGAGAGTCATGAAAATTCAGCTAAGCTTGTGTACAAGCAAAATTTATGTATTTGGTGATTTTGTGAATTAAGGACTAAAGAATCGAACTGTAAAAATGTGGGGGCTATTTTGCAAAATGCCCTAATTGTGTGTATATGGATTGTTTTGAATGATTTGATGAATAAAAAGGATTAATTTTGGATACATATAGATCAAGAAAAGAGGAATTCAGATTTAGATCGAGGGAAGTTGAAGATTATTGAATAGATGTTCGAGTCGACAACTTCGAGTACGAGGTAAGTTCGTACGTAGAACATGATATTATAATTACATGTTGCTATTTGATTATGCATAGATGTATATACAATTGAACTGGATGAATATAGTGGTGAATTGAAAGTGTTTGGCATTAAATGTGCAATTTATACTAGCTTCGGCTACTTAAGGCACTAAGTGTGCGATACCGACTTAGTTTCGATTAATTCAGATAGCATTAAGTGTGCGGAATCGTTCTAGCTTCGGCTAACCTTTAAGCACTAAGTGTGCGGGTGTTTAAAGCATTGACAATTTTTGGAAAGTCTTAAAGTATTCGAACATGAGGTGAGATTGAAAATGAACGAATAAGAAAATGTTCAGGTAAGTATGATACCTATGTGGTAGATGATATTATGTTTATAAAGCTCATTGAATTGGTATGAACTTATGGATTGTGTTGGTATAGATTTGATAGATGAATTGAGAAATTGTAATTACTTAAGTGTTGATGATTTATGTTTTATATACTGTTGATGATTTTAGTACGAGCTTACTAAGCTTTTGGAAGCTTACTTTGTGTGTGTTTGCATTGTTTATTAGATATCGAAGCTACTACAAGCTCGTGGATCGTCAAGGATCGTCACCACACTATCGAATCTCATTTTGGTACTTTTGAAATGCATATCTTTTTGAAGTATGGCATGTATAGGCTAGTAGTTGGATAAATATGTTTTGTGTTGGATATGCTTAGCCATGTGATTTGGCTAATTTGTGATTGAACCCATAGTTGTGAATGACTTATAGTATATGATGATAAGATGCAATTGTGGTATGTTTTAGTTGGTAAGTTTTGGCAAGTTTAATTTGAGATTTAATGAGGTATGGAAGGAAATGTTTTGGTATGAATTTACCTTGTGTTTAGCATGAACTGGTAAGGTTTTTGAGTAGGGAAATGGTTGATATTGTTATGTTATAAGTAATGAATGCTATAGCATAAGTATTGGCTAAATTGGAGGTAAAATTATGCTTGCTTTCTTTGCTTGTAGGTTGAACCCATTTGGGGTGGCAAATTGATAATTCAAATGGCCTATTTTTGTCCACACGAGCAGAGGCACTGGCGTGTGTGACACATGGCCATGTTGCACGGTCTTGTGTCCCCTGGGGTACCCTTCAGTTGTAAGTCAGGCTCGCACACAAGCTAGACACGTGGGCATTTAGTCTGGCCGTGTGACCCTAATTGGTATGCTGACGTCACAAATAGAGTACCCACTATTTTTGGCACAACCTAGCACACGGCTAGGACACGGGCGTGCGCATAGCACAAGGGTTGGACACACGGGCGTGTAGTCTAGCCGTGTGAGCAAGTCAGTAGCTATGTCCTGTTTTGCCACGACTTTGACATAGGGGCGTGTCTAGACTGTGTGAGGCACACGGCCTGTTTACACGGGTGTGTGACCTTTTAAAAGTTGAAAATTTTTATAAGTTCTAAAACTTTTGTATGTTATCAATTTGGTCCTGAATACATGATTAAGCATTGTATACTTAATTTTATGTGAATATTGAATGTGAATGAATGAATTTTATTAGTAATGAGATGATATTTGATGTGTAGTGGTTCTGATTTGAGTTATGAGTCCGATAATGCCTCTTAACCTATTCTGACGATGGTTACGGGTTAGGGGTGTTACAGTTGCTTAATGTTCAGAGATAGGATCTGTGTACTGAGAGACGTCGAGCTTATTAGGAATATTTTACAAGAGGCACATAATAGCTGTTTGTCTATTCATCCGGGAAGTACTATGATGTACAACGACTTAAAAACCATATACTGGTGGAATGGTATGAAAAGAGATGTCTTTGAATTTGTGTCAAAATTCTTGATATGTCAATAGGTTAAGGCTGAACACCAAGTGCCTTTGGGTTTATTACAGCCTGTGATGGTCCCCAAATGGAAGTGGGTCAGGATTACTATGGATTTCGTGATGGGGTTGCCACTAACCCTGAAAAAGAGAGATGCCATTTTGGTTGTGGTTGATAGAGTAATGAAGTCAGCTCATTTTATTCCTGTACGGACAGATTTCTCTCATGACAAATTGGCTGACCTATACATATCCGAGATTGTGAGACTACACGGGGTACTATTGTCGATCATTTCAGATAGGGATCCTAGATTCACTTCGAGATTTTGGAAGAAGTTGCAAGAAGCCTTGGGTACAAAGTTAAGTTTTAGCACGACTTTCCACCCACAGACTGATGGTCAGTCTGAGCGGACGATTCAGATTCTTGAGGATATGTTACGGTGCTGCGTCCTTGAATTTCAGGGTAGTTGGGAAAAATACTTACCATTGGTGGAATTCGCCTACAATAACAGTTTCCAGACGAGTTTGAAAATGGGACCTAATGAGGCACTATATGGCAGAAAGTGCCGAACTCCACTGTATTGGATAGAACTCAAGGAAATTCAGATTCATGGAGTTGACTTAGTTAAGGAAACTAAAGAAAAGGTTAAAATCTTATGGGATTGTTTGAAAGCGGCATCAGATAGGTAGAAGTTGTATGCTGATTTGAAAAGAAAAGAGATCGAGTTCCAAGTTGGAGATAAAGTATTCTTAAAAGTGTCTCCATGGAAAAACGTATTGAGATTTGGCCGAAAAGGCAAACTGAGTCCTCGATTTATTAGACCATATGAGGTCACTGAACGAGTTGGACCACTAGCCTACCGTTTGACATTACCAACCGAATTGGAAAAGATCCACGATGTATTTCATGTATGCATGTTATGGCGATATCGATCAAACCCCTCCCATGTGATTACACCGACCGAAGTTGAAATTAGACCGGACATGACTTATGGTGAAGAACCGGTCAAGATTTTGACTCAAGAAGTCAAACAGTTGAGGAATAAGAATATAGCCTTGGTGAAAGTTTTATGGCACCGACACAGAGTGGAAGAGGCTACATGGAAGCTCGAAGAAACCATGAGAAGTCAATATCCTAGCCTATTTACTGGTAAGACTATCGAAGACGAAAGTCTCTAAGGGGGGAGAAATGTAACATCCTGAAATAGGGCCTAGTCAGAATAGTGGTTTTGAGACCACAAATCTGACGTTAAAATATTTATTTTATGATTATTATGAGTTCTAGGATATGAAAATAAGCATGTGTTAAAGTTTCATGAAGAAATTCTAAGTATAAGGTGCCCAATTGGAACTTAGGGACCAAATTGAATAAATTGCGAAACTTGGGTTCTAGAAGAAATTTGTATGAAATTGCTTTAGAATATTAATTGGAGGTCCTTAAATAGCAATTTTCTCAATTTTTAAGTTTTTAGACAAAAATGGGCATGCATGGAAAATTTTGGAAGTTTAGTAAGGAGGGGCATTTTGGTCATTTGTTAATAAATGAAATAAAAAGGGAAAAATCAAGCCAAAATTAGCCATTCTTCTTCTCCATGCTGCCGAAAATTTAGGGTTCTCCATAGCTATGGTTTTCAACTTTTTCAAGCTCAATAGTAAGTGCTCCCTAGCCTCATTTTTAATGTTCTTTGTAATTTTGAGATCTTCGTAACATGCTCTATCCATTTCTACCCATATTTCATGTTAGGGTTCATGTTTATAAAATTAACTATGCATGAGATACTTGTGTTTTGATGATTTATGGAGGAATATGAGAGTTTAAAGAATGATAAACAACTTTTACTAAGTAGTTTTTCATGAAAATGGATTAAAGGACTAAATTGTAAAAGTTTTGAAAATGGGTAGAAAAATATGAAATGAGGGAAAAACATGGGTTGCTATAAGAGTGAATAACATTCAGCTAGGCTTGGGTAGCCAAGGAACTTCATGCATTTCATCATACGATCCTAGGGACTAAATTATAAAAATGTGAAAGGTAAGGGGAAAAATGGTCATTTAGCCCTAGGATAAGTTTTAGCCGAAATGGAATAATGTAAGGTATTAATAATTTATTTTTACTGATATAGACCCTGAAGAACCAATTTCAGAGGTCGATCGTGGAAAACGAAAGGTTTTTGAATACCCGAAATACGAAACTGAAACAATTACCAGGTAAGTTCTTATAACTTTAAGTAAACTTTAAATATACTTGAAAATGTATATTCTCAAATGTATGTTAGTTTAGATATTGATTGCATGACAATCTATGAAATGTGGTAGTGTAAAATGAAAAAGATGATAATTGTCTCGGTTGAATAAAAAGAGGAGATTCAATTGGTAAATTCTCGTTTATATGACATGAGATCTTGCATGTGTTACAGAAAGGGATTTAGCCCGGATGGGTAATCCGATGATCTCAGTATAGTAAGGATCCATCCCGGATGGGTGTTCCTTAAGTGATCGAACCTCCCGATAAATATATGTGCATTGAGAATTCAGCCCGGATGGGTAATACGATTAGGGACTGAAATTAGCCTGGACTGGCATTTCAGATTCGAGCGTATTGAAGTAATTGTCGTTGTAAGGGATTTTTCCTGGAATGGTAATCCCAACAATACTCAATGAATTTATGTTATGAGGGATTTAACCTGGATTGGTAATCTTGCTGGAAGAGTGAGGTTCACGGGAGTGTGTATTTAAAATGGTCACTAGCATGATTTGACGGCAAATGAGTTACCCATTGAGATTTCTGAGAAATTCAACAGGACTATAATGAGAAACGAAAATGGAAATGTTGAATTGATGAGCTCATCTAAGATTAAGGTGATAGTGCATTGACATGATACTAACATGCCGGTTGAGTGTATGTGATAGGATAATTATACCATGACTGTTGGCATGAATATCATTTATGGTTGCATGTTAAATGACTGGCAAGTTTACCTTTCCTGTTATCCAGACTTACTAAGCATGTTAATGCTTACCCCTTTCCTTTTTCCCTGTTTTACAGAGCTCGTGGACTCGTGAAGATTGGAAGATGATTGGAGTATTTTCAACACTATTAGCTTATCTTGCTTTGGTATATAGACACTTATACTTTGTTTGTAACACCCCTAACTCGTATCCGTCACCGGAATAGGGTTACGAGGCATTACTAAACGAAAGCACAGTTCCAAACATGATCATATTAAGTCAAATCATAATCACATAAATTTAGCTACTGTATTACATATGTGAATCATACATTCATTGGAATTCATGATTTAAATTACATTAATGTTTATGATTTAATCCAAGATTTAATCATAATTTATTATCATTCACCACATAAATTAAATGAAACATAATCCAAAGTATATATAGATATAAGTGTAATGTTATATCAATATACAGGACATAGTTACATTATTAACTTCATTATTGAATATTAGGTCTGTTTATTAAAAGTCATGCGAGTACAAAAATTCTACATTAGTGAAACAATGTCCTTACCAACTTTATTATTCATTTATGCGGCATTGATACATAAGCATATATAAACTTAGCATATTATGCATAATTACACAAATTAAGAACAAACATTTGGGTACATACAAAGAACCCATTCCGTTCCCTAGCCACTCGGCTATCACAACTCATTTGCACATTTTCGTAACCTTACAATAATCAATGAATCAATATAATCATGCACATACGCAAACTAACCATAATATAAAAATATATATTTATAAGAAAAGACATATAAGAGCTCATCCACTTGCCATGATCGAATACTCAAACACATATATTCATTGATATTATCCGGATATCTCAAACCATAATATAAACATATATATTTATAAGAAAAGACATATAAGAGCTCATCCACTTGCCATGACCGAATACTCAAACACATATATTCATTGATATTATCCAGATATCTCAAACTTTAATCACCTATTCTCAATCTTGATTTAGTTCACACAGCAACATCATAAATACCCAATGTATGCATGCAAACTTATTAATTAATCTAATAAGCAATCTTATAAGTTCCCATACAATATACCAAGGCTGAACCTGTAAGTGAAGTACATATATGTTATGTATATCTTACCTAAAACAAAGACCACATCTAACATAAAATACATACCATTTAATCCACCACAATTATTCACGAAGCATATACGATATTTATCATCAATCGAAATTAGTGAATAATTAACCTAACAAATAAAAACCGAACAGGGACGTAGTATCAATCATTTTTCAGCACAAGCAATACTTAACACAAATATCATGCATAGATGGCTCATAATTATAAAGCAAAATGGAAGATAATCAAACATAACACAGCTAAATTTTTAAAGACAATAGCTTAGCCATTTTCACATGGCTTTATATACAACCAAATATTCAGCATTTCCAAAGCACACTTTAGCCTATACATGCCATAATTTGAATTTAACTAATAAAAGTACCCAAAATAGTGGATAGTGTGATGAGCTTTGCAGATGATCCCCGAGCTTGTAACTTGACTTCAACATCTATAAAACAGAGTAACATAATACATAGAGTAAGCTACCACAGCTTAGTAAGTCATAGGAAAATAAACAACTCAATATCATCACTGACTCTTATTAACTAAATGAAAATGCATTAACATTATTATCCACTTAAGCCGAATACATTTATAATCATTTAACACAATATAAATCAACTTCCAAACCAAATAGCCATAATAACCACACATCCATTTACTGTTTTATGCAACTTAAGAATCATCAAATGATACCTCATGTATAATTAATAACTAAGTGGCCGAATATACAAATCTTATATACACATATTAAGTGACATTTCAATGTTACACAAATTATTTATTCACAAGCCGAATACACATACCAAATACCCATGAATTCTTCATTTGCATTGTACATGATTTACAATACATATCCACATTACTTTCTTACCTTATCTCAAGTAGATATCAAGTTAATTCATACCTAGCCATTTAGCTCGTATTACATAATCCGTACATGATTTATCTTTTCCCGATGAACCATTCAGAATTGGATAGGACACTCGGATAATCACATAAATCGTACAATGCCTACGTCCCAGACGTGGTCTTACATGTAGCCACATATCGATGCCACTGTCCCAGACAGGGTCTTACTCGTAAACACATATCGAAATCACAAATCAATGCCATGGTCTTACTCGCACACATATATCAGAATCCTATGTCATGACATATGTATCCTAGCTATTCCTAATGTTCATATGGGGCTTTCGGACATCATAACTCGATCGAAACGAATGTTCGTACATGCTTACGAAGCTTATACATATTCAAAAATTGCATTCAAACTATAATATATTTCAATTCAGCATCTATACTTTACGTTTAAGTAAAATTAAGTACGTTTATTTGCTTATAAACTTACCTCAGACGTCGTAAAATGGGACGGGGCTGCTAGTCGACAACTTTCATTTTCCCTTGGTCCAAATTTGATTTCTTTGGTTCTTGATCTAAACATATTCAAATTAAGCTCATTCAAACATATTTTCATTCAATTTAGTGCAAAAACACATAAATGGGCAAATTACCATTTTACCCCTGACATTAATAATTTTTACAATTTAGTCCCTACTGCACAAAACACAAAATATGCAAAATTTCCCTATACCTATGTTGGGCCAAATTTTACCCATTCTCAAACAAGTCCATATATTCAATTTATTTTACATTTTAGTCCCTCAAATTATTATTTTTGCAATTAAGTCCTAAATACTGAAAATCATCAAAAACTCTAATACAAAACAAGTTAATCTAAAACATATCTTTCATTTTTCATCATCAAACAACAAAAATCACAAGCTATCAACAATGACACAACTCAAAATATTCATCAAAATAAAAAATTCAAGCATGGGTTTTGTAGTACTCTAAGCAACGATCTCAAAAATGTAGAAATTATAAAAAATCGAACAAAAAACGAACCTTGATTAAGCTAAATAGATAGTCGAACCCTAGCTTTTTGTTCTTCTCTTTAGTTTCGGCAATTAGGAAATAAAAATGATGAATATGGTTTTATTGTTATGTTATAATATGTTATATTATAACATTTTATTTCATTTCCCATTTTAACCTTAATGAAATAATAATGGAATTTTATAACCTATGTCTAACACCGTCCATACAACATGCTAATGGCATAATTACAACATAAATACCCCAATTTAGAAAACCATTAATAATTTGGCCCTTATACAAGTTACCACCAAATTTAATTTTACACGATTAAGTCCTTTTATTTAATCGGACACCTAAACGATAAAATTAAATCACGAAAATTTCACAAATATAAATTCACACAAAATAAAGACAGAAAATAATTTTAAAATGTTTTTCCTAACTCAAATTCATGGTCCCAAAACCACAGTTCCGATTAAGGTCTAAATCAGACTGTTACATTGTTAAAATGGCATGTATAGGTTTTTGGCTATTTTGTTATATGTGTCTTTGATTAGCCAATATAAGGGCTTGAATGATATACCAATTCATTTTGTATATGGCCATAAGACATGGCTCATTTTGATGTAGGTTGTAACCTACTAATTGTGCATGTTGGTGTTTAAATGTTCATGTAATGGTTAAATGTGGTATATCATGGATGAACATGTGGAATGTGGCCAAATCACTTGGAGATGGTTAGGTCATATTTGGCAATGAGTTATAAAATGAGCCAATTTTAAATGTGTTATATGATATGGAAATACTTAATACAAAGAGGACAATTTAGCATGTATAAAATCGATGAGATGAGGTTTACATGCGATGAGATATGCCAAGGTTGTTTAAGAGTATAATTAGGCCATGTTAAATACCATTGAAACCTATAAGTGTGTATGGATGTTAGAGGGTGACCAAAGGCTTGGAAAATAGCCTAAAAAGGTCCACACGGGTAGACACACAGGCATGTGTCTAGGCCGTGTGTGACACATGGTCAACCCTCATGGGTGTGTTGCCTGGCCGTGTGTCCCCTACACTTAAAATTTTAGGTCAGTTTGCATGGTAGTAAACACACGGACAGAGACACGACCGCGTGTCTCACCGTGTGGAGGACACGGCCTAGCACACGGGCATGTGCCTTGGCTGTGTGTCTCAAAAATGAATGATGTCATCATAAATAGAATGTCCTGGTTTTCGAACACGGGCGATGACACAGGCGTGTCTAGGCCGTCTGAGGGACACGGGCCAGGGACATGGGCGTGTGCTTGGCCGTGTGAAAACCCCTATAGGTTCGAAGGGAAAAATAAATCCAAATAACTCAACACGGGTGGGACACACGGGTGTGTCCCTAAGCACACGGGCGTGTGAGGCAGAACCCTAGAAGTTTTACTAAAATTTTCTATAATTCTCGGTTTAATCCCGTACCATCCTTAATGCATGTTTTGGGCCTTGTTGGCCCATAATAGGGACGCTATGAATATGTTTGATTAGTTTTAATTTGGAATGAAATTTTATAGTCGTAATTTTCCAAGAATGTCATGTTTGTATATGGTAATGCCCTGTACCTTGTCCCGGTCTCGGGTACGGTAAGGGGTGTTACAATATCAGTTCTTATGTTGTTTTCAAGATACATCAATGCCAATATGACACTTGGATATGATATTTTAGGACTAAAAAACTTTTCATCATTCTCGTAAGGATGAAATTGATCTTTATTCACATCTAATGATTGTACAACCATCGGGATACTTAATGGATGAATTTTATCTATGTAAAATTTCTTTAAGATATTTTCTATATAAGTTGACTGATGGACATAAATTTCTTCTTTTAAATGCTCAATCTGCAAACCAAGATAAAGAAAATATATTTCCAAGATATTTCCTCTCAAATTCTTTCTTTAAACTATTTATTACATTTTGAAGCTTTTTAGGAGTTCCAATAATATTTAGATCATTAACATAAACAAAAATGATCACAAAATCTGATTCCTACCTTTTTATAAAGACACATAGACAAATTGGATTATTTTTTATCGAGCAATTTTTCTGGAGAACTCTATATCCTTCTGGGATTTTTAAATAAATTTCACTATTAAGTGAGCCATACAAATAGGCTTCTAAACGTGATTGCATCCACCACATGAGAGTATGTCTCTTACTAATTAATGTTGGGCCTTTAAGAAAATCTTTGCGCTTGTGGCATTTCAAACCTGGCCGAGACAGTCCGACCCAAGTTTCGAACGTCACATTAGCCATTGAAGTGACTCTCCATTTAAACAACAACAAAACACACCAACCGACCAATCACACCACATAACTAATCATAGAATATTTAATAAAAATATAATATCATTCTTCCATTGCGCTACGCTAATCAACAATCAACAACAAGGCTAATTCACAATTTAATATTTAATAGACAATTACCTTGAAAAATTTAGTTAAACATACATGCATGCAGTATGGTATTTTTAAAAAGGCTATATGTGTAGGGACTTGAAAAACCGTTTAGTTTAAAAACGTATAATTAGATTTAAAACATAATATATAGTAATATGTTGCGAAAAAATCCATTTCACAAAGTCTAACAATAGTATTGTAGGATTTAACGTATAAGTCTTATTTTGGAAAATTTATTAAAGCATCTCGCACAACCTCATAACATTATAAATTAATTAGTTAGCAGACATTTAATAGTTTACATGACTTGACCAAATTCTGTGTTACGTATAATGCATAACAAGCACATGTTTATATCCAAATCACACATAAAACATCTAAGGCTTACCTCGATGATCAGTGACTCTTCAACCTACACTTACAAGTTAGTTGAATAGTTATTCAAACCAATTGTCAAACAACCATAATCCATCATTCAATCATCTATCTAACGCAGTAATAAAAGTTTTAAACCAAACAATTAAATAGTCCATAACTTGGTCCTACACTGCCTTCTTCGTTGGGTTTGGGAACACAATGACATACCCAGATATAACCTCGATTTGGATCACTTGGATGACTCACTCCCGCCATCTTCACAAGCTAAGTCACTACAATATTATAAAAGAGTGGGTGAGCTTATGAAGGCTTAGTGAGTGCTCAAACATACTATAAATAAACACATCAGTTAGGTTAAAAGGTGACAAACAATAATGGTTTACATATTATTGCAGTCTATATAAAATAGTAACTCACACCACACAAAAGTTCTCATATAATAAGTAGTGTACATATAATAAGTAATTCACATAAAATAGGCAGATCACATAAATTATCAATTCGCACCAAACAACTGTTCATATGAAATAACAGTTCTTATCAAATGACAACTCATGCAAAATAATAGTTCATATGAAATATCAGTTCATATCGAATAACAATTCATGCAAAATAACAGTTCATGCTTTATCATAACTCATATATCTCAAATAATGATAAATTGACATTTTTATGATTATGAAACATATAGGGGACTCTATCACCACACATTGGATAAACGTATCTTCAAAACACACCACATGACTCATAAAGTCGTATGATATCTCCATGTAAGTTAGCACATATGCTTACACTCTCCAAACACACCACGCTATCTACGACGAATGGATCTATGCTCGACATTCACTTATCTCTCCAACGCATCTTCGGGCCACAATGTCTATCGCAATAAAAAGGGTGAGTACTCACAATCCTATGGCATGCCAAGTATATCCAATGGTTCCATAAGGTCACAATGCTAAAATATCTCTTTGACACATTCAGAATATTCAGTATAATAGGGCTCGCAATTAAGCAGAGCTCACACATTATAACACAGTTTGCAATTCTCAATTCACAACAGAGCATGGTTAGCAAATAATATCACTTCCATGCAACATATATTGCACACATAACATAGTCAGATATCATTCATGACATAGCTCACATAAATCATTGTTCGCATATTTTATTTAGAATAAGACACACAATAGCTTAGCTTACATGCAATAAAACTCAAAATCTCACAATACATAGTTTGACAAATTAATACAGCTCGCCATATCAATACATATCACCAATTTAACACAATTCGCCATAATAATATAATTCACCAAGTTAACATGGTTCGCAATATAACACAAAACACAAATATAATTGGCTCGCATTATAGTTGAGCTTGCACTTAGCATTTCATGAGAATATAATTTTGCACTAATCAAAGCTCGCAACATCGTAAAACTCATAATTCACTTACGGGTTCATGCATGCATGAATGTGCATTATCAGTAAAATTCATATGTTATAAAAATCCATATTATAATTTTTATTTTTATATCTGTTCACAAGCATTATAACCATACACGAATATATATTACATATATATACATACATATTTAGTGACCTTTGTCACATCAAATTTTAGCATACATTAAAAGTCCCATATACATTTATATATATTAGATAAAACAAAACCTATAAACATATATATTATATAATAAAACCCAAGCATATATAATATATATACAACCCCACATTTATATATATGTATATTACCAAAACCCATTAATATATATACTATATATAAAATGAAACCTATGTATATATATCATAAGTTCATGCATTTTTTTCATCATTAAAATCGTATAGTGTATATACTCAATGATTCAACCAAAATTGTAAGGATTTGCACAAGGAAGAAGTCAAGGTTTGCATACCATAAGTGGGGGTTTGCCTATGTTACCTTATCCTGTGTACTGGAGTTTTAATGGAGTATACCAAATCACTTACCTTAGCAACCATTGTTTTAACTACCATGCTCAAGTAAGCTTCTATTTGCCTTTGTCCATAGTTGTAAAGGCTCCCATATGAATTGACACTTTCCATACACATTAACCACATTACAAAGGCATTACTAACATCAAAAAACACTATTAAATCATTCTAAAATCCTATATCAAAGCCTATTAACCTCTAGATAAAAAAATTAACTAGTTTTGTCGAAAAAGGTGTTCCACCACACAAATCTCACTTCCAAGCTTAGATTTCAACTTCATACATCCTAAATATAATCCATTTACAAATATAAACCATCAATTTTACCTAATTTCACCGATTTAAATTTTTTTAAAAAAATCAAGCTTATGTGATCTTTTAAAAAGGGGAAAACATTCAATTTGCTTAAATTCATTAAGGATTTCTTAAATTAAGATAAAATACCTTTTAGTTAGATAAAAATGAGTTAGAAATCACTTTAAAACCAAAGCTTAGCCAAGAAATACGATATCTACCATTTTCAAGCTAAAATTGACTTAAAATCAAGTGATATATTGAGATCTTGATTAAGTTAATTAAACCTCTAACTAAAATAATAAATCACTTAGTTTAATCATAAAAATTTAGAATCTCACCTCAATTTTGCAAAATTGATGAGCTATAGAGCTAATTCGAGCTAAAATGTGTGATGATCTCTTGAGGATTTAAGGGGGAAAACATGAGTGTTCTTCAAAATTGAAAGGAAATTTTGTGTTTAGAGAGCTTAGGAATAAAAAAGGATGAACTAATTTTGGGAGAAAAGCTTTGATTTGGTGTTTGGCAAATTTTTGAAGAAGATGAAGAATGGGAGGGAAAGAGACGAGGAGGTTGTTAAAGAGGCAACCCAATTTTAAAAATTGGACCATTGCCAATTTAAACACCTCCAGTTTCTTCCCTTTGTCAAATAGGTCATTACTTTTCAATTAAAACTAATTTCCAAAGTATTTTCAAATCAAACCTCGTTTTTATAAATCCTTTTACATCAAATAAATTCCTAGACACCTAATTTTAATTTCCAAACCTAAAAGTATTAATTGTAATTATTCTAATATTTTATTTAATTAATTCATAATTATTCAATTATATAATCTAATTATGGTTTTCGGTTCACTAACCCCCGATTTACTTACCCAATTATCCTAACCTGAGTTTTGGGATGTGACAAGTCGTATTTTATATTGTACCATTTCATTTTTCTCATTTTGTTTTTGCATAAATATCCTTTTATATCCTATTGAAATACATCTTTAGGTGTTTGGACTACATGTTTAAAAACCTCACATTTAGAAAATTCAATTAGCTTGAATTGTGTCTTTCCATTTTGACTAATATTTTCTATTTTTATATTCCTTATAACACCACAAAATAAGGCCTAGGAGTTTTAGAGGTATTTTAGGAATATTAGTCTTAGAGTGTTCAAAATTCTATGACATGACATACTAGTAATGTTTTCAATTATGATTTTTAGAAAATTAGATCAATTTCTAAAAATGCGTTTTAAAAACCTTTAATTTTAGATAAAAGGAGTAATTTGTAAAAAAAATTCAAAATTGAGAGTTTTATGAAACAAATTAACCAAATTTTAAAATCCAAAATAAATAACCTCTCTTCTCCAAGTTATTTTGCATAAAAACAACCCCAAAATTTATGTTTGCCATCCCTTACTCTATCTTCTAATTTCAATCTATCTTGAACTCTAATTACTAATCCTCTTTGATTTCTATCACCTTTGAACCTTAAACTCTATAAAAGACCAAGAAAAACACCCCAAAACACCATAGTTCTTCCATTGTCAAGCTTTTAGGTTTTTTGGGTTTTCGATCAAACGCATAGATTTTCTTCATCCAAGGTAATGATTCAACTTCTGATTAGTTTTAAATGTTATTTATTCTTTAAAACCAAGTTTTTAGCCATTAAATTGCATGTTTTAAATAAAAGCCAAAAATTCAGTCTTTAATGGTGAATTTTGAGTTTGTGGATAAAAACATGGTTTCAAAGTGTTTTTCAACTTTTTTAAAATTATTAGAAGGTTTCTGAACTTACTTTGAATTTTTGTAAAAATTTCTTGAAGTTTAATGAATTTTCAAAAAATAGCCATAAAACATGTCGAAAAAGTCAATATATTGAATTGAGTAGTTTTGTGTAGTTTAAAGATTGAGAATTAGTCATAGGCAAATTATAAGATGAACGAAATTGGTTTTAGGTGAAAAGATTAAGTATAGATCGAGATATTTGAATATAAAGTTTTTTTATGTTACAAGTTTTGGTTACATGAGAACTTAGTTTAGGCTTATGTTTTGTATGATTTTAATGAGTCTTTGGCTAATTTTTGGTTGTACTATTTTGTGACTTTGTTGTGTTGAAGTTCCGGATTTGATAGAACTTTCTATTAGTAGAGATAAAGACAAGGAAAAGCTAGTTTGAGCTTCAACTTTTTGGCAAAAGCGTAATTGGTGAGTGTTTGGAATAATTACTTGTGGACATGATTCAATGCATTATTTGGGAATTTAGTAGTAGCCTAAACCCCTACTCTAAATTTTGAGTGTAAGATTTCTCATACCTATGTTATCTTGTGAATAAAGTGCTTATGTGTTTATGAATATGTGAATCGAGATGGGATGTTATGACTTGTGATATGTGGTTATGATAACTGTTGTGAAAGTACAAATATGTACATGTTATGTATATTTTATATGACTATGCGGCGTTAGTGCATGGATAACCGATAAGTAATATGTGTCGTTTTTCGGATACTTTCGCATTGTGATCTTGGAACCATTGGATATAGTTGGCATGCCATAGGATTGTGATTACTCACCTATAAGTATAGTGATTTTGGGCGTTGAGGCCTTGGGACATGTTGAAGGGATAAGGGAATGTGAGCTAAGCTTCAATCAATGGGATATGTAAGGGGAAAGAAAGAGAGTGTTAGCTTTATGCTTCACTTTTGGGTCATGTTTGACTCTATGAGTCTATGTTTGGTGTGTTGGAGATCCGCGTATCCGATGAGTGATGATAGAGCTCACTTTTATGTTTCATAACTCAAGTGCCAAACTATCTTAAAATATATATATGTGTGTACTGTGATATATGTGTAAATGAGTATGTGGTTGCTATGCAGATTATCTTAAATTATTAATATATGTGTATTGTGATATGTATTTATATGACATGTGACCATTATGCAATTAATCTATAAACCTATTTTTGAGTATTATGATATATGCTTAAATGTCAGGTGATTATATAAGATATATGCTTAAAAGTTAATACGTTTACCATGTAAAATAACTAGTAATAGTGCACGAGTAAGTATAATATGACACTAGAGTTGGAACTATTGAGGTTATGCTATATGGTTGTTTCATTGATACTTGATTAATTGTTTGCATTGTGGTTATTCTAGGCATTCGCTAAGCTTGTTAAGCTCACCCACTCCCTCATTTAACCATAGTAGATTAGTTGTGTGCCGGTGTGAGCGGTGTAGTTCTGAGAGATGATCCAAGAAAGAATTTTGTATTACTTTGTAGGTGTTCTATATTTATTTATGTTTTGGGTAAAAAGGTAATGTGGTACACTTGTTTATAACCATGTTAACTTCTATACATTTTGCTGGTTTTTGGTTTGGTTTACCAGAATTACATGTTGTTATTATGCTTGAGTTCATGAACATGAGAATGGTTTGACTTTACTTGTTTGAACATGATTTTGCGGTATTGAACTGTTAATTAGGTTGTTGAATGATTATTTGTTGAAGTAATTGATGGATGATGTTTAGAAACTAAATTGGAATGGATTAATTTCATATGTACGCTACATTTTTGAGGTCTGGAGCAGAGGTATCGATAATCGAATTTTAAAATCAATACCTCTGTGTTTTGAAACATAGAGGAAATCTAAATAAAGATTTGGTATTGATACATTTTCTCGAGTATAGATACTCAGGGTAAATTTATCTATACTTCATGATAGGTACCGATAATTTTCGAGACTTTGAGATTTAGTCAAGAAACAAAATGCAATATTGATATTGTTTTTCCAGGTGGTATCGACATCACACAAATAAAATATCGATACCCTAGTGTCAGTATCGATACCTACGGACCTGGTTTAAGAATTTTGCTAAATGGACCTTGTGCATGTTAATACTCATTTTTAAGATTGTTTATGGTATATTTATGGTATACTTTGCATGTAATTATGATAATTAACCAAATTAAGTGACATAAAACCTACAAGTATATTATAATAAATGACGTTTTGTTTAGAATAGGCTTTCCACTTATTGTGAGTGAGATGAGACGGTGGTGTGGCATCCCGTATTCAGGCTTGGCGACCAGACCGGGTATAGGGTGTTAAATTCCTCAAAAGATTTAGTGTCAGGATCCTCATTTTCTTTTGCTATTTTGATAGCAATATTATAAGCAAAATTGTTATCAACAACTATATTTTTTTGGTTTCATCTTTTTATCGTATTAACATAACTTATCGAGATCTCTTTGTTTTCATCATTTTCATTTTCACTTTCAGGTACCTAAATCTCTTCTTGATTTTTTTAATTAGTTATGTCATGGGTCTCTTCAGGAACCCCTACGTCCACCATATGACCATTTTGAATGTTTCCTTATTTCCTTTTATGAGGATTTTGTTCTTCCACGCTTCAAGCATGGATTACTTTCTTTTGAACTAACGATTTCCCTATTGGGACATCAATTCATATTGCAGCATTATCAATTGGTATGTGAGATTTTGTAATTATCTTTAGGTCAATAAATGAATCTGACAATTGATTTGTAAAATGAGTTATTGGTTGAACCTTTGGTTCACATTGCTTTGTACGAGGATCTTAGATAATGATAATTCATTTCAAGTATTTTATTCATGTAACAACTTGTTTTCAATGAAATCAGAACGGTGGTTTTGGGAGCACAAATTTGAGGTTAAAAAATTTATTTTAATACTATTTTATGATCTATAGGATAATAGTATTACCGTATAAAATTTTGTTAAGAAATTTTAACGTTTACATGTTCAATTTGATAAAAAGGACTAAATAGCATAAAGTGCAAAAATTGTGTTCTATTAGCTAAAGGTATTATATAGCTATATAAATTTAAAGTGGAAGTCCTTATATGGTAATTAGGCCATTGATGGTGATAGTGGATGTTCATGGCTTGACAATTGTGTAATTTTTAAAGTTAGGTAAGGGTAATTCTATAATTAAGTAATAAAAGATAAAATAAATAAAACAAAAATCACATTACCTTGTCCATCTTCACCTAGCTGAATGCCTAAGGAAGAAAATCACCATGTTTGAGCTTCAAACATTCGACAATCTCTCTCTTGTGCATGTAAGTGCGTTTTTGTCCCATTTTTAATGATTTTTATGTTTTCGGGATTGTTGTAGCTTAACCTAGCTAGCTCGGGGATTAATTTGCAAAACTATTGAATTGTTTGAGTTTTTCCATTGATGAATATGTTAGGGTTTTGAAGTTAATGGTAGAAAAATAATGGTTGTTTTTAGATAAATAACTTTCGTTAATTGATTTTTGATAAATTTGTCAATTAGGGGTTAAATTGAAAAATGTGAAATATTCATGGTGTAATTTGTGAATTAATGAAATGTGTGGGCTGCTATAAACTTGTATGATATTTGGATAGGCTTGGTTAGGGATGAAATTGCATGAATTTCATTTTACGAGCCTAAGGACTAATTTGTAAAAAAATCAAAAGTATATGGGCAAAATGGTAATTTTGCCAAAACATGATTTTTGGATTAAATTGAATAGAATGAAGTTTGAATTAGTTAAATTTGATTATATAGATTAAGAAAAGCAATGTACGGATTTAGATCGGGGAAAAGATAAAGTATTGGATTAATCGATCGTTTTTCTCCGTAAGTGTTTGAGGTAAGTTCGTATATTTAATTAGCATTAAATTATATTTGATTTAAATTCTTTTATGTTATATTCTTGGTATTGCGACTCCATGGAAATATCCAAACAAGTTTTGACGACTTTCAGATCTCGTTTGAACCTTAGGAATAAATAGGATACAAATGACATGTCATTAGGGGTTACCGTGTTTTGGGTGCTGGTCTCGTACGTCCTACTGGTGGTTGAGTTTCCGACATTTGTTGCAGTTACTTTACAGCTTGTGTGAGCTACACCATATAGTTACGTCTTGACTGACAGCTTGTTTGAGCAAACCCATATATGGCTTGAGAGAGACCACTGATACAAGATATGAGATAGTTGTGGTTTCGACCACATGTTGGCACATAGTGTGCGAGATACCCATGTATCCAATATTATTCTAAGTGGTTCAACAGGCATAGTTTTGTTACGAGTTTATATGAGTTCGATATGAACTAGCATAGGTATGTACATGAATTACATGGAAATGGTTTATATATGATATATGGATACATGGCATAGATGTTAGATGTATATGGAATTTAAATGGTTGTTGAACTCATACATGATTTCTCGGTTTTTATATGAATTACATGGCTAACTCGGTTGATGAATATGTGTTAGGCTTTTGGCCAAATTGAGTTGTGATATGCTTTGGTTTACTTACCTAAATTGTGGTTAAATGATAAGTTAAATTTTGTGTAATACGAACTTACTAAGCTTAAATGCTTACTCTGTGTTATTTTCCATGTTTTATAGTGGTTCAGAAGCTCGTTTGGGTTGGAAGTTTGGCATAGCTATATCACACTATCTATAGACTATTTTGGTACTTTTGGTTATCCAATTTTTGTTATAATGGCATGTATAGGTTATTTTTGGCTAATGATAGCCTACATGCTTTGTTATGTTTTTAGCCATTTGATTTGGCTTGTATTTTGATATATTTTGTTATGTATATATGTAAATAGCCTTGTAACAACCCGATTTTAGCTAAATCAGAACAGTGGTTTTGGAACCACGAATTCGAAATTAGAAAATTATTTTAATAATATATTTTGTGTTTATAGCTTGTGAATATGTATGTGTGAAAATTTCGTGTAACACCCCAAACCCGGTCCAGACGTTATGGCCGAATCTGGCGCACCACATTCAAGTGTTTTAGTGAAAACCGTGTTTTCATTGATAACCCTTCCTAAAAAGAAATATAAAACCTTAATTAACTTATAAAAACTCTTTTTATTTTTCAATCACGGAAACCTGTTTAAAACATATGATCTTTAAGAAAAACCTGTCACTTTAAAATTCAGTTGCAAAAGCATAGAAAAACATACTATGATTCAGCAAACCCATGTTCAACTTCTCGTAATTACAACGCAATGAAATAATAATCCAAATAATAACATAATGAAAACCTTATTACAATCTAGTCTGAAACATACTTAAAAAGAAATAAAAACTTAAATGCTTAAAAATAAACTAAGTCCAAATCATCTTGTTAGCTGGCCACCCAGAGCCCCTCTAAACATCGAACCTTCTACTGAGCATCACCTGAAAATAAAATAAAAGAGGGGGTGAGTTTTCGCAAACTCAGTGTGTACAACCCTCAAAGAAAAGAAGCATTCGAAGAAAATAATCATCCAACATGCAATGCAATCCCATCCAAATTATCCATTTGCTACACACTAGCTTCATCCCCTTTCACACCATGTGGGGATATAAATATCGACCCACTCAACCCACACACCAATGGTAACCCGGTTGCGGAACTACCTTTATTTACATATTGGGTTTTAAAAGCCGTCGGTGGATCCACGATTGTCAAGTAACCATGCAATCCTCATATACTTCCTTCGTTCCATAGTTCCCAACCCATATGCAACCTAAGCAGAATATCATATGTATGCATGTCACATCCATACAACTTACATTCAACACCTAAAGGTATTTTGGTCGCTTTCGCCCTTAGGGGCATTTCGGTAATTTTCCCATAATTTCGATTTTCACTTAATTTCGATTTTCACTTACCTTAGCCCGTTAACAAGTCCTGCGAGCTAAGATGAATGAATACTATACACCAGGTAGGATTCCAGAGAAAAGGAGGTGGGTCATTAAGACCGCTTAAGTACCAAGCTCTCCCTAGATCCAATCTTAGACATGCATATACCCGTTGCCACACCTTAACCCTTTGACTTGTCCATGGTCACAACATATTAATTAAATCTTATGTAGTTATCATATACTAGGCCCAAAACTCTTTATAGAGCCCAATCAAATTCACATACCTGTATCTGGCCCATTAAGCCCAATCATATTCATATGGCCCATTAGGCCCAAATCACCTGTATATGGCCCATTAGGCCCATATCACATTTATATGCCTCATTAGGCCCAGTCATATTCATATTCATGCTCACATACAAACTCCTATCACATAGCATCAATATTCAATTTTTGCCTATTATAGGCCCAACAGCCCATCGGGCCCATTTAACCCATTCCAGCCCATATGACCAAGTCACAACCCAAGTCCACGGAATCGCCCATGGGCCTCAGGTAACCTATCAATCTCCACCTTACGAGTGTTCACGCACTCGCAAGACTACTGTGGCTAAACTTTCGGCTTTTTGCCATTTCGACTTTTCGGCTTTTCGGCATTTCTGCTTTTGCCGATTCATAGTGTATGTGCAGTGTATGTACACACCTGGTAAGCAAGCGTGCTGCGATTCCCTTAGTCACCAACCTACAAATGATATCACCCTTCAATTAATCAGATGCTTAACACATATCTTTACTAAAACCGAGACCTCACCTTAACCTTATATTGCGCACCAATCCTTAATAGCTTTTCCTTGATCACGTACTCCCTAGATCTACATTAGTCTTACTCATTAAAACCCAAATAATAGGTGACTCGTATCCAACACAAGCCTCCTTACCTTAACTATGAACATTCGGCCACTTTAGCCAATGGAAGAGGAATACTTACCAAAATCGCAAACACCTTAAGGAGCAATTCGGCAAAGAGCTAAAATTAAAGATCCGATACTAATTCCATACCAAAGTTGATTAGAAAGATTAAGGGATAATAATCGATACTTAGCAAAGAAAATCGATTGGAAGAGCAACACTTACACTAGATTTGGTCAAAGAGTATTTGGCCCTTGGGGGATCCGGCTTTTCAGCTTTTCAAACTTAGTATGGTGAATAAAGTTTATTTGGCACGGATAAAAGAAGAAGAGTAGAAGAAGAAATCAAAAAAGAAGATTGTGTAGAGGAGAATAGAAATCGGCAGAAAGAAAAGAAAGAAAGACAAAAGGGTTTTCAGCTTTTTGGATCTTGAAAAGAAAAGGGTTTTCGATAGCAAGGTGAAGAAGAATTTTGGCAGTAGCCTGACAAATCTGTATTTGGCCCCTACTTATAGCCCATATAGTCGAATTTTCCATGCCCAATTCCCAATTCGACTCCATCACTTCTCTCTTCTCATGTCCTCATTTTTCTCCCTGATAA
Source organism: Gossypium longicalyx (assembly GCA_025698465.1). Lineage (NCBI taxonomy): Eukaryota > Viridiplantae > Streptophyta > Magnoliopsida > Malvales > Malvaceae > Gossypium > Gossypium longicalyx. The sequence continues at coordinate 68,247,313 of CM047004.1, read as the reverse complement.
CCCCTTGATCTTTTCCTAAATTTTCTCTTCTGAACACTCCCCTTGGAGTCCATTTTCACGCCACTTCCATCCTTCTAGAAGGCCAAAATTAAACTTTAAAAAAAACACTAAGCTAAGATTCGAACCTTGGATCTCCTTGCTAGCTGCTAACGCCACATCCCTACACTCTAAGTGCCGTCACTTAGCCACTCCACTATAGGGCTTTTTGATGCTATTTTCCCCTATTTTTATTTAAAAGCCCACCTACTTGCCAACCCTGATTCTTTTAATAATTAAACTATAATTTCTTCTACTCCTAGATTCGAACTCAAACCTTGACCAAGACCTACCATCGCGTAATTAACACTTAACTGAAATTGCTAAGCACAAAAAGAAAAATTTGAGATTTTAGGATTTTTGGGTTTTAAAATTTTTCGATTTTGGGATTTTTGGGGCGTTACATTTTGCTAAATAATTTTAGCGTTTGATTGCTTAATTTGACGAAAGGACTTTATCGCGTAAAATGCAAAAGTAGCATCTATAAGTTAAAAGTGCTTAATTGCTATGGTTCATTAAATGAAAGGTCCTTATGATGTAATTAGACCATTTTAGTGGAATTTGACATAAATGGGTATTAAATGGATGATATTAGATGTTTTATATTAAGGTTAAAATGGTAATTAGGTTATTAAGTTAATATTAAATAAAACAAAGTGAAAAGAAACTTTATTATCATCATCCATAATCGAAAATCATCAAAAGAAATAGGTTTTTGAGCTCTCATGCATTCGGCACCTTTGAAGCTTGATTAAGGTATGTTTTGAGCTCAGTTTTTGATGATTTCTATGTTTTTGTTATCGTTGTATCAAGTGCTAACTAGCCCAGGGACTAATTTGCAAAAGTGCTTAATGTTTTGAAAGTTTCCATTGATAAATTCATGTGTTTTTGAATATTTGATGAGGAATTATGAAAGCTTAGTGATAGATATCTATGTTTTGTAAAGTGATTTTGAGTAGAAATGTATATTAGGGATTAAATTGTGAAATTTATAAATTGAGGGGTTGAAATGTGAAATAAATGAAAAATATGGGCTGCTAGGGACGTATATGAAATTCGACTAGGCTTGGGTCTAATGAAAATTCATGAATTTTTTTGTATTTGGGAAATGGGGATTAAATTGTAAAAATGTGGAACTTTAGGGGCTAAAGTGTAAAAATGCCCAAATAGGTATTTTTGGATGGAATTGAATGAATTGATGAATAAATGAGTTAATTTTGAATGTATATAGATCAAGAACGAAAGAAATCAGATTTAGATCGGCAGAAATCGAAAGTTGTCGAATAATCGATTTGATCCGCTCATTATATATACGAGGTAAGTTCATATGCAAATAAACATCTTTAAATTGATTCATATATGTTTATTTATTGTTGAATTTCTATGGGTGTTGAACAAATAATTACGAGCAAGAATCGATGAAGTTACGATATCCAAAAGTATCGTACGAACCTTAAGGAAAGTATAGAATACGAGTGTCATGACATTAGGATTACCGAGATGTGATTACATGGAAGACCATGTCTTAGACATTGGCATTGTATTGTGATTACGTGTAAGACCATGTCTGGGACATTGGCATTGTTATATGTTTTCATGTAAGACCCTGTCTGGGATAGTGGCATCGATATGTGATAACATGTAAGACCATATCTGGGATATGGCATTGTACGAGCTATTGTGATTTTTGAGTATCCTTAACAATTTTGAATGGTTCAACGGGCAAATTCAAGTCAAGAAATAATGTGTGAATGAGGTAAGTGACTCAGGTACGTACTAGATTCATACAAGTATTGAAAAGGGAAGTATTTGATGAATTCAATTATGATATTGAATATGTGTACAATGAGAAAGGTTTGTAAACTTGTATGTGTTTAGCTATGCTTAGCATATTTGAATTGATATGCAAATGTTCATATGATGATTTTATTTGTATATGGCTTACTAAGTTTTTAAAGCTTACTTTGTGTATTTTTCCCTGTTTTATAGATTATCAAAGCTAGCTCGAACTCGGGGATCGTCAGGAAACGTGATCACACTATCAATCATCTTGTTGGTACTTTTGAAGCTTGATATATATGGTATATGGCATGTATAGGATAGTGTCATCTTGGTATGTTTTGAGTCATGATTTTAGCCATGAGATTTGGCTTGTAAATGTTGGTGTGTATTTGGCCATATAAGTTGCCTTAATTTGTAACAGCCCGGTTTTAGCTAAATCAGAACAGTGGTTTCAGAACCGCAAATCTGAGGTTGTAAAATTATTTTAATATTATTTTTGGTGTTTACAACATGTGAATATATATGTGTGAAAATTTCATGAGTTAATTTTATCATTTAATAGCTCAATTTGAGAAAAAGGACTAAATCGTGTAAAATGCAAAAGTGACATTCTATTTGATAAAGGTGTCTAATTGGTATGGCTTATTAAATAAGAGGTCTTATGTTGAAATTAGACCTTGGTATGGTTAATGGACATTAATGGGCATCCATTATGTGTTTTTATATGATTATATTAAAGGTTATAATTGCAAACGGTTTAATAATGAATTTATAAGTTTAATAAAATCATTTAGTCCATGTTTTCTCATCTAACCGATTGAAGTTGATAAAAACACCATGAATGGAGCTTCAAATATTTGGCCATAGTTTAACCTTGCATGTAAGTCCATTTTTCGTCCCTTTTTTGATGATTTTTATGTTTTTGAGATCATTGCTTCGTGTTCTGGCTAGCCCGTGCCTTAATTTTTGAATTTGTTGACGATTTTGTGAAATGCCATTGTTAAATCTACAAGCTTTGTGATATTTAATGATGAATTATGGATGCTAGATGGTAGATTTTCATGTTTGTTAAGTGATTTTAGTGAAATTGCAAAAAAAAAAGGATTAATTGGTGAAAAGTGTAAATTAAGTGGTTAAAAGTGTGAAATAAACAAAGATATGGGCTGCTATGAAGCTATATGAAATTCGGCACACATGAGTTTGTAATGAATTGGTGTAATTTTGTGTTTATTGAAATAAAGACTAAATTGAATAAATGTGGAACTTTAGGGACTAAAGTGTAAAAATGCCCAAATGTGTGTTTATGGATTAAATTGAATATGTTGATGAATAAAAGAGTTAACTTTGAATGTGTTTAGATCAAGAAAAAAAGAAATCAGATTTAGATCGAGGGAAATCGAATGTTATTGAATAGTAGTTCCAGTCTGTTTATCCCGAATATGAGGTAAGTTCATATGTAAATAAATGTCTTTGAATTGAATTATATATGTTTTATTATCATTGAATTGCTACGAATGTCGAACGAGCAAATACAAGCATGAATCGACAAAGTTACAACATTCGAAAGCCCCGTACGAACCTTAGGAATAGTATAGGATACGATACGAATGTCATGACATTAGGTTATCGAGATATGATTACATGTAAGACCATGTCTAGGACATTAGCATTGTATTGAGATTACGTGTAAGACCATGTCTGGGACATTGGCATCGTTAATCGATTTCGTGTAAGACCCTATTCGAGATAGTGGCATCGATATGTAATAACATGTAAGACCACATCTGAGATATGGCATTGTACAAGCTTATGTGATTTTCGAGTATCCTTAATGATTCTGAAAGGTTCAACGGGTAAAGTCAAGTCGAGAAAGAATATGTGAATGAGCTAAGTGACTCAGTTACGTACAAAATTCATAAGAGTATTGAAAAGGGGAAATATTTGATGAACTCGATTAAGATATTGAATATATGTTCAATGAGAAAGTTTTGTGAATTTGAATAAGATTAGCTATGTTAAGCTTATTTATTGATATGTAAGTATTCATGTGATGACTTTGTTTGTATATGGCTTGCTATGCTCTTAAAGCTTACTTTGTGTGTTGTTTCCATGTTTTATAGATAATCAAAGCTAGCTCAGATTCAGGGATCGTCGGGAAACGTCATCACTGTAACACCTTTAACCTGTAACCGTCGCCGGAATAGGTTAAAAGGCTTTACCAGACTTATAATTCAGATCAGAACAATCATATACCAAATATCATCTCATTTCAATAAAGATAAGTCATTCATAATCAATATGAATTTAAAACAAGCATACAAAGTCTAAATCATGCATTCGAGACTAAATCGATAACATATGAAAGTTTTAGAACTTAGAAAAATTTTCAACTTTTCAAAGGTTACACGTAGAACAGAAGTCGAAAATCCTATGTCATGACATATGTATCCTAACTGTTCTTAAGGTTCGTACGGGGCTTTCTGGACGTTGAAACTTTGTCGATACTTTCTCGGATGGCACATATATAATTCGAATATTCATTCATCACAATTCAATATCATATAAATAATATGAATTCAATTTAAACACGTTTATTGTATATCGACTTACCTCGTATGGATTCAGATGAATGAATTCGGTTAGTCGACGACTTTCGACTTTTCCCGGTCTAACTCTATTTTCTTTAATTATTGATCTATATAAATTCAAATTTAACTTATTCAATCACACATTCATTCAAAACAATCCATAGACACATATTTAGGGCAATTCACAAACTAGCCCTCACATTTTCATATTTTGACACTTTAGTCTCTAATTCACAAAATAAAAAAAATACACATAATTTGCATATACTTATGCTTGGCCAAATATTCATAGCTCTCATACAAGTCCACAGATTTCATTTATTTCACATTTTAGTCGTTCAATTTACAATTTTCAAAATTTAGCCCATTTTACTCAAAATCATCAAAAATCCAAAGACAAAACCTATAAACCCAACATCAAACTTTCATATTTCATCATATAATAACATAAAGCTCATGAATTCATCCATGGCACATCTGAAAATCATCAAAAAAATCTGAAATTGAGACATGGGCTTGATAGTATTCGAAGCAACGATTACAAAAACGTAGAAATTGTCGAAAACATATCAAAGAACATACCTTAATCAAAATCAAAAGGAGCCAAATTTTTTATTTTTCTTGTATTTTCGGTCATGAATGATAGAAATAAGATGATTTTTAACTTTGGTTTTAACTAATATAACATTAATATACTTTTTACCAATTTAACCTTATTATAATTCATTAAAATTCCACCAACTAATGCCCTTTTATGTCATTTAATTCATTCCATGGTCAAATAACCTCACAAGGACCTCACACTCATAAAGCCAAATCAAATAAGCACTTTAACAAATGGCAGACAACTTTTACCTTTTTCGCGATTAAGTCCTTTTATCAAATTGAGCACACAAATAATTAAATTTTTGTACGAGACTTTCACAGATATAGTTTCACATAAAATAAACACAGAAAATAGTATTTAAATATTTTTCTATCTCGGATTTGTTGTCCCGAAACCACTATTTCAACTAGGTTCTAAACCAGACTGCGACATTTCTCCCCTTTAGGGATTTTCGTCCCCTAAAATCTTACTGTTAAATAGATTCGGATATTGCGGTCTCATAGCATCTTCAGGCTCCCACGTAGCCTCTTCAATACCGTGTCAATGCCACATCACTTTTGCTAATGAAATTTTCTTATTTCGCAGTTCTTTAACCTCGCGAGCTAAGATGTGGATTGACTTTTCTTCGTAAGTCATATCAGACTGAATTTCAATCTCAGACAGAGGAATTACATGCAAAAGATTGGATCTATATCGTCGAAGCATCGATACGTGAAACACATCATGAATCTTTTCTGGCTCTGGTGGCAACAACAATCTATAAGCTACCAGCCCAATACGCTCGGTGATTTCATACGACCCAATGAACCTCGGACTCAATTTGCCTTTTCTACCGAACCGAAGCACTTTCTTCCACAGAGATACTTTCAAAAAAATTTTGTTGCCAGCCTCAAACTCAATGTCTTTTGTTTTTAAGTCTGCATAAGTTTTCTGACGATCGGAAGCTGTTTTCAAACTATCTAGTACCAGTTTCACTTTCTGTTCAGTTTCTTTTATCAAATCAATGTCGTGTATCTTATTCTCACTAAGCTCAGTCCAATACAATGGTGTACGACATTTGCGACCATATAAAGCTTTGTACGGTGCCATTTTAATGCTCAACTTAAAACTATTATTATAAGCGAATTCAATCAAAGGCAAATATTGTTCCTATGAACCTTCAAACTCAAGAATGCAACATCTCAACATATCCTCGAGTATCTGAATAATTCGCTCGGATTGACCGTCCGTTTGCGGGTGAAAAATAGTACTAAAATGCAATTTTGTACCTAGAGCATCTTACAACTTCTTCCAGAATCGTGAAGTAAATCTTGGATCTCTACCTGACACTATAGATAATGGAAAACCGTGTAATCTCACGATATCATAAATGTATAACTCAGCTAACTTATCAAGTGAGTAATCAGATCATACTAGAATAAAATGAGTTAATTTCGTCAATCGATCAACTACAACTCAGATGCATCTTTCTTTCTTAGAGATAGGGGTAAACCCAAAATAAAGTCCATTGCCACTCGATCCCATTTCCACTCCGGAACCATAATCGGTTGTAACAAACCAGATGGTACCTGAAGTTTAGTTTTAACTTGCTGATCGATCAAACATTTAGAAACAAAATCAAAGATATCTCTTTTCATTCCGAACCACAGGTAATGCTGTTTCAGATCATTATATATTTTCGTACTACCCAGATGTACAAATAACCGACTATTGTGAGCTTCACTCAAAATCTTCTGAATTAACTCTGGATTTCTCAGAACACAAATTCTATCTCAAAATCTCATACAATCATCTTTATCAACTCTAAATTCTGAACCAGACTCTAAATCACAGTGAGCTGGTTTAGCTAAAATCTTATTATCAATCTTCTAAGCTTCGATAATTTGTTGTAAGAATAAAGGTCTTGCTTTCAATTCAGCTAAAACTGAACCATCATCAGATAGAACCAAATGAGCATTCATTGCATACAAAGTAAATAATGATTTTTGGCTCTTAGTATCAGCAACAACATTTGCCTTGCTCGGATGATAATCTATCATAAGTTCATAGTGTTTTAGCAGTTCTAACCATCTTCTCTATCGTAGATTCAAATCTTTCTGAGTCATCAGATATTTCCAACTCTTATGATCAGAATATACATGACATTTCTCTCTGCAAAGATAGTGGCGCCAAATCTTTAGAGCAAACACAACCGCAGCTAACTCAAGGTCATGTGTCGGATAGTTCTTTTCATACAGCTTCAACTGTTTTGAAGCATAAGTAATGACTTTACCTTCTTGTATCAAAACACATCCCAAACCGATCAACGAAGCATTACTGTAGATCACAAATTCTTTACCCGATTCGGGTTGTACCAATATTGGAGCTTCAGTCAACAAAGTTTTCAACTGATTAAAGCTGTTCTAACACTTTTCAGGCCATTCAAACTTCACATCTTTTTGAAGCAGTTTCGTTATGGAGTTGTAATCATAGAAAAGCCTTTTACAAATCGTCTATAGTAACCGGCAAGTCCCAAAAAACTGCGGACTTCAGAGACATTCCTTGGACACTTTCAATTTAAAATAGCAGAAATTTTGCTTGGATCAACTCGTATACCTGATGCTGATACAATATGGGCCATAAAACCAACTTCGTGCAACCAGAATTCACATTTATTGACCTTCGCATACAACTGTTTATCTCGCAAAATCTGTAGCACTTTTCTCAGATGCTCGGGATGTTCAGATTCATCACGTGAATAAGTCAATATGTCATCAATGAATACAACAACAAATTGATCTAGATATGGTCTGAAAATTCTATTCATCACATCCATAAAAATAGCAGGCGCATTAGTCAATTCGAAAGGCATAACTAAGAATTCATAGTGTCTGTACCTCGTTCGGAAAGTAGTTTTCAGAATGTTTGAATCTTTTACCCGTAACTGATTATAGCCCAATCTCAAATCTATTTTCGAAAACACAGCAGTTCCTTTCAACTGATCAAACAAGTCATCAATTCGGGGCAGATGATACTTATTCTTGATAGTCACTTTGTTCAACTGATGATAATCGATACACATTCTCATCATACCATCTTTCTTTTTCACAAATAGAACCGAAGCGCCCTAAGTGAGAAACTCGGTCTAGCAAATCCTCTATTGGTCAACTCTTGCAACTGAGACTTTAATTCTTTTAATTTGGCCGGAGCCATTCTATACAGAGCTATCAAAATCAGAATAGTTCTAAGCACTAATTCAATACCAAATTTGGTTTGTGAAAGGCTTTTCAATGATTGCGACCCTGTTGACGAGATTGCTTTAGAAAGATGTAAAGTTTGAATGGTCTGAGAAATGTCAGAAAAGTTTTGATCAGTTAAAAACTCTTTTGACTGAAGCTCTAGTGTTAGTACAACCAGAATCGGGTAAAGAATTTGTAATATATAGTGATGCATCGTTGAATGGTCTAGGCTGTGTTTTGATACAGAAAGGAAAAGTTATAGCTTATGCCTCGAGATAGTTAAAGCCGCATGAAAAGAATTATCTGACGCACAATTTAGAGTTAGCAACCATTGTGTTTGCGTTAAAGATTTGGCGCCATTATCTGTTTGGTGAGAAATGCCATGTTTATTCAGATCACAAGAGTTTGAAATATCTGATGACTCAGAAAGATTTGAATTTGCAATAGCGGAGATGTTTAGAATTGTTAAAAGATTACGAGCTAGTTATTGACTACCATTCGGGAAAAGAAAATGTTGTTGTTGATGCATTAAGCTGAAAATATTTATTTGCTCTACGTGCGATAAATACTCAATTGGCTATTTCTGATGATGGCTCAATTGTAGCTGAGTTGAAAGCAAGATCATTGTTTATACAACATATTTATGAAGCTCAGAAGACTGGTAATGAAATGTTAGCTAAAAGATTTCAATGTGATTCGAACCCTGATTCAGAGTTTGAAGTTGATTCTGATAATTGTTTAAGATTCAGAGGTTGAATATGTGTTTTGAGAAATTTAGAGTTGATTCAGATGATTTTGAATAAAGCACATAATAGTTGTTTGTCTGTTCATCTGGGAGGTACGAAAATGTATAATGATTTAAAACAACTTTATTGGTGGCATGGTATGAAACGTGACATTTCAGAATTCATTTTTAGGTGTTTGATTTGTCAAAAAGTTCAAGCTGAACATTAGGTACTATTTGGTTTATTATAGTCAATTATGATTCCCGAATGGAAATGAGATAGAGTGACTATGGATTTTGCTTTAGGTTTACCCCTATCTCCTAGTAAGAAAGATGCAATCTGGGTTATTGTTGACCGATTGACAAAATCAACTCATTTCATTCCTGTACGTATAGATTATTCGCTTGACAAGCTTGCTGAGTTGTACATTTTAGAGATTGCTCGATTACACAGGGTACCTATTTCTATTGTTTTGGATAGAGATTTAAGGTTCGCATCGAGGTTTTAGAAGAAACTATAAGATGCATTTGGTACAAAACTACATTTTAGTACTACATTTCACTTGCAAATGGATGGTCAATCTAAGTGAGTTATTTATATACTTGAGGATATGTTGAGATGTTGCATTCTTGAGTTCGAAGGTACGTGGGAAGAGTATTTGCCATTGATTGAATTTGCTTATAATAATAATTTTCAATCGAGTATTAAAATGGAACTGTACGAAGCTCTATATGGTTGTAAATGTAGAACACTGTTGTACCAGACTAAACTTAGCTAGAATAAGAATTTTGGGGTTGATTTGATTAAAGAAACATAAGAGAAAATGAAAGTAATTCATGATAGTCTGAAAGCAGCTTCGGATCATCAGAAATCTTAAGCAGACTTGAAACAGAAAGATATTGAGTTTCAAATCGGGGATAAAGTGTTTTTGAAAGTTTCTCCATGGAAGAAAATACTTTGATTCGGTCGTAAAGGTAAATTGAATCAAAGATTCATCGGGCCGTATGAGATTATTGAGCGAGTTTGACCAGTGGCTTATTGGCTAGCATTACCGTCTGAGTTAGAAAAGATTCATAATGTATTTAATGTGTCGAGGCTTTGATGATATTGATCAGACCTTTCACCTATTATTTCCTCGATCGAGGTTGAAATTCAGTTAGATATGTCATATGCTGAAGAATTGATCCGAATTCTAGCTAGTAAGATCAATAAGTTGAGAAATAAAAGAATAGCATTAGTAAAAGTATTATGGCATCGACACGGGGTAGAACAAGCTATGTGGAAAATCAAGGATGCTATAAGAAAGAAATATCCAAACCTATTCACTGGTAATATTTTTGGGGACGAAAATCCCTAAGGGGGGAGAGTTGTAACATCTCGGTTTTAGCTAAATCAAAACAGTGATTTTGGAACCACAAATCTGAGGTCGTAAAATTATTTTGATATTATTTTTTGTGTTTACAGTGTGTGAATATATATGTTTGAGAATTTCGTGAGTTAATTTTATCATTTAATAGCTTAATTTGAGAAAAAGGACTAAATCGTGTAAAATGCAAAAGTGACATTTTATTTGATAAATGTGTCTAATTGCTATGGCTTGTTAAATTGGATGTCTTTATGTTTAAATTAGACCTTTGGAATGGTTAATGGACATTAATGGGCATCCATTATGTGTTTTTATATGATTATATTAAAGGTTATAATTGTAAATGGTTAAATAATGAATTACTAAGTTTAATAAAATCATTTAGTCCATGTTTTCTCATCTAAAGGATTGAAGTTGATAAATACACCATGGATGGAGCTTCAACCATAGTTTAACCTTGCATGTAAGTCTATTTTTCGTCCCGTTTTTGATGATTTTTATGTTTTTGAGATTGTTGCTTCGTGTTCTAGCTAGCCCGTGCCTTAATTTTTGAATTTGTTGATGATTTTGTGAAATGCCATTGTTAAATATATAAGCTTTGTGATTGTTAATAATGAATTATGGAAGCTAGAAGGTAGATTTTCATGTTTTGTTAAGTGATTTTAGTGAAATTGCAAAAAAGAAGGAATTAATTGGTGAAAAGTTTAAATAAACAAATATATGGGTTGTTATGAAGCTATATGAAATTCGGCACACATGGGTTTGTAATGAATTGGTATAATTTTGTGAGTTTTGAAATAAAGACTAAATTGAATAAATGTGGAACTTTAGGGGCTAAAGTGCAAAAATGCCCAAATGTGTATTTGTAGATTAAATTGAATGTGTTGATGAGTAAAAGAGTTAATTTTAAATGTGTTTAAATCAAGAACAAAAGAAATCAGATTTAGATTGAGGGAAATTGAAAATTATTAAATAGTAGATCTAGTCCATTTATCTTGAATACGAGGTAAATTCATATGTAAATAAATGTCTTTGAATTGAATTATATATGTTTTATTATCATTGAATTGCTATGAATGTCGATCAAGCAAATACGAGCATGTATCGACGAAGTTACAACATCTAAAAGTCTTGTATGAACCTTAGGAATAGTATAGGATACGAATGTCATGACATTAGGTTATCGAGATGTGATTACATGTAAGACCCTCTTCGGAACAGTGGCATCGATATGTAATAACATGTAAGACCACATCTGGGATATGTCATTGTACGAGCTTATAAGATTTTCGAGTATCCTTAATGATTCCGAACGATTATGTGAATGAGCTAAGTGACTCAGGTACGTATAAAATTCATACGAGTATTGAAAAGGGGAAATATTTGATGAACTCGATTAAGATATTGAATATATGTTCAATGAGAAAGGTTTGTGAATTGGAATGAGATTAGCCATGTTAAGCATATTTAGATTGATACGTAAATATTCATGTGATGACTTTGTTTGTATATGGCTTACTAAGCTTTTAAAGCTTACTTTGTGTGTTGTTTCCACGTTTTATAGATAATCAAAGCTAGCTCGGACTCGGGGATCATCGGGAAACGTCATCACACTATCGATCATCTCCTTGGTACTTTTGAAGCTTTGTATATATGGTATATGGCATGTATATGCTAGTGTCATCTTGGTATGTTTTGAGTTGTGATATTAGCCATGAGATTTGGCTTGTAAATGTTGGTGTGTATAGCCATTAAAGTTGGCTTGTTAATATGTTTAATATGTGATACATGTAATGTATATTATGCCTTATGTGACGGCTTATAAATGTTTTGAGTTGTGATATTAGCCATGAGATTTTGCTTGTAAATGTGTTTAATATGTGATACATGTAATGTATATAATGCCTTATGTGATGGCTTGTTTTGGCATATTAGTTGTGGTGTTGTGATGGTTATAAGTTTACTTAAGTAATTAGTTGTTATGCTGTAAGCTAATGCTAGAATTGATGATATGTTGTGGCTTGGTTTTGAGGTATGAAATAGGTGATAAGTTGATGAGTAAATGCATTTAGAAGATAAACAAGTTTGATGATTTTGGCATTTTGGTATGGTATGTTTTAGTTGTGGAATTGAGTAGTTGAATTGGTTGTGAATAAAACACATGATATGAGTATGAATTGGCATGTTTTTGGTTTCTTAAAGATGTATAGAAATGGTGCTATTTTGGTTGCTATGTGTTCTTGTAGAAAGGACGGCAAGTTAGCTTTGCAAATGGCCTATTTTTGTCTACACAAGCATAGACACGGGCATGTTTCTCAGCTGTGTGCGACATACGATCATGTTACACGGTCGTGTGTCCTCTGGAGAATAATAAGAAATTCAAGTCAGTCTTGAGCAGGACCTAGACACACGGGCGTGTCTGGTGGCTGTGTGAGTCACACAACCTTGGCACATGGCCGTGTGTCCATTTCGAAGGGTACACGGGTTAGACACACGAGCGTTTGGTTGGCCGTGTGACCCAAGTCAGTAACCTCCTAAGTTTTCCCACGGCCGGGCACACGGACGTGTCTTTGGCTACGTGGAACAAGTTATTAAGTATTCCTTGTTTTCACACGGCCTATGACACAAGTGTGTCTGGTAGCCGTGTGAGGCACACGGCCTGTTCACATGGGCATGTGACCCTTAAATGTTTGAAAGTTTTCTATATTTTCCAAAGTTTGCTAATGTTATCGGTTTAGTCCCGAACCACTTCTAAGCATGTTTTAAGGTCTCGTAGAGCCTTATAAGGGACATTGGGAATGTTTTGAATGGATTTTGATTATGAATGTATAAATGCAAGTGATTAATGTGTATTATTCAGTAATACCTTGTAACCCTATTTTTACGATAGATACGAGTTAGGAGTGTTACATAATTCATTAGTCTAATAATTGACATATGATGCATATAATGTCTTAAGTTTTGGTAAGTTTAATATAGATTTATGTGTTTGCTAGATGGTTAATTGATTTAGTTATTTATCAATGATGTGTCATGGTTGATAAATGGCATATTGTGAATTGGTTTTAAGATGATGAAATATTATGTTTTGGGCATGAAATAGATTATGGTATAGTGAGAATATGCATAAGAAAGTTAGGTGAAAATGTTGGTTATGATATATTGATGTGGTATGTTTTTGGTTATGATTTTAGAGGTTGAATGTATGAAATATAAATGGCATATTATGTGTATGAATTATCATGCTTTGACTACCTTTGAAAGTATTGAATTGGTACCAATTTGGTTGTCAGGTGTGCATGAGAAATGGGTGAGAAATGTGGCTTCAACCAAGCCTATTTTCACTCCACACGGCCGAGCACACGGGCGTGTGGATTGACCGTGCGTGACACATGGCCTTAGTACACGACCGTGTGTCCCCTGAGGTAGCCCTTCGAATTAAGTCAGTATACCCTATAGGTTTGACACGGTCTAGACACACAGGCGTGTCTACTGGCTGTGTGTGACACACGAGCTGGCACATGGGCGTGTGGCTGGTCGTGTGAGCCAAGTCAGTAATCCCTCCAGTTTTCCCACAGCCATGGACACGAGCGTGTCTCCGGCCGTGTGGTGCAAGTCTTTATGTATGCCCTATTTTCACACGGCCTGTTCATATGGGCGTGTGACCCCTGAAATTATGAAAATTTTCTAAGTTTCCCAAAGTTTTCAAATGTGAACGATTTAGTCCCGAACCTCTTTTAAGCATGTTTTAAGGTCTCGTAAGGCCTTATAAGGGACAATGTGAATGTGTTGAATAGATTTTGATTATGTATGTATTATGTATGTGAATGATGCGTATTTTCTGGTAATGCCTTGTAACCATATTCCAGTGACGGATATGGGTTAGGGGTGTTACAAGTCTTATCATATTTTGTGTATGGTTATGATGTAAATGTTCTAATTTGTGAATTAATATTTTGGGTACCAAATAGTTGAGCTTGATAAGTGACATACATGTCTTTTGGTACAATTATGCATATATGTGTCTGGTCATTTGAGGTGAATATGGGCATAATGCTTGTATGTGATGATATTACATGTTTTAAGCTTGATTTTGGTTGGTTTAGAATGCCTATTTATGACTTGGTCATATGCAAATTATTGTGTTTAGGTTGGTACCAATTTGGGTGAGAAATATGGCTTGGAAAATGACTTATTTTTGTCCACACGGGCAGAGACTCGGGCGTGTGTCTCAGCCATCTTTTATAGAGCACAAGTCAATAGGCTCAAACGGCCTAGCACACGGGCGTGTGGCTTGGCTTTGTGTCACAAGTCAGTATGCTTAAAATTTTCACACGGCCTAACACACGGGCGTGTGGCTTGGTCGTGTGACCCAAGTCAGTGAGCTCACTAGTTTGGACAAGGGCTGGGACACGGCCGTGTGTCCTTATTTCAAATGCCCACATGACCTAAGACTCGGGCGTGTCTCTTGACCGTGTGAGACACACGGTCTAGCCACACGAGCGTGTGTCCCCTGCACCTTTGAAAAATTTCAATTTTTTTGAAAAATTCTTCGAGTACCTAATTTAGTCCCGACTTGTTTTTAATGTTTATTTTGAGCCTCAAGGGCTCGTATTAGGGATGATATGACTAAACTTGATTGGTTTCTGATATGACTGTTATATAAAATGAAATGTCGGTTTATTTGATCTGTAAGTCCAGTAATGCTGCATAACCCTGTTTTGGCATTGGATACGTGTTAGGGGTGTTACAATTCATCTAATTTTTTATTCTCTCCCCCTAATGTTGGGAATGTTGTTTCATCAAAGTGAGAACCAACAAATCATGCAGTAAATAAATCTACAGTTAATGGTTCAACATATTTAATTATAGAAGGAGATTCATAACCAACATATATTCCCAACCTCCTTTGAGGATCCATCTTTGTGTGTTGTGGTGGAGCAATTGGAACATATATTGTACATCCAAAAGTTATAAGATGAGAAATATTTAGCTCTTGACCAAAAACCAATTGTAACAAGGAGTATTTATAATTTATTGGCTTGATGCGTACAAAATGTAAATCAACATAATATCATGTTGAAACAACTATTAGTTGGAGGCATTTGATAAACGATTCAACTAAACCGTTTTATGTGTGAAAATAAGCTATATAATGTTCAAATTTTATCTCAATTGACATACAATAATTATTAAAAGTTTGGGACGTAAACTCACCAGAATTAACAAGATGAATTATATTAATTGCATAATCTGAAATTAATTATTTAAAAAATAATCTCGCAAACGACAGGTTGCGAGTTGATAACACATGTGATTATTTTATAGATGCATCTACCAAAATCATATAATATCAAACCTATCTATCTGGTGGATGAATGAGCCCATGGTCATTTCAGAAGTGTAAGACATTAAATCTCAATTTTAGTTAGTGAGTTTGTAATAATCAATTATCACTGGGAACAAGCAACATAAGAGAAATCTTTAAAACAATAATTGCTAATAATTTATTTTGTTATAAAACTTAAATGAAGTATAGAATGAAAAAAAAGAGAAGAACATAAGATGAAAGTATGATTCAACTTTTTCTTTTGCATCTAATAAGCTTGTACATGCCCTTTTTTTATAGGACTTCAAAAACCATTAGTTACAAAGCATTAAGGACCAATATTAAGGTACCCTATAAATGATTTAGGGGTTATAAGATAATGAATTTAGGGATTATGGACATTCATATTTTCGGGATTATAATAGGATAAATTTTGGGGGTTATGGACATCAATTTATCAATGGATTTACAACATATATATTTTTTTATTTTTTTCTCATACTTATTTAGAATGATTAGATGACTTGACAATCAAATGAAAACATTAAATATGAAGATGAAAGATTTAACAGAAGAGTAGTCATTTTACAATATTCTTTAATTTTTTTAACCTAACAATTCAAAGAGTTGATGAAAATAAATATCTATGTATTCATTGGTTCTACAACTAAGTAGACAAATGAAGTTAAAGCAAATATATACATCAAAAAAGAATTGTATGAATTATATTCTATGAAATAAGTTTTAGAAGACTATTATTTAATGTAATCCTTGATCTATTAAACGAAATTTAGAATAAATGATCTTTATTTTATTAACAACTTATTTTTATATATCCTTTTAAATTTAGTTCTAATTATTTCTTTATATTGTTAATTTTGTTTTTGTTTTTACTTTTTTTTTGTAAATTAAGGCTTTCAAAATTAATAATGTCATAAATTTTTTTTGAAATACTTGTGTTGTTGCAAGTATGTCACAAGATCATTTAAAATTGGATTCTTATATGATTTTTGACATTATCTTACCTATGGTGAAAGCGAGTCCTCGGATTCCAGTGCTGGTGTTGATTGCAAAACAGAAGGCTATGGAAAACATGCATAATAGGTGGTGATATAATGATTTGTGGCAATGGTGTCAGGTACTAAATCAGTACATCCTAGGCACTGTCATCAATTTGCAAATGAAACCTGCGTATTATGGAGATTGAGTGGTTGAAGAGAAAAGAGTTCTCCATCGTATTTTCTTTAAATCGTTCCCAACCTTCATATAGCGTTTCATTCTCTGATTTCCAAAATGATGTGATGCCATTTCTAATCTTGGGATTCATATTTGGCGGATTATACTATAGCAAAAATCTCTGGCACAAGTCATTCCATGATGCCATTGTTCCCAATGGCAACGCATTAAGCCACACTCTTGCACCATCTCTCTAAGAGTATGGGAACAATTTAAGCTGCAATGTGTCTTTAGGAATACCCTGTTGTCTAAACAAGTAACAGACTTCTAGAAAAAGTCTTAAACGCAGTCTTGGATATTCAGTGGGTAATCCACCAAATGTCCTACTGTTTGCAAGATCTAAAACATTACCAATTTTAACTGAAAATGATAAGCTTGTATGTGTGGTCTTACTATCCCTGGATTCAGGTCATCCAAAATTGGATCTACATGCTCCCGATTGGTCTGTGTCAATCATCTATCACACGATGAATAGGAGAATTAGCATCATGAGCATTTGGATTCAATGGATCATGCAGACTAAGATCATTCCCTTCCCTATCCATATTATGTAATTCCCTTCTTTTCCTTCGTAAAGTTCTTTCAATCTCTAGGTCAAGGGGATATTCTTCGTTAATAGGAATGCTTCTACTCAGCACTAATGATAACCATATAGCAATAAAATACAACTAAGTTAGCTAAAACTAAGGAAACAAAAGAACATAACAAAACCAAATTTCACCAATTGCCAATCCCTGACAACGACGCCAAAAACTTGTTGCGGGTAAAATGTTATGCGAATTGTACAAGTATACATGTTGAATCAAGTAATAAAGTGATAAATGGGATTGTCCCACAAGGATTAGAATAATATAATTTATTCGAGTTATTATAATGAAGCATGAGTAATGTTATGAAAGAAATAATGATGTGTGCAATATGTGTTGTAACCCCTTAAACTTGGCCTAGACATTATGGACTAATCTTGAAGATCACATTGGCCATATTAATGGCGCAGAAAATCATTTAGCTATTTTTTTTTAAATCGTCATTGCTAAAAACGCCCTTGTTGAGAAAACCAGATTTTGTTTGAAATTGTTTATCCTTAGAAAACTCAAGTTTTGATATATTTTAAGAAAATGTCGTACTTTAATGAAAACGTCGCAGCGAATAATTTGTATATCTAAGACTCATTTTTCATTTTCAAAACATAGATTTAATATATGTCTCATAAAATATCATTTTTGTGAGCAGATAGTGTAACACCCCTTACCCATGTCTGACGCTGGGACAGTGTCACACCCCTAACCCGTATCCGTCGCCGGACTAGGGTTACGAGGCATTACCAGAAAAGATAAAACTCTTTCACATTCACACAGTCTATCAAAACATGTTCAGAATTATACATTTTTTTTAACTTCAGCTTATCAATTCTTGAATCAGTAATACACAAAACACAATTCAATTTTATTAAACTTACATATGACCATTTTATTATCTTATAACAAAATTACTATTCATATGGTAAATTTTCAATATAAAAAAACTGAGTATTTAAAAAATACTAATTATATTTGCTACTTTCCATATCAACTTTATTTTTCTCTAATACTATACATGCATAAAACATTTCATAGCATCCAATCCGTAAATCCAAAAATCAATTCATACCATATACCTAGTTATAAAATTCATTATAAAGCTGTGCACACAAAACCATAGTAATTTAAACTCTCTTGTGCACAATTAATATCTTTACGAACATCCATTTTGCATGCCAAATTACCAAACTTAAAACACATACACATAACCAATAAGTTAAATAATTATTCAGTCATTTATAATATCTTCAATGTATTATAAATGTAATTATACCATATACCATACCACATACTTAACAAGCCGAAAATACTTATAATTCATTATTTCTAATCCAATCACCAACATATATGTTATATGCATAAGTATTTAATATACCTATATATATATCATTAGTCAAATATGCATACATGTCATTTACCAATTCCAAGCAAATTTTATAAGTCAAATTATATATCAAAGTTTGTGTCAATACTAAAACACAACAAATAACCAATTTCACTATATAGCAAAGTCATCACATAGTTTATCAAAACATGTACTAAGTATCACATATTAATCCATTTTCAATCTTAGTGGTCGAACACATCCATCCATGATATCATACATTTCATACAAATATCTTATGTCAATAAAATACACATTACCATTGAACTTGATCGACTAAAGTCATTCATTAAACATATTACTTAACCGTTACCAAATATATCAAACACCTCACACATACTTATATATATATAAATATATGTCTAAATACATATATATATATATATATATGCAAGTACCAAATCATCAATTAAAATACTCATTATCCAAATCTAGTATTTAACCAAATTCACTCATCAACCCAAAATAACTATTAATATCTAATGCAAAACTTATACGCATCATTTTTATCATGAGTAACCTAACAAACATTTTTCATATTCATGTATATACCAAAATCGATTCAATCAAAACACATCCAAAATCATCAACCAACTTCAATGCACAAAGTACATGTCACAAATACCATTCATCCTTGACACATAGCATTATAACCAAAATGAACTTAAACCATAATCAAACATAACCAAATTCAAGCATAGAAGTTAAGCCATTTTTGCATGGCTTAAATTATACATAAACCAAAATCCAACATTTCAAAAATATAATCCAGCCTATACATGCCATAGATTCGAAAGTTCACTTGAAAAAATACTGAAGACAGTCGATGGTGTGATAGACTTTGCTGATGATCCCCGAGCTCGTATCTAACTTCAAAAATCTATAAAATAGAGGTAAACATAAACACACACAGAGTAAGCTATTTAAGCTTAGTAAGTCATAAGCAAATAATCAATTCAATGACATAATCAACTCATTTAAAATCAAACCAAACAATAGTATCATAATCACATTAAATTTCAAGCTTACGATTTCATGTATACCAAATACATTCACATATAAACATTACATGTATAAACATAGTATATGGCCGAATATACTAAAGAAATGCACATATATTCATATTAGTAACTTATATAATTTGCATCACATAATCAATGGTCAACTTAACTTATTTACAAATAGGAAATCAACTAACTCATATCTGATCATTTAGCTCGTTTTACACTTTCGATCACAACTTATTGTTGCTCGATGAACCATTCGGAAATGGATAAGACACTCGGATAATCATATATATCGTACAATACCAACGTCCCAGACTTGGTCTTACATGTAATCATATATCGATGCCACTATCCCAGACAGGGTCTTACTCGCACACATTGATGATCGTGAAACTAACTAAAAATTTGACTGGATTTGTAGCAACCACAAGAGGTAGCAGATTATTCTGATTTTCAGCCATCTCCTCAGTTGTAGTATGGTTATCGTCCTCTCGCCCTTCCTCTATGTATTGTAGGCTTCTCCTTATTTCTCTTCGATTTCTACGAGCTGTGCTTTCTATCTCACTGTCAAAAAGCAAAGGTCCTGACGGGTTTCTTCTAGTCATAAACTATAAAAACTTGCCAGGAGTAAAAAAAAGAAAAGTTAGCAAAGAAAATTTAAACTAAAATTAAAGAGTAAATTGCAATAAAAGTAAAAATGGATAAAGTAAAAAAAATTAACTGTTCCTAATATCTTAGTCCTCGGCAACGACGCCAAAAACTTGGTGGTCGTGAAACTAACTAAAAATTCGACTAAGGCAAGTGCACCTCTTGAACAGTAGTATAGTTATGGTGAGACCGAAAATATTGTATCCACGACGACTAAAAGTATTAGTAATTACTATCTTTTTATTATCTAGCCTAAAAATCTAAGGGTGTTTTTATCTAAAACTAATTATCTATTAACTAAAATTATGACAGAGATTGAAGTTGGAAAATACTTTTGGAAAACTGATAGAGAAAACAATACCCAAGGAAGAATCCACCTAGACTTCACTTATTACTCCTGAATTAGACGATTTATTCACTTGACTTAATTCGTAGAAATCTCTAATTTATGTTAATATCTCTCTCGAGACTAAAAACAACTCACTCTAGGTTGATTAATTGAAATCACTTTCTAATTAAAACCCTTATTGTCACACTAAATCGATCTATGGATTCCCTTATTAGATTTGACTCTAATCCGATAGATTTGTGTCGTCTTATCTCTAGGATTACATGCAACTCCGCTTAATTATGAATGATCTACTCTTAAACAGAGACTTTTCCTCCACTGAATAAGCACATAAAAAACTTGAACTAATATCCTAGAATATTAAAACAAGGGTTAAACTCACAATTAAGAATAAGAATAAGTATTTATCATATAAATCAAAGAGTAATAAGATTCGTCTTAGGTTTCATCTCCCTTAGGTATTTAGAGAATTTAGTTCATAATAATGGAAAACATCTCAAAAGTTGGAAAACATCAAAACATAAATAAACTCAAAGAACTTCTAGGAAATTGGATGGAAATCTTCAGTCTTAATGTAGATCCTGCTTCTGAACTAATTCTGATGGCTATTCTCGAGTGTTTTCTGCCTTCTACTCTGCATGTCCCCTTTAATCCTCTTCTAGGGTGTTTATATAGACTTTGGAATGCCCAAAATTAGCCTTTTTCTAGTAGAATTAGACTTGGGCTCGATAGGGACACGGCTGTGTGCCACACCCGTGTGAAGGTGCTCAGGCCGTGTGCAATTTTGACTTGGTTTAATGTCGACACGGCCATGACACACGGATGTGTGGTCTACCCATGTGTCACACACGGGCGTGTGGATAACCCGTGTGGAAGTGCTTAGGCTGTGTGAAACACTGAATTAGGCCTAATTTGTCCGGTTTTGGCCCGTTTCTCGCTCTTTTTGCTATCCTAAGCTCTCCTGAGTATAAAACATGAAATTAAAGGATTAGGAGCATCAAATTCACTAAATCTTATGATAAATCATCCATAAATATGCCAATCATGGGGTAAAAATATGTATAAATTATGGTTTATAACACATATATTAGAATCACATATCGATGCCAATGTATAAAATGTGGTCTTACTCGCACACATATATCAGAATCACATATCGATGCCAACATATAAAACATGGTCTTACTCGTACACATATATCGGTATCGTGGTCTTACTCGCATATCACATATCGAAATCCTATGTCATGATATATGTATCCTAAGTATTCCTAAGGTTCATACGAGGCTTTCGGACGTCGTAACTTGATTGAATCGAACTCGTAAACTTAATTCTCAAGAATATACACATTCAGTCATTAAGTATATATAGTCATAAAATTCAATTCAGCATTTAAAACATATATTTATTCAAAATTATTAACACTTATTTGCTTATAAACTTACCTCGGACGATGAAAATCAAAACAGGACAGCTAGTCGATAACTTTAGTTTTCCCCGATCCAAATCTGATTTCTTTGGTTCTTAATCTAAACATATTCAAATTAAACTCATTCAAACATATTTTCACTCAATTTAGTCCGAAAACACATAAATGGGCAAATTACTATTTTACCCCTAATATTTTACATTTTTTACAATTTAGTCCAATTTGCACAAAACACAAAACATACAAAATTTGCATATACTATGCTTAGGATGAATCTTCCTTATGTTCATACAATTCTATACATTCCATTTATTTCACATTTTAGTCCCACAATTTATGATTTTTTGCAATTTAGTCCTAATTACTCAAAATCATCAAAAATTCCAATACAAAACAAATCAATCCAAAACATATCTTTCATATTTCACCAACTAACATCACAAAACTCAAATATTCATCAATGGCATAACTCAAAATATTCACTAAAATAAAAAGTTTGAGCATGGGCTTTGTAAATAACATAGCAACGATCTTAAAACCATAAAAATTATCAAAAACCGAGCTAGTTACATACCTTAATCAAGCTTCAAAATGTCGAATGCCCTAAGCTTTATTTTCTTTCTTTCTTTTGTTATTTCGGCAAGAACAAAGTATTTTGCATGCTTATTTTAATTTTTATGTTTTTATTATATACATGTTATTACATAAATTACCATATTAACCTTTAAACATAAATATAAAACCATTATAACTTATGGTCACTACCGTCCACTAAATTTTATCATGGGCAAATTGCATCTTAAGCTCATCAAATTACAAAGGCAATCACAATTCGGCCCTTACATATTAAACCATCAAATTTTCATTTTACACGATTAAGCCCTTTTTATTAAATCGACACTCAAACGGCAAAATTAAAACATGAAAATTTCACACATACTAATTCACACATAATAAACAAAAAATATAATTTTTAAATATTTTTTGACTCAGATTCGTGGTCTCAAAACCACAGTTTCGAATAGGTTCTAAATTGGGCTGTTACAGACAGGGTACGAGGCTTTACCGGACTTAAACATAAACACTCACACAAAATCGGGCCATGAAATTTGGACCAAATAAAAACCATCCAATCACATGCATATCGTCCCTTATACGGGCCCATGAGGCCCAAAACATACGTTGGGAGTGGTTTGGGACTAAACTGAAAACTTTTGGAACTTTTAATACATTTAGAAAATTTTCATACTTTTGGACACAGAGATATGCCCGTGTGCCTTCGACATGCTCGTGTTGTAACACCCCTAACCCGTATTCATCATTGGAATAAGGCTACGAGGCATTACCGAACCATAAACAACATTCACAGATACATCCATACATATATGTATTCAATATCAAACCCCATTCAATCGCAAGTACTTTGTCCCTTTTAAGGCCCTATGAAGCCTTAGAACATACTTAAATGAGGTTTGAAACTAAACCTACAACATTCGAAAACTTTGGAAATTTTTAAATTTTGTCTCACCTGCACACGTCACACGCCCGTGTGAATAGACCGTGTGCCTCACACGGCTACCAGACACGCCTATGTCTCAGGCCGTGTGGATACAGGGCATATATACTGACTTGCTCACACGGCCAGGTCACACACTCATGTTCCTAGCCCGTGTGAAAACTGAGGGGGATACTGACTTGGCCACACTCCCGTGTGTCTTACACGGCCAATAGACACGCCTGTGTTTCTAAGCCGTGTCAAAACTGTAAGGTATACTGCCTTAATTCGAAAGGGTACCCCAGGGGTCAGACGGCCATGTACTAAGGCCATGTCTCACTTCTCACCCCTAAACAAGCATACCTAAACACCATATTTCATACCAATTCAATACATCAATAGGCAACCAATTCATATCTAAACAATGAACTAAATCATCACAACTTTCATACATTTCAAATACATAAACTTATCACTTTCTTTATTACCTTATACCATAAAACTATCCATCTCAACATTTCATAACTAATCCATCACATAAGCAATATACATGCATCATATGAATTACCCATCAAACATATCATTTAGGCCAACATAAGAGGCCATACATACCATCACTTACAAGCTAAGTCTCATGGCCAATATTCATATAAAAAAACATACCAAAATGGCATCAACCTATACATGCCATATACCATATATACAACTCTCAAAATGATACCAAAATAGATGCTCGATAGTGTGATGACATTCCCTAACGATCCCCGAGTATGATAGAAAACACATCAATACACAATATACATTAATAGTTTTTATAACATACATATCATCTGAGATATTTAACAAACCTCTCACCGGCTATTCTTAAACTTGTACATACCCGAAATTTGCCATTGCATAATCAATGAATTACACCCAAAGTGTTGTTCTCAAAGTTTCACACACTTAGTGCCTTCATGGATGTATCGCACACTAAGTGCCATTCTAGATGTCTGGTACACTAAGTGCCATCCTCAATAATTCACACACTAAGTGCCATTTCTGGATGTTTTGCACACTAAGTGTCATTTTCACATTCGATATACCAACCAATACAATAACCACAATTATACGAAATAGCCATTCTCAAAGTATTAATTATATAAAGAAATAATGTTCTTACAACGTACTAACTTACCTCGGGTTTAAAAATAGCGAGACAGGTCAATTACTCGATAAGTTTGTCCTTTCCATGATCTAATTCTGAATTCCTCTTTTCTTGATCTAAATGTATTCAAAATTAACTCATTTATTCATCAAATCATTCAACTTCACCCAAAAACACATAAATGGGTATTTTTCACTTTAGCCCCATAACATTTCACTCTTTGACACTTTAGTCCTTAATCACAAAAAATCATAAAATATACAAAATTTCCTTACACATATGCTTAGCTGAATTCTCCTAGTACTCAGACAAGTCCACATATTTCATTTATTTCACATTTTAGTCCCTTAAAATATCATTTTCACAATTTAGCCTAATTTACTCAATTTTATAAAAAATTCAAATACAAAATATGTTAACCCGAAACATATCTTTCATTTACTATCAATAAACTTCACCAAGCTCATAATTTCATCAATGGCACATTTCAAATTATCATCAAAATCAAAAATTAAGCCATGGGCTTGATAGAACACTAAGCAACGATCACAAAAACATAGAAATGTAGTAAGATTAATAAAATAATCACAAAAGGGGCATCAGACAATTAGTGAAATGCAGTAAAGATTGTATTATGTTTCACATATGGGTTTAATAAAAAGGTTGTGGCTTCTGTGGGTGGTGATTGAGGTTGTTTTGGCACGTCTCTAAAAAGCTAAGGGTGCGATTACGGCTTGCTTTGGTAAGGAGAGTATGAATGATTTAGGACTCCATTAGATTCTTTTAAAACAGGAGTCAAGTAACTGGTTAGTTGTTATGTTGATTTAATTCAGGTATAAGAGTATTCAGAGCACGATTCACTTCAAATGCATCAGGTGTGTAACCACACTACTATAATCGTATATCGGCAAAAGCTGAAAAAGTATGACTATTAACGCTACATGAGCGTACGCTCGCTCGTGTGGTAGTTTGAATGTGTAAAATGTGGCCATTTGTTCGTAGAGGCCTCCATGAGTGATTTTGGTGGGCTTAGGCCTTTTTGGGCCACATTGGGCCAAAATGGGCCGTGTGGACCCTATGGGCTTGTGGGCCCCACATGGGTAAACCACAAGGACGTGTGGAGATTATTGGGCCAGGCTGTGTAGTTTAAATGGCCAAGGCCATTTTTGGGCTATGTGGGCCACACGGGCGTATGGGCCCACATGGGCCGTATTATAGGCTTTGGGCCCATTGTCACCGTTTGACTGTTAATGTTGCACAAGTCACCCGAGACGACTGTGGACCTACTGTTGGGTCGGTAAGTATACCTAGTGTAATAGTTCGATTTAGACCCTAGTCAGAATAGTGGTTTCAGGACCATATATCCGAGTCAAAAAAATATTTAAATATTATTTTCTGAGCTTATGATATGTGAATTAGTATGTATGGAATTTTCGTATAAAAATTTGATTGTTTGTGTGCTTAATTTGCAAAAAGGACCTAATCGGGTAAAATGTAAAAGTAGCCTTCTATTTGTTGAAGTACCTATTTGATTTGGCTTTCTAAAGAAAGGGTCTTTATGTTGTAATTTGTCTATTGAAAATGTTAGTGGACTTAAATAACCATCTATTAAATGGTTTTATAATTGTTTATAAAAGGGCAAAATAGGAAAATGGTCATTAAAGTCATATTAATAAAATAAAAAGCATGAAAATTTACCATATGATCATGCAATTGCTGAAAATACAAAATAAAAATAAAAGAAAATACAAACTAGGGTTCAACACTTTGAATTGGTGAATTAGGTATGTGTTTTACTCGGTTTTTGATAATTTCTACGTTTTTATAATTGTTGCTTCGTATACTATCAAGCCCATGCCTCAATTTCTGATTTTGATGATGAATTTGAAATGTTCCATGGATAAATTCATGAGCTTTATGTTGTTATTTGATGAAATATGAAAGTTTGAAGTTGGGTTTATATGTTTTGTCTTTGGATTTTTGATGATTTTGAGTAAAATGGGCTAAATTGTGAAATTTATAAATTGAGGGACTAAATTGTGAAATAAATGAAATTTGTGGATTTGTATGAGAATTAAGAGAATTCAGCCAAGCTTGAATATATGCAACTTATGTGTATTTTGTGATTTTGCGAATTAGGGACTAAAGTGTCAAAATGTGAAAATGTGAGGGCTAGTTTGCAAAATGCCCTAAATGTGTGTTTTTGGATAGTTTTGAATGAATTTGTGATTGAATTAGTTAAATTTGAATTTATATAGATCGATAATTAAAGAATACGGAGTTAGATCGGGGAAAGTCGAAAGTTGTCGAGTAACGAATTTCATTCATCTGAATCCGTACGAGATAAGTCTATATGCAAATAAATGTACTTGAATTGATTTATTTATGCTTATATGTTATTGAACTGTGATGATTGGCTTTATTCCTTGAATATGAGACATCCGAGAAAGTATCAACAAAGTTTCGTCATCTGAAAAGCCCGTACAAATTTTAGGAATAGTTAGGCTACATATATCATGACATAAGATTCCGATACGTGTTATCGTGTAAGAACATGTCTGGGACATTGGCATCTACTTCTGTTTTATGTGAAAGACCATGTCTGGGACATTGGCATCGTATCTGATTTCGTGTAAGACCCTGTTTGGGATAGTGGCATCGATGTTTGATTACATGTAAGACCATGTCTGGGACATTGGCATTGTATATGTTCTCTGAGTTATCCACATATCCTTAGGTTTCCAAACAATTCAACTGCCATTCCGAGATAATAAATGAATAACTGAATTTGTATCTGATTCAGGTACGTTTGAATTGAGTACTATATTTGAAAATGAAAGGTAAGTATATGTACAAATGATGATCTAAGATTCAAGTACATGAATATGAGATTTGTGTTGGTATTTGGCTTCAAAGTATAAGTAATTTGATGATGTTTATATGTTTTGGATGATAAGTTTATCTATATATGGCTTACTAAGCTATTGGAAGCTTACTTGTGTGTGTTTGCATTTTTTTTAGATATTGAAGCTATTATGAGCTCGGGGATCGTCGATGATCGTCATCACACTATCGAACCTTATTTTGGTACTTTGAAAATGTATACATATGAAAGTATGGCATGTATAGGCTAGAAGTTGTGGGAATATATTTTGTGATGTAACGCCCCAAATCTTTTGTAATTTAATTTGTGTGTTTTGTTGTATGTGGCTTGCTTGCTTTGTTGGTTTGGGGGTTCTTAGAGGTGTGAGAAGTCCTGGGTTCAATCCTAGGCTTTAGCAAAATTTTGGCTTTTTATTGAATAACCCTTGTTTACTGCTAGTGGACTTTTAAATTAATGAGAGGGATGCAAGGCATGGAAGGCTTGTTAGTCAGGTGGTTTGTAGCGTGTGGTGCGTGCCCAGGGGTCTGTAGTTCGAGCTACCCTTAGCGCAAGAGAATAATATTTTGCTACTCTTGCAAGGTAAGTGGTAGAGTTTGGTCAAAACTCTGAGAGTGGAGTGGTTGGGTGAGAGTGGATAGCCGAATTTGAGGAGAGAATCGTGGGAGTGGGAGAGGGAGTTATCAGTTTGAATTGGTGAAGAGGAAAAATAGGAAAGAATCAAGGAAGTGGGGAGTTGAGGCATTAGTGGTTGACCGAAAGTGGGCTCCCCATTGTGCTAATTCGGTCATAGGGTTGCTGGTGCAGAATTTATGCTAGCCATTTTAGGATAGCCGATTGTTTCTTTGTGCCTTTCTCCCTATTTTCTTTCTTTCGGGTTTTTGTCATTTGGTGTTTCTTTTCATTTGTTTTTGAAGCATAGTTGTGTGTTCGTTTTGAAAGTACCCTTCGGTTCTAAATTTCTGAAATTGGTTTTGGTCACTTGGTTCTTTGAGGTGATTGTTCTTTGGGGTTGCCAAATATTGTCCCCTTCTTGAAGTCCTTCCTGTTGCTTTAGAATTCAGCTTGGGCAAGTCTCATCAACTCTCCTTCTTCCTCTCTTTTCTGAGCGGATTTCTTCTCTTGGTCAACCACATTTCTTTCCTTTTGTTCATTTGACGATTTTCCATTGGTTCTCCCTCCTCTCGTCTTTCTTTTTCAATCTTCAACCATTTCGGCATATACCTGTTACATTCCAGTTTTTGATTTCTGTCTGTGTTATTTGATTTTGGGATACTTCTTCTAGTCTGCTTGTACCCTTGACTCGTGTGGGTTAGAGCCGATTGTATTACCTTCCAATCTGGTTCCTGCGTTTGTGGTAAGTAGACATCCATCAAAGTTTAGGCAGTTCTTTTGGGGGATGATTGATATGACTCGGTTGGCTTGCAGGTTATTCCAACGGAGTAAGGATAGGGCTTTTGGAACAAAGAAAGATAAACAAGCCAAGTCGACTGATCTAGTCGTTGAAAGGTAATCTTAAGATAAAGTATTTGATTAAGGCTTGTTTTCTACTCGGATGTTAGGCATCTAACCAAATCTTTTGATACAATAGGTTGGTTTCATGGCGGTTTCGCAATCAGGTGTGTAACCATACTGTTTCAATCAATAAGAGGCAAAAGCCAAAAAACTGTTACCATCGATGCCACGCGGGTGAGTATTCGCTCGTGTGGTCATTTAAACATAGAAGCACGAGCATATGACAGTAGAGACCTCTACGAGCGATATCATGGGCTTAGGTTGTGTTGGGCCACTTTGGGACGAAATGGGCCATATGGGCCCCATGGGCTCGTGGGCCTTGTGCGAGCAAACCGCACGAATGTGTAGAGACTGTTGGGCCGGTTGTGTAGTTTACACGGCCAATGCCATTATTTGGGCTTATTGGGCCACACGAGCGTGTGGGCCTACATGGGTCATAATATGGGCTTGGGCCCATTTTTATTGTTTAACTGTTAAGGTTGCATGGGTCGTGCGAGACAATTGTGGACCTACTGTTGGGCCTGTAAGTATACCTAAACCCTAATTTATGAATTGACTGTTGTACCCCTATGTGTAAAATGATGAAAATACCCCTATTTGATGTATGACTGTTTGAGCATGTCATTCTTATCGTATGTACATTTATATTATGTTGCATTGCATGGGGCGGGATATATATATATATTATTGTAGAAAGTGTACTGAAAGGCTATAAGCCTATTACTAGTAGCTCTGCTGTGAATACTGTTAGTACCAAAATCGGTACGTTATTCTGGAGTGTAGGGATAAGTAGGTTGATTTATTCCCCACATGGAGTGTAGGGCTGGACGGAGTGGAGTGTAGAGGATGGTTGGGTAGGATCTCTTTATGCATTGCTGATACTGTACTGAATTAAGCTAAGGCCCACACTGTTAATACTACTGTAATGGGCTAAGGCCCACACTAATATTGCTACTGATATGGGCTTAATCTAGAGTGTTCAAAATCGTATGTTTGACCATTTATTAAATAAGGATTACACACTGAGTTTCATAACTCACCTTCTCTGTTTAACTGTGCAAGTAATCCTAAGGCGGGTCGGTGCTGCAAGGGACTCGGAGATGGTCACACCACTGTCTTTAATTTTGTGTAGACATTACTAAAAGTAGGTTTATTTGGGGTATTTCATGTAATAAGGCCGTTTTAAGTTTTATTTTTAATTGGGGATTTTATTAAATTGATTTTTATCTGTTAGCCGTAGGACATGGGTTTTTAAAAACTAAAAGGATTTTCAACTATCATGCTACGTAACTTGATTTAAGAGTGTAACACTCCGAACCCATATTCATCAACCAAATAGGGTTACGAGGCATTACCGAACTTATACACTAACATTTGTACAAAATCGAGTCACCAATTTGCATTCCAAATCAAAACTTTTCAAATTTCACCATAAAGTCCCTAATATGGGCCTACGGGGCCCAATACATGCTTTTGAAATGGTTCGGGACTAAATCGATAACTTTAAAAATTTTACCTTGAAGATAGGGGCACATGCCCGTGCGGCCTGGGACATGGTCGTATGGCTAGCCCATGTGGAATTCTGACTTTAAATTTCTAAAGCATCAGAGGGGCACACGGCCTGGGCACTCGCCCATGTGGCTAGGCCGTGTGGTATATTGATTTTTTACCATTTTTAAACCATTTTCACACAGTTTTGACACATGACCATGCTTAAAACCTGTGTCCTTCACACGACCAAACACACGGCCATGTCTTTTACCCGTGTACTATCCTGACTTCATATTTAAGAATACGGGGGACACACGGTCATTTCACATGCCTGTGAGCTGTCCGTGTGTCACACACGACCTAGACACACATCCGTGTGTCTTACCCGTGTGGACGAAATAAGGCCATTTCCTAGCCCTACTTCTCACCCAAACTTAACCACTTTCCTGCATGAAAACTTACAAGTATATACCATCCATTTCAACCAATTTCCACCATTCAATCTAATATTTCCAACTCTTAACCATACCTTGAAGCTTACCTTTACATTGGTTTGTAAATCATGTTTTAGAAAGGTGGTTTATATCTTGTTGAACATGAACATACCATATCACTTCAAAATACATATTACTAGCCATTCCTATAACTAGTTTGTGAACAAACATATTACATCACCATTTGGCCTCATTAACCTAAATATGCAATTATATCAAAATGAGTTTGTCGTTTATACCAAAAGTTAAGCAGTTGATAGTGTGATGATAGCTCCGACCCAATCCAACCTTCACGAGCTTCGAGCACTATAAAATAGGGAAAAATAAACCTAGTAAGCATTATATGCTTAGTAAGTTCATATAACCAGCTGCACTTACCATTCATATATAACAAGTGAATCACACATAAGGCAATTTATACATCAATTTAGCAAACTAACAAATATGACCTATACACAATCATTCAACAAAATTGGTTAGTACAAAAAAATTAATATACATATATGAGCTCATCATGTCATTTCTTCTTATTTCACTCGTTAATACATTTCCGTTGAATCTTTGAATTTCTGATGGACCTTTTCTTTTCTAATTGTACACCCGAGGTGCACATTCCCTTTTTAAGTGGTACACACGAAGTGTACATACCTTTTTCAATTTGTACACACAAAGTGCACATAACCTTTTCAAGTGTACACACATAGTGTACCTTTCCTTTTCAAGTGGTATACACAAAGTATACCTTTCCTTTTCATATGGTATACGCAAAGTATACCTAACCTATCCAAGTGTACACACAAAGTGTACATAGCCTTTTCAAGTATTACCCTTTCGGGATACATTTCCTTTTCATAATGAGATCAAAAGATTATCCTTTAGGGACAACCTTTATTACAACACATGCAAGATCTCATATTCACGGTAATCACTTGTCCAATCGAAAATCAATATTTAAACGGGTTCATGTAATGTTTCATTATTTACATGTAAACCACAAATAAACATTGGTTTATTACTTGTACATACCAATTACAAATCATGATGCATATAATTCAACAATCAATTCAACACATTTACATGCTTAATTTAGTTATACGAACTTACCTTGACAATTGATCATATCTACTAATCCGAAACTTTTTCTTTCCATCGATCTTTTTCTTTGTTCAAGACTTTCGGATCTATATAAATAAATTTAATCATAAATTCTATGATTTTTACATTCAATCAAGCCCATTTCACATTTTAGGCAAAAGTACCATTTTGCCCCTAAACTTTTAATTAATTCGAATTTCATCTGTAGGCTCGGAAATTTGAAATTCATGCAATTTAGTACTTATTCCAAGGTTATTCAAAATTCCAATATAACTTTTATAGCACATGTATTTCATAAATTTCAGAATTTTTTCAAGAATTTCACTACTTTGCAACTTAGTCCCGACACATGCTTTCACTAAAAATCACTTTGTAAAAGTGGTTTATCTATCAATAATCTTTCATTTTCTATCAAAAACTTTCAATTTACAGCATATTCATCCATGGGTACTTTTCTAAACTTTGGTTTTCTTTCAATTTAATCACCCAAATAAAGAAATTAAGCTTTCTCGATCTCAAAAATATCAAAATTACTAAAAAACGGGACATAGAACTTACCAAATCAAGCTTGAGAAATTTCCTTTCTCTCTCCTAGGGTTTCCATGTATTTTATGGAGAAGAAGATGATAAAATGACATCTTTTTCATTTCATTTAATTAATATCATATAACTTTTCCACTTTCCAATTTAGTCCTTTACCTTTTTTTTTATTTTTCCATGGATGACTCATTAAAATATCTACATGTTTTTCTTCAATGGTCTAATTGCCATATAAGGACGTCACATTTTGAATTCTCTAGGTATATGATCCCTATAGCTTTCAGTAGACAACTTTAACATTTTATTCAATTCAGTCCTTTTTGCAATTAGACACATAATTGACAAAATTTTTCAATAAAAATTTCCATGTAATATTCCTATCATAATACCTATCATTTTATGAAATTTAAATAATTTCATTTTTCAGACTCGGATTTGTGGTCCCAAAACTACTATTTTGATTTCACTGAAATTGGGCTGTTACAACTCTCCCCCCTTAAAGATTTTTGTCCTCGAAAATCTTACCAGTGAAGAGATTCGGGTACTGCCTTTTGATGATATCTTCAGGTTCCCAAGTACCTTTTTCAATTCCATGTTTCTGCCAAAGAACCTTTACCAATGCTATCTTTTTATTTCTCAACTCTTTTG
This sequence comes from Gossypium longicalyx, assembly GCA_025698465.1. Lineage (NCBI taxonomy): Eukaryota > Viridiplantae > Streptophyta > Magnoliopsida > Malvales > Malvaceae > Gossypium > Gossypium longicalyx. Next base: position 68,213,722 of record CM047004.1, on the reverse strand, counting down.
TTTCCTGTGCTAAGATCTTAATTGGTTCCTCACTATATGTCATGTCGGGCTGAATTTCCACTTCTGTTGGAGAAATAACATGTGATGGATCCGATCGATACCATCTTAACATTGACACATGAAAAACATTGTGAATTCTTTCATGTTCTGGCGGTAATGCTAACCGATAAGCTACCGGTCCAATTCTTTCAATGACCTCATATGGCCCAATAAACCGAGGATTTAATTTTCTTTTATGGCCAAACTGGAGAACTTTCTTCCAGGGTGAAACTTTCAAGAATACCTTATCACTAATCTCAAACTCAATTTCTTTTCTTTTAAGATCAGTATAAGAATTTTATCTGTCTGAAGCTGCTTTCAAGCTGTCTTGTATCACCTTTACTTTTTCCTTAGTTTCTCGAATTAGATCAACCCCATGAATCTTCTTTTCATTGAGCTATTTCCAGTAAAATGTTGTTTTACATTTCTGACCATATAAAGCTTCACACGGTGTCATTTTAATACTGGATTGGTAGCTATTGTTATAGGCAAATTCAATTAGAGGTAAGTACCTTTCCCAGTTACCTTCAAATTCAAGCACACAACACCGTAACATGTCTTCTAAAATCTGGATCACCCGTTCTGACTGACCATCAGTTTGGGGATGAAATACAGTACTAAAATGCAACTTGTCCCACGTGCTTCTTGTAACTTATACCAAAATCAGGATGTAAATTGAGGATATCTATCAGAAACAATAGAAACTGGTACACCATGCAATCTAACAATTTCAGAGACATACAATTCGACTAATTTATCCAATGACAAGTCCATACGTACCGGTATGAAATGTGCCGACTTTGTTAACTGGTCAACAACTACCCAAATGGCATCTTTCTTTCTTGGTGACATAGGCAATCCCATTACAAAGTCCATAGTAATCTTTTCCCATTTCCACTCCGGTATATTAATTGGGTGTAATAACCCTAAAGGCACCTGATGCTCAGCTTTTACTTGTTGACATATTAAACATTTGGCTACAAATTTAGAAATATCTCTTTTCATTCCTGGCCACCAATACATCTTTTTCAGATCATTATACATTTTATTACTACCGAGATGAACTGACATTGTACCACTATGAGCTTGACACAAAATCTTTTGTATCAGTTCTGAGTTTTTCGGAACACATATTCTATTTTTAAACAACAAGTAATCATCAGACCCAATTTGAAACACTGAATCAGATTTATTTTGACATTGTTCCCGTTTAACTTACAACTCGTGGTCACTCTTCTGTGCTTCATAGATTTGTTGTATAAATGTTGGTCTAGATTTCAATTCAGCTACAACTAAACTATCATCTGACAAAGATAACCGAGTGTTCATTGCTCTTAAAGTAAACAAACGTTTCCTGCTCAGTGCATCAGCCACAACATTGGCCTTTCCCAAATGGTAGTCAATAATCAAATCATAATCCTTTATTAACTTGAGCCTTCTACGTTGCCTCAAATTCAAGTCTTTCTGTGTCATTAAATACTTCATACTTTTATGGTTAGTGTAAATATGACATTTTTCACCATATAAATAATTCCGCCATATTTTCAATGCAAACACTATGGCTGGCAGTTCAAAATCATGTATCGAATTATTTCTTTCATGTGGTTTAAGTTGTCTTGAAGCATAGGCAACCACTTTACCTTCTTGCATCAAAATACAACCTAAACCATTTAAAGATGCATCACAGTAAATTACAAATTCCTCACCCGATTCAAGTTGTACTAATATAGGTGCTTCAGTTAACAAAGTCTTTAGTCTATCAAAACTCTGCTAACATTTATCATTCCACTCGAATTTTACATCTTTCTACAACAAACGAGTTTTCGGAGAAGCAATCATTGAAAATCCTTTAACAAAATAATATCCGGCTAAGCCTAGAAAACTTCTGACCTCTGACACGTTCTTTGGTGGACTCCAATTAATAATTGCTGAAATTTTGCTTGGTCAAGCCTGATGCCCTCAGCAGATACAGTGTGACCAAGAAAGTTGACTTCTCGTAGCCAAAATTCACATTTACTAAACTTGGCATACAATTGTTTTTCCTGTAAAATTTTCAACACAGTCCTCAAATGTTCAGAATGTTCATCTTCACTTCGAGAATAAACTAAAATATCATCTATGAATACCACGACAAACCTGTCTAGGTACGGTTTGAAAATCCTGTTCATTAAATCCATAAACACTGCTGGTGAATTTGTTAATCCAAATGGCATCACCAAGAATTTGTAATGACCATATCTAGTTCTAAAAGTTGTCTTTGGAACATCTGAATCTTTCACCCGGAGCAGGTAATAACCTGAACGAAGATCAATCTTTGAAAATACAATAGCTCCCTTCATCTGATTAAACAAGTCATTAATTCGAGGTAGTGGATATTTATTCTTTATAGTAACTTTGTTAAGTTGCTGATAATCAATACACAACCTCAAAGATCCGTCTTTCTTCTTTACAAATAACACCGGAGCACCCCATGGTGAGAAACTAGGTCGAGCAAAACCCTGTCAATTAATTCTTGTAACTGTGCCTTCAACTCTTTCAACTCGGCAGAAGCCATTCGATAAGGTGTTATCGGTATTGGTGTTGTTCCTAGAATTAGATCTATAGAGAATTCCACTTCTCTGACAGGTGGTAAGCCAAGCAATTCTTCTGGAAACACGTCTGGAAACTCACATACAACTAGCACAGATTGAATCTTTGACTCGATTACCTTAGTATCCAACACATAAGCAAGATAAGCATCATATCCCTTCCTTATACACTTTTGTGCTGCTATTGTCGAAATCATATTAAATAATCAATCTAGCTTGTTAGATTCCATATGAAGTAACTCACCATCTTGACATTTCAACACAATATACTTCTGCTTACAATTATCCACTGCATCATGTTAGGTTAACCAATCCATTCCCAATATTACATCAAATTCATCAAAAGGAAGTATCATTAAATCAACCAAGAAACATTTACCCTTTACCATAAGTGGACAGTTTTTACAAACTTTATCCATCTTTACATATTGACCCAAAGGATTTGAAACTTCCACTACAAATTCAGTGAATTAAACAGGTAAATTTTTAACATTTACTAAATTTTTGCATATATACAAGTGTGTGGAACCAAGATCAATTAATGCAGTAATATCAGTATCTAATAAAGAAAAAGTACCAGTAATGACATCTGGCGCTGAAGCATCTTCTTGGGCACGTATTGCATATGTTCTTGCAAGAGCTCGTGCTTCAGATTTAGCATTTGAATCTTTTGTAACGCTTTGGCTACCACTAATATTTCTGGGGTATCTAGGTGGCCTGCCCCTTGAAGCACTGCTACTTGGTTTTAAAGTCTGCTCAGCATCTCTTTCCACTATTTCCAGACAATCTCTCAAAAAATGATCATGTGAACCACATTTGTAACATGCACCGGTTTTTATTCGGCATTCCCCATGATGAAATTTATAACAATTTTTACATTTTGGCTTTGTGTTTCCCACACTTCCAACACTAGTCTCTGACGGTAACGAAGACTTGGGATTAAAGCATTGAGAACCACGCTCTTTACCATAATACCCAACTGAAGTAGTAAATCCTTCTTCATACCTCTTGATTTCTTTGAAGAAAATGATTGAGACCTACTAATATGTCTCTTCCTAGAGGATTGGGCTTATCTATTTTCCTTCTTCTTTTCTTTACTTAGCTCTTCAGCTTTCTTTGCACGATCAACAAGTGTTGCAAACTCTCTTATTTCCAAAATACCAATCAGTAATTTTATATTTTCATTTAATCATTCCTCGAAACTTTTACACATTTCTACCTCTGTTTGGACCTATTCATTAGCATATTGGCTTAATCGTACAAACTCCCTTTCATATTCCGCAACGGTCCTGTTCCCTTGCTTTAATTCTAAAAATTCTTTCCTTTTTTAATCTAGGAATCTTTGACTAATATATTTCTTTCTAAATTCAGATTGAAAGAATTCCCAAGTAATATTTTCTTTTGGAACCACTGAACTTACAGTTTTCCACCAGTGATAAGCCGTGTCCTTTAACAAAGATACAACATATTTCAAACATTCAATTAGAGTACATAATAATTCGTCGAACACTCGAGTAGTATTTTCCAGCCAGAATTTACCTTTTTCTGGATCACGATCAATTGTAGCTCTAAATTCCTCAGCTCTATATTTTCTAAGTTTATTCACTAGAGCCATATCAATTCTAACAATTTCAGTGCCTGATGGTCTCTCAAGAACAGTCTGAGCGTTTGGTGGTGGAGGTTGTGGTTGGAAAGCAGTAGAATTTCTTCTCAGATATTGAGGAAACCATTTATCCAACATTTCAAAGAAAACCTCTTTAGCATATTCACTTCGACCCTCTCATTCGGACATTCTACTACTACTACCATTTATAGCTCGTCGTACGGAAGCTTGAGAAGTACTCTTAGCTTTCTTAAATTATTCTCTTGCTCAGTTGGAAGACATTTACTATATGAAAAACATAGTTAAAATGGTCAAGAGATATCACACTATCATCAATTATATAATGGCATGTATAGCTAAATTCACACTTGCTACGTTAGTCCGAGAATCGGCTAAACCGTAGCTTTGAACCACTAAATGTAACACCCTTAACCCGTATCTGTCACCAAAATAGGGTTACGAGGCATTACCAGACTTATGTACTAACATTTGTACAAAATCGAGTTATAAATTTGCATTTTAAATCAAAACTTTTCAAATTTCACCATAAAGCCCCTAATATGGGCCTACGGGGCCCAATACATACTTTGGAAATGGTTCGGGACTAAACCGGCAACTTTAAAAATTTTACCTTAAAGATAGGGGCACACGCCCGTGTGGCCTGGGACAGGGCCGTGTGGCCAGCCCGTGGGGATCCCATGGCCATGTGGCCAGCCCGTGTGGAATTCTGACTTGCAATTTCTTAAGCTTCAGGAGGGCACGCGGCATGAGCACACGCCCATGTGGCTACGCCGTGTGGTACACTGATTTTTCACCATTTTTAAACCATTTTCACATGGTTTTGACACACGACCATGCTTAAAACCCGTGTCCTTCACACGACCAAACACACAACCATGTCTTTTACCCGTGTACTATCCTGACTTCATATTAAAAGATACAGGGGACACACGGTCATTTCACATGCCTGTGAGCTATCCGTGTGTCACACACGGCCTAGACACACACTCGTGTGTCTTATCCGTGTGGACGAAATAAGGTCATTTCCTAGCCTTATTTCTCACCCAAACTTAACAATTCTCCTGCATGAAAACTTACAAGTATATATCATCCATTTCAATCAATTTCCACCATTCAAACTAACATTTCCAACTCTTAACCATACCTTGAAGCTTACCTTTACATTGGTTTGTAAATCATGTTTTATAAAATGTGATGACAGCTTCGACCCAATCCAACCTTCACGAGTTTCGAGCACTATAAAACAGGGAAAAATAAACCTAGTAAGCATTATGCTTAGTAAGTTCATATAACCAACTGCACTTACCATTCATATATAACAAGTAAATCACACATAAGGCAATTTATCCATCAATTTAGCAAGCAAACAAATATTACCTATACACAATCATTCAAACAAATTGGTTAGTACAAAAAAAATTATTATACATGGATGAGTTCATCATGTCATTTCTTCTTATTTCACTCGTTAATACATTTCCGTTGAATCTTTGAATTTTTTATGGACCTTTCCTTTTTTAATTGTACACCCGAGGTGCACATTCTTTTTTTAAGTGGTACACACGAAGTGTGCATACCGTTTTCAAATTGTACACACAAAGTACACATAACCTTTTCAAGTGTACACACATAGATAGTGTACTTTTCCTTTTCAAGTGGTATACACAAAGTTTACCTTTCCTTTTCATATGGTATATGCAAAGTATACCTAACCCTTCCAAGTGTACACACAAAGTGTACATAGCCTTTTCAAGTATTACCCTTTCGGGATAAATTTCCTTTTCATAATGAGATCAAAAGATTATCCTCTAGGGACAACCTTTATTGCAACACATGCAAGATCTCATATTCATGGGAATCAACTGTCCAATCGGAAATCAATATTCTAACGGATTCATGTAATATTTTATTATTTACATGTGAATCACAAATCAACATTGGTTTATTACTTGTACATACCAATTACAAATCAAGATGCATATAATTCAACAATCAATTCAACACATTTACATGCTTAATTTAGTTATACGAACTTACCTTGACAATTGATCGTACCTACTAATTCGAAACTTTTTCTTTCCCTCAATCTTTTTCTTTGTTCGACACTTCTAGATCTATATAAATCAATTTAATAATCAGTTCTATGATTTTTACATTCAATCAAGCCCATTTCATATTTTAGGGAAAAGTACCTTTTTGCCCCTAAACTTTTAATTAATTCTAATTTCGTCCTTAGGCTCGAAAATTTGAAATTCATGCAATTTACTCCTTATTCCAAGCTTATTCAAAATTCCAATATAACTTTTATAGCACATGTATTTCATAAATTTCAGAATTTTTTCAGGAATTTCACTACTTTGCAATTTAGTCCCTACACATGCTTTTACTAAAAATCACTTTGTAAAAGTGGTTTATCTATCAATAATCTTTCATTTTCTACCAAAAAATTTTCAATTTACAACATACTCATCCATAGGTAATTTTCTAAACTTTGGTTTTCTTTCAATTTAATCACCCAAATAAAAAAATTAAGCTTTCCCGATCTTAAAAATATCAAAATTACTAAAAACAGGACGTAGAACTTACCAAATCAAGCTTGAGAAATTTTCTTTCTGTCTCCTAGGGTTTCCATGGATGACTCATTAAAACATCTACATGTTTTTCTTCAATGGTCTAATTGCCATATAAGGATGTCACATCCTGAATTCTCTAGGTATATAATCCCTATAGCTTTCAGTAGACAACTTTAACATTTTATTCAATTCAGTCCTTTTTGCAATTAGACACATAATTGATAAAATTTTTCAATAAAATTTTTCATGGAATATTCCTATCATATTACCTATCATTTTATGAAATTTAAATAATTTCATTTTTCGGACTTGATTTGTGGTTCCGAAACCACTATCCCAATTTCACTGAAATTGGGCTGTTACAAAAAGTTTTCGGAACGTCAATGTTTTAAAGTGCAATAATGATCTAGCAAATGACATGTTTTATTAAACAAATTTGTAATTTGGCAAATGGATTAATCAGTTTGGCTTTCCAAAAGAATCACAAATAAGGTTTAACACAAACAAGCTTTTCTAGTAAATTTGCAATGCTTTTCCAAAACTCATTTTAATGTGACATCACAGATGCGACCCTAACATCTAGGCTGGGTTTGGGGTGTTACATGTGATGTATATAATTAGCCATGTAATATGGCTATTTTATGTTTGAACTTATAATTTGATAATGGTATATGATATGTAATGCTAATGTGAGATTGTGGTATGTTTTGGTTGGCCAAAAGAAATGGTCAATGTTGTGAAATTTTGGTAAGTTATGAGCATTTGATTGAATGATGTATTGATCATATGTTTAGGTATGATTTTAGTTTAAGTTTTGGTATGGTTTGTTTGATGAATTGGGGATAGAATTGATTCATAATGTAATGGCATGAATAATGTATGTTTCGGTATTAAAAATTGGCTGATATTGTGTTTGAAATATGTTTGGGTTGGTGCTTGTAGGTTTAACCCAAATAGGTTGGAAAATTGGCTATTCAAATGGCCTATTTTTGTCCACAAGGGCAGAGACACGGGCGTGTGTCTCAGCCATGTGCGATATACGGCTATGTTGCATAGTTGTGTGTCCCCGAGGGTACCCTATAATTGTAAGTCAGTCTCAACCACGGCCAAGGCACCCGGGTGTGTGACTAACCGTGTGACCCAAGTCAGTCTCGACCACGGCTAAGACACACGAGCGTGTCCTGTGGCTGTGTGAATAAGTCAGTATGTATGCCCTGTTTAGACATGCATTAGACACACGGGTGTGTCTAAGGCCGTGTAAGGCACACGGCCTGTTCACATGGGCGTGTGACCTGTTCAACTTTGAAAATTGTTTAAGTTCTGAAAATTTTAGTATGAGCTCAGTTTAGTCCTGACCTCTTTCAAATGCATGATTTAGGTTTCAATTACCTAAATAAGGGACATATTATTGAAGTTTGATCTTTGATGCTATGATGATTAAGAAATGAATGTTAAATCTTCTGATTGTTCGGTAACGCCTTTAAACCCAGTCCAGTGACAGATACGGGTTAGGGGTGTTACATTTGGTTGGTATCAGAGCTATAGTTTAGTCGATTCTAAGACTACCATAGCGTTTGTGAGTCTAGCTATACATGCCATATTATGAGCTGCGATAGTGTGATGAATCCTGACATTGAAATTTGTTTCTATTTAGCATATGGATCCCAAACGAGCCGTAGCTGACGATGTTGAGAGTAATGCACCTGCTCCTGTATAAGGGCCTGCCCATCCAATTCTAGACCAGCTATGAGTAGCCGTGATGGTGGCTAAACAAGCCTTCTATCAGATGATGAATGATTGGTTTAGTCAATATATTAGAACCAATCCGGCTATTTAAGAACCTCCACCCCCAGTTAATTCTCCGCAAGCTCCTGCTATACCATCAGTGAATCTGGTTCAGTTAAGTAAGCCTCTGGTAGATAAGATTAGAAAGTATGGGGCTGAAGAATTTTGACCTATAACAAATGATCATGTTGAAAAGGTTGAGTTCTAGTTAGAGAACATGATAAGAGTGTTTGATAAATTGTCTTTGAATTTCGAAGAATGTATAAAATATGTCGTTTCACTTCTGAGGGATACGACCTATAATTGGTGGAAAAATTTGATATCGGTAGTTCCGAATGAGCGAATCACCTATGATTTATTTCAAGCTGAATTTCAAAAGAAATACATCAGTCAGAGGTTTATAGACCAAAAACGTAAAGAGTTTCTCGAGCTTAAATAGGGTCGTATGTCTGTCATGGAATACGAGCGGGAATTTTTATGATTGAGTCAGTATGCTCGTGAATGTTTATCTACTAAGGCGATAATGTGTAAGAGATTTGAAGATGGTTTGAATGAGGATATCCGTTTGTTGGTCAGGATTTTCGAGATTAAAGAATTTGTTGTACTTGTTGAACGAGCATGTAAAGCTGAAGATCTTAGGAAAGAGAAAAGGAAAGCTGATATGAAGATAGAGAAGTGCGAAAGAGATCAGTGGGCAAGTCATTTCAATTTGCATCAAAGAAGTTCAGAGATGATAATAGCCGTTCAAAGGCTAATGTGAGATATTCAAATAGAGATCGTGCTAGATCGCAGTCAAACTTCAAAGCTTCAGCTATATCTGTTACCAGTGTTGGAAATGCTAAATCTAATCGCCATGAGTGCAAGCATTGTGGTAAAAGACATCTCAGTAATTGTAGACTGTATGATCAAGCTTGTTTCAGATGTAGATCGTTAGATCATTTTGTCTGTGATTGCCCTGAATCTGTCGAACAAGAAATTGTACAAAATTTGAGGCCAAGTGGCAAGGCATCTCGTGGTAGACCCTTCAGAAATATGGAAAATATAAGTGGCAGTCAGAGAGGGACAAAAGACACAGCTGTTAGATCCAAGGCTCATGCACCTGCTAGAGTGAGAAAATAAGGCTCGTGAGGAAGCTTCATCGCCAGATGTGATTACGGGTACATTTACTCTTTATGATACTTCTGTGATTGCTTTGATAGATCCTGGATCGACACATTCGTATATATGCATGAACTTAGTGAACAATAAGACTTTTCCTGTAGAGTCTACTGAATTTGTAATTAGAGTTTTGAACCCTCTAGCAGATGTGTTTTGGTTGATAAAGTTTATAAAGATTGTCCGTTAATGTTTCAAGATACTTGTTTTTTGGCTAATTTGATGATGTTACCTTTTAATGAATTTGATATAATCCTGGGTATGGATTGGTTAACTTTGCATGATGCTGTTGTGAACTGCAAATGGAAAACTACTGATTTGAGATGCAAAAATAATGAAATAGTCAGAATTGAATCTAGTGATTTGAATGGATTGTTTGCTATGATATCTTCAATAAATCTTCGAGTATTGTAGGAAAGGGTTGTGAAGCCTATTTTGCTTATATGATTGATTTAAGAGTCTCAAAAAAGAAAGTTGAATCAGTGCTTGTTGTATGTGAGTTTCTTAATGTGTTTCTTGAAGAACTTCTGGGTTTACCTCTGGTTAGAGAAGTTGAATTTGGCATTGAATTGGTACCTAGTACTACTCCAATTTCGATAGCTCCGTATAGAATGGCTCCAATCAAATTAAAAGAATTAAAGTCTTAGTTGCAAGAGTTAACAAATAGAGGGTTTGCTAGACCGAGTTTCTCACCTTGGGGTGCTGCTGTTCTGTTTGTGAAAAAGAAAGGCGGTACGATGAGAATGTGCATAGATTATCGTCAGTTGAACAAAAGGACTATCAAGAATAAGTATCCTTTGCCCTGTATTGATGATTTGCTTGATCAGTTGAAAGGAACTACTGTGTTTTCAAAAATAGATTTGAGATCATTCTATTATCAGTTGCGAGTAAAAGACTCAGAAATTTCAAAAATTGCTTTCCGAACAAGGTACGACCACTATGAATTTTTAGTTATGCCTTTTAGATTGACTAACGCACCTGCTATCTTTATGGATTTGATGAATAGAATTTTCAGACTGTATTTAGATCGATTTATCATCGTATTCATTGATGACATATTGATTTATTAACGAGATGAAACTGAACATGCCGAGCATCTAAGAATAGTGCTACAAACTTTGCGTGATAAGCAATTGTATGCGAAGTTCAGCAAATATGAGTTCTGGTTGCGCGAAGTTGGTTTTTTGGGCCATATTGTGTCAGCATCAAGTATTTGAGTTAATCCGAGCAAAATTTCAACTATTTTAGAGTGGAAGCCTCCGACGAATGTCTCTGAAGTCCATAGTTTTCTAGGACTTGCTGGTTATTATAGACGATTTGTAAAAGGCTTTTCTATGATTATGACTCCGTTGACGAAACTGCTTCAGAAAGATGTGAAGTTTGAGTGGTCTGAAAAGTGTCAAAATAGCTTTGATTAGTTGAAAACTTTGTTGACTGAAGATTTGGTATTAGTACAACCCGAATTGGGTAAAGAATTTGTGATATATAGTGATGCTTCATTGATCAAATTGGGATGTGTTTTAATGCAAGAAGGCAAAGTCATTTCTTATGCTTCAAGACAGTTGAAGCCACATGAAAAGAACTATCCGACGCATGACCTAGAGTTAGCTGCGATTGTGTTTGCTTTGAAAATCTGGCACCACTATCTGTTCGGAGAGAAATTTCATGTATATTCTGATCATAAGAGTTTGAAATATTTGATAACTCAGAAAGATTTGAATCTGCTACAAAGAAGATGGCTTGAATTACTAAAAGACTATGACCTTGTGATTGATTATCATCTGGATAAAGCAAATGTTGCTGTTGGTGCTTTGAGTCAAAAATCATTATTTACTTTGCGTGAGATGAATGCTCATTTGGTTTTGTCTGATGATGGTTTTGTTTTAGTGGAATTGAAAGCAAGACCTTTATTCTTACAGCAGATTATCGAAGCTCAGAAGATTGATAATGAAATTTTAGCAAAACGAGGTTAGTATGATTTAGAGTCTGATTCAAAATTCTGAGTTGACAAAGATGATTGATTGTGATTCCGAGATAGAATTTGTGTTCCGAGAAATCCAAAGTTAATTCAGATGATTTTGAATGAAGCTCACAGCAGTAGGTTATCTATTCATCCGGATAGTACGAAAATGTATAATGATCTGAAACAGATTTATTGGTGGTCTGGAATGAAAAGAGATATCTTTGACTTTGTTTCTAAATGTTTGATATGTTAGCAAGTTAAAGCTAAACATCAAGTGCCATTCGGTTTGGTACAATCGATTATGATTCCAGAATGGAAATGGGATAGAGTGACGATGGACTTTGTTTTGAGTTTACTCGTGTCTCCCAAAAAAAAAGATGCTATCGGGGTTGTAGTTGATCTTTTAACAAAATCAGATCATTTTATTCCGATACGATCTGATTATTCGCTTGATAAATTAGCTGAGTTATACATTTCTAATATTGTGAGGTTGCATGGTATGCCAGTATCCATTATATCGGATAGAGATCCAAGATTTATATCGCGATTCTGGAAGAAGTTGCAAGATGCTCTGGGAATGAAATTGCATTTTAGTACTGCTTTTCATCCGTAAACGGATGGTCAATCCGAGTGGATTATTCAGATACTCGAAGATATGTTGAGATGTTGCATTCTTGAGTTTGAAGGTATGTGGGAACAGTATTTTCCTTTGATTAAAATGGCCCCATACGAAGCTTTATATGGTCGCAAATGTTTTACACCTCTGTATTGGACTGAGCTCAACGAAAATAAGATTCACGGAATTGATTTGATAAAAGAAACTGAACAAAAAGTGAAAGTGATCCGAGATAGTTTGAAAGCAGCTTCCGATCGTCAGAAATCTTTTGCGGACTTGAAAAGCAAAGACACTAAGTTTGAGATTGGTGACAAAGTATTTTTGAAAGTATGACCATGGAAGAAAGTACTTCGATTTGGTCGTAAAGGCAAATTGAGTTCGAGGTTCATCGGACCGTATGAAATTAGCGAGCATATTGGGCCGACTGCTTATCGATTAATGTTGCCACCAGAGCTAGAAAAGATTCATAATGTGTTTCATGTATCGATGCTTTGATGATACAGATCCGATCCTTCGCATGTGATTGCTCCGTTTGAGATTGAAATTCAGTCTTATATGAGTTATGAAGAAAAACTGATCCGTATCTTAGCTCTAGAGTTTAAAGAGCTATGAAATAATATGATTCCATTAGTGAAAGTGTTGTGGCATTGACATGGTATTGAAGAGGCCACTTGGGAGTCTGAAGATGCTATGAGACAGCAATATCCGACTCTGTTTAACGGTAAGATTTTCGGGGACGAAAATCCCTAAGGGGGAGAGAATTGTAATAGTTCAATTAGATCCTAGTCGAAATAGTGGTTTCGGGACCACATATTCGAGCCAAAAAATATTTAAATATTTTTTTCCGTGCTTATGATATGTGAATTAGTATGTGTGAAAGTTTCATATAAAAATTTGATTGTTTGTCTGCTTAATTTGCAAAAAAAGGGCCTAATCGCGTAAAATGTAAAAGTTGCCTTCTATTTGTTAAAGTACCTATTTGATTTGGCTTTCTAAAGAAAGGGTCCTTATGTTGTTATTTGTCCATTGAAAATGTTAATAGTCTTAAATAACCATCTATTAAGTGGTTTTATAATTGTTTATAAAAGGGCAAAATAGGAAAATGGTTATTAAAGTCATATTAATAAAATAAAAAGCATGAAAATTTACCATATGTTCATGCAATTGCTGAAAATACAAAAGGAAAATAAAAGAAAATACAACTAGGGTTCGGCACTTTGAATTGGTGAATTAGGTATGTGTTTTGCTCGATTTTTGATAATTTCTACGTTTTTGTAATTGTTGCTTCGTATACTATTAAGCCCAAGCCTCAATTTCTGATTTTGATGATGAATTTGAAATGTGCCATGGATAAATTCATGAGCTTTATGTTGTTATTTGATGAAATATGAAAGTTTGATGTTGGGTTTATATGTTTTGTCTTTGGATTTTTGATGATTTTGATTAAAATGGGCTAAATTGTGAAATTTGTAAATTGAGGGACTAAATTGTAAAATAAATGAAATGTGTGGACTTGTATGAGAACTAGGAGAATTCAGCCAAGCATGAATATATGCAAATTATGTGTATTTTGTGATTTTGTGAATTAGGGACTAAAGTGTCAAAATGTGAAAATGTGAGGGCTAGTTTGCAAAATGTCCTAAATATGTGTTTTTGGATAGTTTTGAATGAATTTGTGATTGAATTAGTTAAATTTGAATTTATATAGATCAAGAATTAAAGAATACAGAGTTAGATCGGGGAAAGCCAAAAGTTGTCGAGTAACCAATTTCATTCATCCGAATCCGTACAAGGTAAGTCTATATGCAAATAAATGTACTTGAATTGATTTATTTATGCTTATATGTTATTGAACTACGATGATTGGCTTTATGCCTTGAATACGAGACATCCGAGAAAGTATCAATAAAGTTCAGTCATCTGAAAAGCCCATACGAACCTTAAGAATAGTTAGGATACATATGTCATGACATAGGATTTCGATACGTGTTATCGTGTAAGACCACGTTTGGGACGTTGGCATCTGCTTCTGTTTTATGTGTAAGATGATGTCTGAAAATTTATATATATTAAAGTATACTGTGAGCTCGGGGATCGTCGAGGATCGTCATCACACTATCGAACCTTAATTTGGTAGTTTGAAAATGTATATATATTAAAGTATGACATGTATAGGCTAGAAGTTGTGGGAATATGTTTTGTGATGTATATAATTAGCCATGTAATATGGCTAGTTTATGTTTGAACTTATAGTTTGATAATGGTATATGATATGTGATGCTAATGTGAGATTGTGGTATGTTTTGGTTGGCCAAAAGAAATGGTCAATGTTGAGAAATTTTGGTAAGTTACGAGCATTTGATTGAATGATGTATTGATCATATGTTTAGGTACGATTTTAGTTTAAGTTTTGGTATGATTTTTTTGATGAATTGAGGATAGAATTGATTCATAATGTAATGGCATGAATAATGTATGTTTCAGTATTAAAAATTGGCTGAAATTATGTTTGAAATATGTTTGGGTTGGTGCTTGTAGGTTTAACCCAAATAGGGTGGCAAATTGGCTATTCAAATGGCCTATTTTTGTCCACAAGGGCATAGACACGGGCGTGTGTCTCAGCCGTGTGCGACACACAGCTATGTTGCATAGTTGTGTGTCCCCTGGGGTACCCTATAATTGTAAGTTAGTCTCGACCACGGCCAAGGCACATGGGCGTGTGACTAACCGTGTGACCCATGTCAGTCTCGACCATGACCAAGACACACAGGTGTGTCTTGTGGTCATGTGAATAAGTCAGTATGTATGCCCTATTTGGACATGGCTTAGACACACGGGCGTGTCTAAGGCCGTGTAAGGCACACGACCTGTTCAAAACGAGCGTGTGACCTGTTCAACTTTGAAAATTGTTTAAGTTCTAAAAATTTTAGTATAAGCTCGATTTAGTCCCGACCTCTTTCTAATGCATGCTTTAGGTTTCAATGACCTAAATAAGGGACTTATTATTGAAGTTTGATATTTGATGCTATGATGATTAAGAAATGAATGTTAAATATTATGATTGTTCGGTAATGCCTTTAAACCTAGTCCGATGACAGATACGGGTTAGGGGTGTTACACCTAGACCCCAATTTGATGAAATGACTGTTATACCCCTATGTGGTAAAATGACTGATATACCCCTATGATATGTATGACTGTAGTTGAGCATGACATGTTGTATACACGTATGATATTATGACATGACATATTGCATGGGGATGGGTTTATTATATTTGGAGGAAGTGTACTATACTGGCAACTTTGCTGCATATACTGTTTAGTGCCGCAATCAGTGCTATATTTTGGAGTGTAGGGATGGGTGGGTTGATTTTATCCTCACATGGAGTGCAGGGTTGGACGGAGTAGAGTGTAAAGGATGGATCGGTAGGATTTCTGATTGCATTCTGTTACTGTTACAGAAATGGGCTAAGGCCCACAGTGATATTGATACTGTAATGGGCTGAGGCCCTAACTGATACTAGACTGCTACTGAAACGGGCTTAGGCTGAGACTGTATTTGCCTACTGTATGACTGACTGTGGTTAATGGATTACATACTAAGTTTTCATAAACTCACCCTTCTGCTTTTCTGTGCAGGTAATCCTTAGGCGGATCAGTGCTGCGAGGGATTCGATGGTGGCCACACAACCGTTTTTGCTTCTATTTTAAACTTCTAATTTTTAAGTAATTTAATCTGGGTATTTGTTTTGTAATAAGGCCTCTTTAATTTTTTTAATTTGGATTTGGGATTTATATACTTTGAATCATATCTATTAGTAGTAGGCCGCAGTTTTTCAAAGAGATAAATGCATTTCAAAACATCACGCTAGCTCAACACATTTTGAAAAGCTTCCGTAACAAAGATTGTTTTTAAAGTGCAATAACAATCTAATATGATTAAAACTTTGCTAAATTAACTTGAGTTTTAACAATTAACAAGATATTCAAAATTTTTGTAAAAGACCTCAACGAGGTTTTTAGTATAGAACGAATTTTTCAAGGCAGTCATGGTTTCGAAAAACACTTCAATGTGACATTGCAGATTCAGCCATAACGTCTAGGCCGAGTTTGGGTTGTTACATAACATGTTTAACTTGCTTTTCACAATAGATCTTAAATCACCGCATATAACACATGAGGCATACATCAGATATCATGAGCATGAGATCTACACAAATATCATAACCAAAATCATATGCACATCACTTGTCATGTAAATCATAGATCCACTTGGTTAGAACACTTACTTGGTATCCATATCGATAAGTTATATAAATCTTCATAAATATTTAGTATATGCATATATTTTAATATAATTAATTATTATTGTAATAAAATAACTATATCACACAAACAAATGGTAACGATCCCACACCTTATATTGTAGATCCGATTTGCTAGAATCCTTAATAATGATCTCACTTTAATCTAACTCGAAAGATGAATTTGACACATGAATAACGTTTATTAGTTAGGATCCATTTGAAAAATATTCATCACTAACAGATCGGTTGCCAAAGTCCTCGCCAACACTTACCCCATGATTTTGGACTCTCGAAAAGATGATTCTTAATGTGAAACTAGAGGTCTCCCCTACGATTCTCGTTTGGTCATTCAAGATGGTAAGGAGTAGTAGTACGATAATAAATAAATGATAATAAAAAGTAACATTGTCCCTATGGCCACTATACTATTCAATCATGATATGAAACCACTAAAAGAAGGATTTTGGGATCCAAATAACCACATTTAGAACTTGATTCAATACAGAATGGTTAATGAATAGAGAAAGAAATGAAGTCGATGAATCAAGTGATTTAAAAAGATTGATAGAATGAAGGGAATATGTAAGTTTAATCAATTAAAGAATCGAAAAGTAAAAGAGGAAGAGAAAGGAAGAATTTTTGGTCACCGATGGTGGCAATCTGAAGGTGGTTGCCCGACGATGTTGGAGTGGTGGTTTGATGTCGGCAGGCTATGGGGATTCGGTGTAATGGGGGTAGAGAAATCAGACCCACGATGGTGCGTAGCGGCGATCACGGTGGTGATGGGAGGAGAAAAAGAAGAGGAGAGGTGCGGCAGCCATGAGGTGTGGTGGAGGGTTTGATCATGGTGGAAGAGAGGAGCAAAGATTGAAAGAAAAAGTGGTGGTTGTTTTGCAATATGGAGAGAAAATGGATGAGAATAGAAAAAAAAGAGATAAAATGGGAGTTAGAGGGAGGTAGGGATGGCACAGTGAGATTGAGAGAGTGGGTATAGGTTAGTCAACTAGGTCTAGGTTGAATGAACATTTTGTATGGCAACGATGAGAAGTTTTAGCAAGGGAGGGAGACACGGAGTAAAAAGGGGGATCATGCACTCTCAAGTAAAGGTAAGTTCGACCAATATTGGAGCTAAGGAATCCTCCAATTTTATGTATTCCTCGGGATTTAATGACAATTCATCAAATACTCGTATTGTGTTCTCTAACCAGAACTCAGCCCTTTCAGCATCGTCATTTGTTGTAGCTCAGAACTCTTCGGCCCCATACTTTCTAATCTTATATACCGGAGGCTTACTTAACTGAATCGGATTCACTGATGGCATAGCCAAAGCTTGCGGAGAATTGACTGGGGGTGGAGGTTGTTGTACAGCCGAATTGGTTCAGATTTATTGGCTAAACCAATCGTTAATCATCTGATAGAATACTTGTCTAGCCTCTCCATCACGGCTACTCTTAACCGGTCTAGAATTGGATGGCGCCGTCCCTTGCGCGGGAGCAGGCGCATTGCTTTCGACATTATCCGCTACGGCTCTTTTGGGATCCATTTGCTATATAAAAGCACATTTTCAATGTCAAGATTCATCACACTATCGCAATTCATAAATATGACATTTATAGCTAGACTCACATACGCTATGGTAGTCTTACAACCGACTAAACCATAGCTCTAATACCAATAAAATGTAACACCCTTAACCCATATCCGTCGTCGGACTAGGGTTAAAGGCATTACCAGACAAAACAGAATGATTAACGTACATTTCATAAGCATCAAAGCATCAAAGAATATCAATATAGAGTCCTTTATATAGGTTATCGAGACTTTAAACATGCATTAGTAAGGGGTCGCGACTAAACTGAACACATACAAAATTTTTCCAAAACTTAAACATTTTCAAAGAAGTACAGGTTACACGCTCGTGTGAACAGGCCGTCTGCCTTACACAATATTAGACACGCCCGTGTGTCTAGACCGTGTCAAAACAGGGCATACATACTAACTTACTCACACGGCCATAAGACACGCCCGTGTGCCTTGGCTGTGGTCGAGCCTCACTTGGGCCACATGGCTAGCTACATGCCTGTGTGCCGTGGCCGTGCTTGAGCTTGGCTTACAATTTTATGGTACCCTAGGGGACACATAGCTGTTCAACATAGCCGTGTGTCACACATGGCTGAGACACGCGCCCGTGTCTCTGCCCATATGGACAAAAATAGGCCATTTGAATAGCCAATTTGCCACCCTAATTGGGTCAAACCTACACGCACCTTACCAAGCATATTTGCACACATTTTATGACCAATTCACAACCAAAACATAAACCATTCATGATATATCATTGCTAACCAATTCCATGCTTATCAACCTTACTAATTTATGTCAAAACATAAGACTAAAGCATATCAAAACATATAATTTGGTGAACTCCAAATTTCAACCAAATATCATACTGAAACCTTACCAAATTGACCATTTCCTTTGGCCAACCAAAAACATATCACATTAGCACATTAGCAACACATATCATATACCATTTTCAAATTATAAGTTCAAACACAAGCTAT
This sequence comes from Gossypium longicalyx, assembly GCA_025698465.1. Classification (NCBI taxonomy): domain Eukaryota; kingdom Viridiplantae; phylum Streptophyta; class Magnoliopsida; order Malvales; family Malvaceae; genus Gossypium; species Gossypium longicalyx. The sequence goes on along the minus strand of CM047004.1, from coordinate 68,194,508 downwards.
CCATATCACATGGCTTTGTATAAACATTACAAAACATATTCAAAGTACTTCTAGCCTATACATGCCATACTTTACTATATACATTTTCAAAAGGTACCAAAACTGAGATTCGATAGTGTGGTGATGTTCCTTGACAATCCCCAAGCTCACAGTAGCATCGATATCTATAAAACAATGCAAACACACATAAAGTAAGCTTTCAAAAGCTTAGCAAGCCATGTACAAGTAAACTTATCATTTAAAGCATATAAACATCATCAAATTACTTATACTTTGTAGCCAAATACCAACACCAACTTCATATTCATATACTTAGATCATAGTTCATCATTTGCACATATACTTACCTTTCACTTTCAAATATAGTACACAATTCGAACGTACCTGAATCGAATACAATTTCACAAAGTCATTCATCTTCTCAGAATGCCCGTTTGAACCATTCGAAAATGTAAGGATATGCGAATAGCTCGGAAAGTATATACAATGCCAACGTCCCAGACATGGTCCTACATGTAATCAAACATCGATGCCACTGCCCCAAACAGGATCTTACACGAAATCAAATACGATGCCGATGTCCTAGACATGGTCTTACACGTAAAATAGAAGTCATGCCAACATCTCAGACGTGGTCTTACACGCAGAACATATATCAGAAATCCTATGTCATGAAATATGTATCCTAACTATTCTTAGGGTTCGTATGGGACTTTTCAGACGTCAAAACTTTGTCGATACTTTCTCAAATAACACATATTTAGCTTGAACATTCATTCATCACAATTCAATATCATATGAATAATAAGAATTCATTTCAATAACGTTTATTGTATATCGACTTACCTCGTACGAATTTGAATGGACAGAATCGGCTACTCAACGACTTTCGACTTTCCCTGATCTAATTTCGTATTCTTTAATTCACGATCTATATAAAAGCAAATTTAACCATTTTATACACCAAATCATTCAAATCAATTCATATACACATAATTAGGGCATTTTACAAATTTACCCTCATATTTTTACATTTTTATACTTTAGTCCGTAATTCACGAAATCAAAAAATACACATAATTTCATTAGACATTGACATGGTCAAATATTCATAGCTCTCATACAAGCCCACACATTTCATTTATTTCACATTTTAGTCCTTCAATTTACAATTTTCACAATTTAGCCCATTTTACTCAAATTCATCAAAAATCTAAAGAGAAAACATGTTAACCCAAAACATATCTTCCATTTATCAACAACTAACTTCACAAAACTCATAGTTTCATCAATGGCACATTTCAAAATCATCAACAAAATCAGAAATTGAGACATAGGCTTGATAGTATTCAAAGCAACGATTACAAAAACGTAGAAATTATTAAAAACCGAACAAAATCCATACCTTAATCACCAAATTAAAAGCCGAACCCTAGGTTGTGTTTTTCTTTCTTTTTCTTTTGCTGCATTAGGCCAACAAAGATGATAATGGCCAATTTCAAGTTTTTGTTTCATTTTAATTAATATAATATACTAAATTACCATATTAACCTTTATTACTTAACATATAATTCATATTCATTAAGGCCATTGATGTCCACTCATATGTTCAATGGTCTTATAGGATTATAAGGACCTCTCTTTTAATAAGACAAATCAAATAGGCACTTTAATAATTAGCAGACAACTTTTACATTTTACGTGATTAGGTCCTTTTTACAAATTAATCACACAAACGATTAATTTTTCATACGAAACTTTCAAACATGCTAATTCACATATCATAATCTTGATAAATAATATTTAAATATTTTTTTGACTAGAATTTGTGGTCCCAAAACCACTATTCCGACTAGGGTCTAAACAGGACTGTTACAATTCTCCCCCTTAGGGATTTTTGTCCCCGAAAATCTTACCGTTAAACAGATTCGGATATTGTTGTCTCATATCATCTTTAGGCTCCCACGTGGCCTCTTCAATACCGTGTCTATGCCACATCACTTTTACTAATAGAATTTTCTTATTTCGCAGCTCTTTAACCTCGTGAGCTAAGATACAGATCATTTCTTCTTCATAAGTCATATCATACTGAATTTTAATCTCAGACGGGGGAATCACTTGCGAAGGATCGGATCTGTATCGTTGAAGCATCAATATTTGAAACACATTATGAATCTTTTTTAGCTCTGGTGGCAACAACAATCTATTTCCTACAGACCCAATATACTCAGTGATTTCATATGGCCCGATGAACCTCGGACTCAATTTGCTTTTTCTACCGAATCAAAGCACTTTCTTCCACGGAGATACTTTCAAAAACACTTTGTCGCCAATCTTAAATTCAATTTCTTTTCTTTTCAAATCCGCATAAGATTTCTATCGATCAGAAGCTGCTTTCAAACTATCTCGAATCACTTTCACTTTCTGTTCAGTTTCTTTTATCAAATCAATCTCGTAAATCTTATTTTCACAGAGTTCAATCCAATACAAAGGTGTACGGCATTTGCGACCATATAAAGCCTCGTAAGGTGCCATTTTAATGCTCGATTGAAAACTGTTATTATAAGTGAATTCAATCAAAGGCAAATATTGTTCCTATGTACCTTCAAACTCAAGAATGCAACATCTCAACATATCCTCAAGTATCTGAATAATCCGCTCAGATTGATCGTATGTTTGTGGGTGAAAAGCAATACTGAAATTCAATTTTGTAACTAGAGCATCTTGCAATTTCTTCCAAAATCATGAAGTGAATCTTGGATCTCTGTCTGACACGATAGACAATGGCACACCATGCAGTCTTACAATATAGGAAATGTACAATTCAGCTAACTTATCAAGTGAGAAATCGAATCGTACCGGAATAAAATGAGCTGATTTTGTCAAACGATCAACTACAACCCAGATTGTATCTTTCTTTCTCGAAGATAGGGGCAAACCTGAGTCAAAGTCCATTGTCACTCTATCCCATTTCCACTCCGGAACCATAATCGGTTGTAACAAACCAGATGGCACCTGATGTTCAACTTTAACTTGCTGACAGATTAAACATTTAGAAACAAAGTTAGAGAAATCTCTTTTCATTTCAGACCACCAATAATGTTGTTTCAAATCATTATACATTTTCATACTACTCAGATGCTTAGATAATTGACTATTGTGAGCTTTACTCAAAATCATCCGAATTAATTCTGGATTTCTTGGAACACAAGTTCGATCTCGAAATCTCAAACAATCATCTTTATCAACTCTGAATTTTGAATCAGAATCTAAATCACACTGAGCTCGCTTTGCCAAAATCTCATTATCAAACTTTAGAGCTTCGATAATCTGTTGTAAGAACAAAGGTTTTGCTTTTAATTTGGCTAAAACTGAACCATCATCGGAAAAAACCAAATGAGCATTCATCGCACGCAGAGTAAATAACGATTTTTGACTTAAAGCATCAGTAACAACATTTGCCTTACCCGACTGATAATCTATCACAAGTTCGTAGTCTTTTAGCAATTCAAGCCATATTCTCTGTCGTAGATTCAAATCTTTCTAAGTCATCAGATACTTTAAACTCTTATGATCAGAATATACATGACATTTCTCACCAAATAGATAGTTGTGCCAAATATTTAGGTCAAACACAATCGCGACTAACTAAAGATCGTGTGTCAGATAATTCTTTTCGTGCGGCTTCAATTGTCTTGAAGCATAAGCAATGACTTTGCCTTCTTGCATCAAAACATATCCCAGTCCGATCAACGAAGCATCACTATAGATCACAAATTCCTTACTTAATTCAGGTTGTACCAATACCGGAGCTTCAGTCAACAAAGTTTTCAACTAATCAAAGCTTTTCTGACACTTTTTAGACCATTCAAACTTATCATCTTTCTGAAGTAGCTTTGTCAATGGAGTCGCAATCATCAAAAAGCCTTTTGCGAATTGTCTATAATAACCGACAAGTCTCAAAAAACTGTGGGCTTCAAAAATATTTCTTGGAGGTTTCCAATCCAAAATAGCAGAAATTTTGCTCGAATCAACTCAGATACCAGATGCTGATACAATATGACCCAGAAAACCAACTTCGCGCAACCAAAATTCACATTTACTGAACTTCGCATACAACTGTTTATCTCGTAGAATCTGTAGCACTATTCTCAGATGCTCGGCATGTTCGGTTTCATCTCATGAATAAATTAATATGTCATCAATGAATATGACAACAAATCGATCTAAAGACGGTCTGAAAATTCTATTAATCAAATCCATAAAGATAGCAGGCACATTAGTCAATCCGAAAGGCATAACTAAGAATTCAAAGTGGTCGTACCTTGTTCTGAAAGTAGTTTTCGAAATATCTGAGTCTTTCACTCGTAAATAGTAATAACCTGATCTCAAATCTATCTTCAAAAACACATCAACTCCTTTCAATTGATCAAATAGATCGTCAATTCGAGGCAGAGGATACTTATTCTTGATAGTCACTTTGTTCAACTGACGATAATCTATACACATTCTCGTCGTACCATCTTTCATTTTCACAAATAGAACAGGTGTACCCCAAGGTGAAAAACTCAGTCTAGCAAACCCTCTATCTGCTAACTCTTACAACTGAGACTTTAATTCTCTTAATTTGGTCAGAGCCATTCTATACGGAGCTATCGAAATCAGAGTAGTTCCAGGTACCAATTCAATGTCAAATTCAACTTCTCTAACTGGAGGTAAACCCAGAAGTTCTTCAGGAGACACATCAGCAAATTTACAGACAACAGACACATATTCAACTTTCTTTTTTGACACTTTCGAATCGATCACATAAGCAAAGTAGGCTTCACAACCCTTTCTCACAATACTCAAAGCTTTCATTGAAGATATTACCGTAAGTAATCCATTCAAATCATTAGATTCAATTCGGACTATTTCATTATTCTTGCATCTCAAGTCAATGGTTTTCTGTTTGCAGTTCACAACAACATTATGCAAAGTTAACCAATCCATACCCAAAATTATATCAAACTCATCAAAAGGTAATAGCATTAGATCAGCCGAAAAACAAATGTCTCAAAACATTAACAGACAATTCTTGCAGACTTTATCAACCAAAACATATCTGCCTAGGGGGTTCGAAACTCTAAATACAAATTCAGTAGACTCTACAGGCAAAGTCTTACTATTCACTAAGTTCATGCATATATACGAATGTGTTGATCCAGGATCTATCAAAGCAATCATAGAAGTATCGTAAAGAGTAAATGTACCCGTAATCACATCTGGCGATGAAGCTTCCTCACGAGCTCGGATAGCATAGGCTCTGGCAGGTGCACGAGCCTTGGATCTAATGGCTGTATCTTTTGTTCCCCTTTGGCTGCCACTCACATTTCCCATATTTCTGGGAGGTCTACCATGAGATGCATTACCGCTTGACTTCAGATTTTGCATAATTTCTTGCTCGATAGATTTAGGGCAATCACAGATAAAATGTCCTAACGATCCACATCTGAAACAAGCCCAATCATATAGTCTACAGTTACCAGGATGTCTTTTACCACAACGCTTACACTCAGGGAAATCAGATTTAGCATTACCAACACTGGCAATAGAAGTAGCTGAAGCTTTGAACCTCGAATGCGATCTAGCACGATCTCTATTCGAATGTCCCACATTAGCCTCTGAACGGCTATTATCATCTCTAAACTTCTTTGATGCAGATTGAAATGACTTGCCCGATGATCTCTTTCGTACTTCTCTAGCTTCAGAATCGGCTTTTCTTTTCTCTTTCTAAAGATCTTTTGCTTTACATGCTCGTTCAACAAGCACAACAAATTCTTTAATATCAAGAATCCCAACTAACAAACAGATATCCTTGTTCAAGCCATCCTCGAATCTTTTACACATTATCGCCTCAGTAGATACACATTCACGAGCATATTGACTCAGTGACATAAATTCTCTCTCGTATTCTGTAATAGACATACGACCTTATTTAAGCTCAAGAAACTCTTTACGTTTTTGGTCGGTGAATCTCTAACTGATATATGTCTTTCAGAATTCAGCTTGGAAGAAATCCCAGGTGACTCGTTCACTCGGAACTACCGATATCAAAGTCTTCCACCAGTGGTCCGCCATAACTCTAAGAAGTGAAACAACACATTTTATGCATTCCTAGGGATTTAATGACAGTTCATCAAATACTCGTATTGTGTTCTCTAACTAGAACTCGGCCCTTTTAGCATCATCATTTGTTATAGATTAGAACTCTTCGGCCCCTACTTTCTAATCTTATCTACCGGAGGCTTACTTAACTGAACTGGATTCACTGATGGCATAGCCGGAGCTTGTGGAGAATTGACCTGAGGTGGAGGTTAGTGTACAGCCGGATTGGTTCTGATATATTGGCTAAACCAATCGTTCATCATCTGATAGAAGGCTTGTCTAGCCTCACCATCACGGCTACTCGTAGTCGGTCTAGAATTGGATGGCGCCGTCCCTTGCGTAGGAGCAGGCATATTGCTTTCGACATCATTCGCTACAGCTCTTTTGGGATCCATTTGCTATATAAAAGCATATTTTAAATGTCAGGATTCATCACACTACCGCAGTAAATAAATATAGCATGTATAGCTAGACTCACATACGCTACGGTAGTCCTAGAACCGACTAAACCATAGCTCTAATACCAATAAAATGTAACACCTCTAACCTGTATCCATCGTCGGACTGGGGTTAAAGACATTACTGGACAAAACAAAATGATTAACATACATTTCATAAGCATCAAAGATCAAATATCAATATAGAGTCTTTTATATAGGTCATCGAGACCTTAAACATGCATTAGAAAGGGGTCGAGACTAAACCAAACACATACAAAATTTTTCCAAAACTTAAACATTTTCAGAGAAGTACAGGTCACACCCCCGTGTGAACTGGCCTTGTGCCTTACATGGCATTAGACATGCCCGTGTGTCTAGGCCATGTCAAAACAGGGCATACATACTGACTTGCTTACACGGCCACAAGACACGCTCGTGTGCCTTGGCTGTGGTCGAGCCTGACTTGGGCCACACAGCTAGCCACACGCCCGTATGCCTTGGCTGTGCTCAAGCCTGACTTGTAATTGTAGGGTACCTCGGGGGACACACGGCCATACAGCATAGCCGTGTGTCGCACATGACTGAGACACACGCCTGTCTCTGCCCATGTGGACAAAAATAGGCCATTTGAATAGCCAATTTGCCACCCCAATTGGGTCAAACCTACAAGCACCATACCAAATTTTCACACATTTTATGACTAATTCACAACCAAAACATAAGCCATTCATGAAATATCATTGCCAACCAATTCCATGCTTATCAACCTTACTAATTTATGTCAAAACATAAGACTAAAGCATATCAAAACATATAATTTGGTAAACTCCAAATTTCAACCAAATATCATACTAAAACCATACCAAATTCACCACTTCCTTTGGCCAACCAAAAACATATCACATTAGCACATTAGCAACACATATCATATACCATTTTCAAACTATAAGTTCAAACACAAGCTAGCCATATCACATGGCTTTGTATAAATATTACAAAACATATTCAAAGTACTTCTAGCCTATACATGCCATACTTTACTATATACATTTTCAAAAGGTACCAAAAATTGAGATTCGATAGTGTGGTGATGTTCCTTGACAATCCCTGAGCTCACAGTAGCTTCGATATCTATAAAACAATGCAAACTCATACAAAGAAAGCTTTCAAAAGCCTAGTAAGCCATATACAAGTAAACTTATCACTTAAAGCATATAAATATCATCAAATTACTTATACTTTGTAGCAAAATACCAACACCAACTTCATATTCATATACTTAGATCATAGTTCATCATTTGCACATATACTTACCTTTCACTTTCAAATATAGTACACAATTCGAATGTACCTGAATTGGAGACAATTTCACAAAGTCATTCATCTTCTCGGAATGCCCGTTTGAACCATTCAGAAACGTAAGGATACGCGGATAGCTCAGAAAGTATATACAATGCCAACGTCCCAAACGTGGTCTTACATGTAGTCAAACATCGATGCCACTGTCCTAGACAGGGTCTTACACAAAATCTGATATAATGCGATGTCCTAAACATGGTCTTACACATAAAATAGAAGTCGATGCCAACGTCTCAGACGTGGTCTTACACGCAGAACAGATATCGAAAATCTTATGTCATGACATATGTATCCTAATTATTCCTAGGGTTCGTACGGGACTTTTCGAACGTCGAAACTTTGTCGATACTTTCTCAAATAGCACATATTTAGCTTGAACATTCATTCATCAGAATTCGATATCATATGAATAATAAGAATTCAATTCAAACACGTTTATTGCATATTGACTTACCTTGTTTGGATTCAAATGGATAGAATCGGCTACTTGACGATTTTCAACTTTCCCCAATCTAATTCCATATTCCTTAATTCACAATATATATAAATTAAAATTTAACAATTTTAGTCATCAAATCATTCAAATCAATCTATATACACATAATTAGGGCATTTTACAAATTTAACCATTTTGACACTTTAGTCTGTAATTCACAAAATCACAAAATACACATAATTTCATTAGACATGTACATGGTCGAATATTCATAGCTCTCATACAAGTCCACACATTTCATTTATTTCACATTTTAGTCCTTCAATTTACAATTTTCACAAGTTAGCCCATTTTACTCAAATTCATCAAAAATCCAAAGACAAAACATGTTAACCAAAAACATATCTTCCATTTATCAATAACTAACTTCACAAAAATTATAGTTTCATCAACGGCATATTTCAAAATCATAAACAAAATCATAAATTGAGACATGGGCTTGATAGCATTCAAAGCAACGATTACAAAAATGTAGAAATTATCAAAAACCAAACAAAATCCATACCTTAATCACCAAATTAAAGGTCGAACACTAGGTTGTGTTTTTCTTTCCTTTTCTTTTGCTACATTTAGCCAACAAAGATGATAATGACCAATTTCATGTTTTTGCTTCATTTTAATTAACATAATATACTAAATTACCATATTAACCTTTATTAATTAACATATAATTCATATTCATTAAGGCCAACGAGGGGTCTTAAGCTTAAACAAACAAAGTACCAAGAACTTTTGGATATTATAAGTTTTTCTATTATATCCCAATTTCTCCTTCTACTTTAGGATTAGCCCAGCTTTTTCGAAACGGATGGAAGGCCTAGCTAGAAGCTATTTAGCACCTTCCCCTCGATGAATACTTGGAAATGTGTCTTGCATCATAAGCTATTTACTGTCACTATTTCTTCCTTGGAGCAAAGCAAGTCCAGTGAATCAAGGAGCAAAGGTTGCTTCATTTGTAAAGGCTGAAGGCCGAACTCTTTAATATTAAAAATGAAACCCCAGCAGCAAGCCTAGCCCTTAAAGCTTTGAAGCCTGCTTAACTTCAAAAGAGTTGCGTAGGTAGACTATACTATAAGGAATAGTTTAGGGGTTTAAAGAAGAAGACAGATTTATGCCAAAAAGACAGACTTTCCTCGTGTTAGCGAAACTTTCAATGGTCTTATTGCATTATAAAGACCTCTCTTTTAATAAGACAAATCAAATAGGCACTTTAATAATTAGCAGGCAACTTTTACATTTTATGCAATTAGGTCCTTTTTACAAATTAAGCACACAAATGATTAAATTTTCATACGAATCTTTCACACAGGCTAATTCACATATCATAATAATGAAAAATAATATTTAAATATTTTTTGAATCAGATTTGTGGTATCGAAACTGCTATTTCGACTAGGGTCTAAACTAAACTATTACACGATATATGTTTATAGGCCTTTAGCACGATACCCTACACTGTTTTGTTTTCTTTTCGTATGAACGTTGCTCTATGTCTAGAGCCTGCTACAAGTGTTTGGTCAAACACTTGCTCATATCATTCAATTTTCAATCTCATTAACCTAGCCTTGTCAAAATTGGATTAATTTAATGAACATGTTGTATACCCATCTATGTCTAGAGTTTGCAAACATGCAATTTGGTAAAAAAAAATTGAACGAAATGGTGTATTAAAGCAGATATATGCTTTAATCATTAAAGAAAATAAGAGTTTCATCAAGCAATCCCAACCCTATGAGATTTAGCTCATGGTTTGGTAATTAAAATTCAAATCCAAAGTATCATTCAACACTGTTTCCATAAAATCAATTCACAAAGACTAATTAAGAAATAACGGAAGAACTTCGAGAAAATATCTTTTATTATCCAGCCCACACTCCAGTAATGTAGTGTCCTGTGGTGGGTGAGAGAGACTACATTTGTCTTCGTCTTCCCATCTCTACTCAGCCGCTACCCTCTATTTGTTTTTGCCTAAGGAGTCTCCATTCAGCCGCTACCCTCTATTTCTTTTTTTCCTAAGGATCTCTTTTTTTTTCTTTTTTTTCCCCTTTTAGGGTTTCCTTCTTTGGATTATATAATCATTTTCCCTAGGGTAAATCCAATAACCCATGATTTTCTTCCCCTTTTTTTAGGTAAATATATTTGGTACAAGTGCAACTGGGCCTAAGACTAGTACGCTTTGAGTGCTAACTGGGCATCTTCCTAACATTGCCACGACATTCGTGTTGACAAACTTTCCAACCCTTTGTCTTGACAAACTTTACTCCTTTAATTCTTTTTCTTCATCCTGCAACTGTCAATCCACAACCACACAACCCTTCCACAAGCAATTAAAAATAACTAACATTTAAGTACAGTCCAAGCTCTTAATGTAATGCTAAAATAAGAAAAATACTATTGGAATGTCCTAAAATGCAAATAAATGTACATAAGTACTGGTAATTAGCTAGACCTAAAGGCATGAAATATAACTCTTTTCAATAGTTATCAAGAAGTGAGATTTTATGGGCCACGCTGGATTCTATATACTGTAACAACTCGATTTTTAGCTAAATCAGAATTGTGGTTTCAAAACCAAAAATATGAAGTTGTAAAATTATTTTAATATTATTTTTTGTATTTATAGCATGTTATTTGATATGTGTGAAAATTTCATGATTTAATTTTATCGATTGATTAGTTAATTTGATAAAAGGACTTAATCGCGTAAAATGTAAGAGTAGCATGCTATAAGTAAAAGTGCTTATTTGCTTTGATTAATTAATTGTGAGGTCCTTATGTTTTGATTTGACCATTAGCTTAATGGATGGACAAATATGCCTTTAGTTAATGGATTTTTAATGTATGTTCATTAAAGGTAAATAAGTCAAATAGTAAATAAAATAAGTTAAATAAAATAAAACCATTTTCATTCATCATTTTCACTTGTTCTTGCCGAAAATAAGAAAAGAAAAAAGATTCATCTTCAAGCTTAGGTTTCGGCACTTTCGAGTCTTGATTTAGGTATGTTTTTAGCTCGATTTTTGATGATTTTTACGTTTTTGATATCGTTGCTTTGAATACTAGCTAGTCAATACTTGAATTTTCAAATTTTTTGATGTATTCATGATTTTCCATTGATGATAGCTTGATATTTTTGTTGTTTGATGATGAAAATTAAATATTTGTTGATAGATTATTATGTTTAATTAAGTGATTTTTAATAAAAATACTTATTTAGGATTAAATTGTGAAATTTAAAAATTTAGTGGTCAAAATGTGAAATAAATAAAATTAATGGGCTGCTAGGGACCTAAGGAATATTTGGCCAAACATGGGTTAATTGAAATTTTCAGTATTTTGTGTTGTTTTGAAATAGAGATTAAATTGTGACAATTTGAAAAGTTAGAGGCTAAAATGTAAAATTCCCATTTATGTGTTTTTGGATGAAATTGAATGAATATATAATTAAATACGTTAAATTTGTATTAACTTAGATTAAGAAAGGAAGAAATTGGATTTGGATCGAGGGAAGTTGAAAGTTGTTGAATAGTCGTTGCGGTCCGTTCGTTTTCGTTCGAGGTAAGTTCATAAGTAAATAAACGTTTTTAAATTCAAATGTATATATATTATATGTGCCAAGTTGAATTGTAATTAAATATATTTGTGCCGAGTTGAATTGAGCATGGGAAGATTTGTTTCGAGCTTGAATTGATTGAATTACGACGTCCGAAGCCCCATACGAACCATAGGAATAGTATAGGATACGTATGTCATGACATTAGGACTTTCAAGGTGTTATTATGTGTAAGACCATGTCTGGGACATTGACATCATATATGATTTGTGTCAGACCCTGTTTGGGTCAGAGACATCGATATGTGATAACATGTAAGACCATATATGGGATATGCCATTGTAGGTGATATATGTGTTACCGAGTATGCTTAATGATTCCGAATGGTTCAATGGGCAATATGAAAATAAGTCCAAATGTGAATTTGAGCTAAATGATTTAGGGACGTATGGAGTTTATTTGTTCATTAAAAAATAAGGTAAGTGTGGATACTTAATGTGATCATATGAACTACATGAGAAATGTGATTATATATGTGTACAGAATTAATTAGATTCGACTATTTCGAAATGAATTATGAATGTTCTTGTGTTGATTTATTTGCTTATGGTTTACTAAGTTGTCCAAGCTTAATTTTTGTGTTTATTCATTGTTTTATAGATATATAAAGCTAGCTCGAGTTCGAGGATCGTCAAGGATCATCATCACACTATTAATCGATATTTTTGTACTTTGAAAGCTTGTACTTTTCACATAAGGCATGTATAGGCTTATTTTGATATGGTTGGTTTTGAAATTGTATATATGTAGCCATGCAAAAATGGCTTGATAATGATGCTAAAGTTTATGATTTTCAGTCATGTAATTAGCTTATGTTGAAAGTGTATTTTAAGGTATATCTTGTGTGATGGATAGTTTATAATTCGGCTTAAGTAATAAGATAAATGAATGATGCATTTTCGATTTATGGAATGTGTATCTATAAGTTATGTGATGATCATGTCATTGTTTGTGGTTTGGCTATTTAGTTACGGTTAGTGATGATAAAGAATGAATGTGATTTATTTGTTAATTGGTTGGTTATTTTGGTACGCTTTATAATGGTAAATAATGTGTATGATTTAGGTATGTTTAGTTATTTATTATGGATATTTATAAAGTGACATTTTGATGTTTGTATTAGGTTATGAACTAGTATAATTAGCTTTGATTTGAGTTGAAAATTGGTTTGATTATTAGAGGTGGTATTGATGACCGAATATATATAGTTAAATGGTTAGGTATAGGTAGTTTGGATTGGTTTGAGCATGCAAATTTGGTATACTATGAATTGTCGTTTGTGTTCAAAAATGGTTATTGATATTATGGTAAATTGCACATGATTTGGTAGTATTAAAAATATACTTGGCCATGATGTAATGTCAGCTTTTGTCTTATATGTTAACAAATGTTATGTCGTGTGATATAGGTTAATATGGGTTAGCATGCGAATATGCATAGATTTGCAAAAAAAAAACAAGGAATATTTAATATTTAGTTAAAGGCATGAAATTATACTAAAGAATGTTTTTAATGTAGGCAAGGTATATGAGTTGAATTATGTTTAATTATATTCAGGAGTTTGAATGCCATGAAATTTTGGTCCTATGGTTCGAACATGGGATTTATGATATAGGAAACATAGTTTTGAAGTATGTTAGTTTGATTTAGAATTTGAATAACTAAATGATATTGATAAGGTTAAATTATTAAACATGTTGCGCATATGTGGAAGAATTGAATAAGCATGATCTGACTTTATTGGTTATGTATTTCATATGTGTGAATGTGACTTATATGATTGAGTAGATGGTTATTATTCGAGTTTAAATTATTATATTAAATGAGTTAATATAACTATCTGCGTGATTTGAATTGAATGGCCGTTTTGGACTGTGTTTTGCTCAGTAATGTCTTGTAACCCTAAATTCGACGACGGATATGAGTTAGGGGTGTTACATATGCGATTTATAAAAGATTTTGCCCACATTTCTAAACCATTAAACCAACTTTTGTAGAAAGTGACCTCGTTTACATTTGATCAGGAATACATCAAAGCCTTTGAGGTAATAAAAGAAAAAAAATTATTTCTACACCTATAATTATTACTTCTAATTGGTCGAAACCTTTTATTATTATGTGCGATGCTAGTGACTATGCAGTAGGGGCAGTGCTGGGACAAAAGAGAAACAACTTGATTGTAGTTATCCATTATGCAAGTATGTCACTTAATTTGATATAATACAATTATACTACAATTGAAAATGAAATGTCAGCCGTTGTTTTTGCCTGCGAAAAGTTTCGCCCATATTTGATGGCCAATAGAGTTTATGTCTACAGTGGCCATTCGACATTAAAATATGTTATGAAGAAAAAAGAAACGAAAGCCAGACTGATGAGATGGGTATTATTGCTTCAAGAGTTTGATTTATGGATAGGAAAGGAACATGAAACCAAATCGTAGGCTATTTATCCATAATAGAGAATGACCTAGAGCAATTAGACACTAAAGAAATAAAAGAAACTTTCATTGATGAAAAACTATTTAGAGTAGACATCCACAAAACAAGGTTTAGAAATAATGGTTATCCATGGTATGCAAATTACGTTAACTATAATGCCAAGAGTGTTTTTCCACCACAAATATCATGGCAACAAAAGAAAAGGATCATGCACGAATCAAAAAATTACATTTGGGAAGAACCTTATGTTTTCTGACAATGTGCAAACCAATTGGTATGAAGAAGTGTAGTAGAGGAGGAAATAAACAATATTTTACATGGATGTCATACATCCCCATGTGGGAGACATTTTGGTTGAAAAAGAACAGCTTAAAAAGTGTCACAATCAGGATCTATTGGCCAACTATGAACAGAGATGCTTATGAATTCCCAAGGTGTGAGAGATGCCAAAGAACTGAGAGTATATAAAAAAAAGATAAAATGTCGCAATCCGGGATACTAAAGTAGAGGTATTCGATGTGCAGGGCATTTACTTTATGGGACACTTCCCAAGTTGTTTTGGGAACCAATATATTCTGATAGCTGTGGATTATGTCACTAAATGGGTGGAGGTTATAGCATTACCTACCAATTATACTAAATCCGTAGTGAGATTTTTAGGAAATAATATTTTTGCTAGATATGGGACACCACGTGCATTAGTTAGTGGTGAAAGATCACATTTTTGTAGTAAACAATTTGAATCAGCTTTAGCCAAGTACAATGTGAGACATCAAATGACAACAGTGTATCATCCTTAAGCCAATGGATAAGCAAAGGTGTCCAATAGAGAAATTAAAAGGATTTTAGGAAAGATAGTAAATCCAAGTAGGAAAGATTGGGCAGCAAGATTAGATGACGCATTATGGGCTTACAAAATAGTTTACAAAACTCCGTTAGGTACGTCCCCTTATAAAATAGTTTATGGTAAAAGTCTCCATTTACCGGTTGAGCTCGAAAAGAAAGCGTACTGGGCAATCAAGGAAGTGAAGTTCAAAACTAGCAAAGAAGGAAAGACTATTTTAATTACAAGAAAGAAGAAGACTGCGGCATGATGCAAAAATCAGGAAATGAGAGTTCTTACCTAGATAGCATGTGTTACTATTTAATTCAAGATTGAAATTATTCTCTGGTAAGCTAAAATCAAGATGGACTGGTCCATATACCATAAACTAGGTGATGCCTCATGGGGAAATAGAACTTATCGGGTAGGGAGGTCAACTGTTTCTTGCAAATGGGCGAAGAATTAAACATTAGTTTAGAGGGGCAATAAAGGAAGTAATAAATGCTCGAACCTTAGAATGCAAAATGGTATGGAGAAAGACAGAAACAAAGACCAATTGAAAAATTGGAACCAAATGAAATAATTGACTTAATAGAGAACACTAAAGAAAAGAAAAAAACGCAGTAAAGATTTGCCTCAAGGTTTTTACATCAAAAGTAGGACAAGATCAAGAAGAGCCACTTCAACTGTTCAATTTTAAAAAGAACTTCAATTTAAATCATGAATCCATCTGTTGAATTCCATGAAAGCCAGATAGACGAATAATACCTACAACAACTACAACATTACACATTCATCTAAGAACAAGGATTTGACCCGTTAATGAGAAATTGAAAAGGTGTATGGGAAATCGCAATGGAAAGATAATCAACTAATTTTTGTTTACCACCTGAAGAACCAAAAGTGATACCCGTAGTACATGAATTTTATCTGGCATTGAAAGAAAGAGAAGCGACAAGACCATTCTATGAGATGCTAACCTTTGTGAAAGTAAGACGAGTTAATGTCCCAATAACTGAAAGAAGTATTTGTCAGTTTTATGATGCTCTATATTATTATTGGGATTACTTGTACAAAACAAATCTCAAGGAATTCAAGAATGTAGACATGGAAGAGATTTTGAGATTCTTAATAGAAGGAAAAGAAGTGTAGGCATATGAAACGGGAACAACAATACTTGAGACATTCAACCAAGCATTGATGATCCCAAAGGCAAAAATATGGATGAAATTTGTGTGTTCAAGGATCTGGCATACAATTGATCTTTCAGACATTAGCTCGATCCAAGCTATTTTAGTTTATTCCATCACACAAAAGAAGCAATTATGCACTGACACATGGATATATCAAAATATGATGGAATGTGCACAAAATTAGAAAAAATAAACATTCTTTTCCTCATCTGATTATAGGGTTATGCAAGAGAGTAGCAGTACCTATGGAAGAACTGGATAAAGAGATGAATCCTCTGAAGAAGTTGCTAGGGGACAATGTCTATAAGTAGAATATCATTTTACAGAGAAAACAAAAGGAGGAGAGGAGACCACAAGGACTCCAGTAGGAAGATGATTAATGCATAAATATATATATTTAGTAGAACTATTTTTTTAGGTTTAAGTTATGTTAGGAAACTAATGTTAATTGTTAGGATATTGTAATTAGTCATGTTTAATAAACTATTAGTATTTAATTGATATATTTATGAATTCTTATACAAACTCCTCACATAGAAGAAACATAAATAATGCAAATTCTTAGTAATCAAAGGAGGGAGCACTCATCAAATACCTATGGAATGATTATAGTCAATCGGGTAACTTCTTTTCTTATCTTTTACAGGGCTAAACATTGAGAACAATGTGTTATCTAAAGTGTGTGTGTGTGTGTGTGTGTGTATGTGTAACAGCCCTAACCCGTATCCGTCGCCAGAATGGGGTTACAAGGTATTACCGGATGAGACAGAAAATTTTGAACATGTATATATACACATATAATATATTCGCTTAACAAAAAACGTAAATCTGTTCAAACATTAAAAATATAATTTAAATCATAATACAAATAAAAGTGAAATATCAAGTCATATATAATATACTTTTAAATACATACAAAATTCATATATTATTATCATTAAAGAAACCTAATACCTCAAAAAAATATCAGCATTTAATATCTCAATGATATACATGTGCTTAATAACCAAACATAACATATAACAAAATTAATTTAATAATAATGTATCCGACATTGGCTTTGAAAACATAAATCTATATACATTATATATTATACCATATCGCTTTATATCAAGGAATAATATTCATTATCATAAAATATAATAGTCAACATTACAACATGGCCAAATATAATTCTTTTATATTGCAAATTCATGTGCATATTACTATATTAATATGGGTCATTTATGAACATAATTAACAAATCAAAACATACTAAAATTTTATATGCATAATACTAACTAATCAAACATCATCTATTCGGTCATTATTACACATACAAATGATTCATACCTTTTCTATATAACTTAATAACCAAATTTATAATTTTGGATGCCTAATAAAGAACATGTTGATTTCACATGTTATACCTCATACCAAAATATCATATACAAGACCAATTCTTTTCTTATCTATTCGACTAGCCAAAAATTTACTTGTACGCTTTCATTAATATTCAATTAATAAATGAATCTATATAGCCATTTCACATACAATTTATACTCAGAATCACAAAGTTGATTATAATCATCACATATATTTTCAGCATATAACCAAATACACAAGTACATTACAAACAATTTCCAAACCAATTCATATTACAAATTATACTTTTCAACAATAAGTCATTAACCAAATATAGATATATATCCAAAACACAAAACTTACATAACATATAATAAACATATCAAAATAAACTCTTACCATGTTCAGATATAACAAAATAACCTTTAATACCAAATCACATATAACACCTTAACCAAACATAACAACCAAGTTCACATGTTATTTTATCTTAGCATGAACCATAGTCGAATCAACCAAACATACTTATGTATATACCATGCCGATTCAATCAATCCACATCCAAAATCACCAACCATTTTCAATACATAAAACACATATAAACTTGACCAAAGTTTCATATATTCTCATAGCATATTAGCCATTTTCGCATGGCTTAATATATACACAAGTTCAAACTTAACCAAACATAACCTAGCTTATACATGCCATAATATCAAGTTTAAACTTATAATGTACCAAAAATAGTCGATAGTGTGATAGACTTTGCTGACGATCCCCAAGCTCGTATCTAAACTCCAAAACCTATAAAATAGAGGCAAACATAAACACACGCAGTAAGCTATTATAGCTTAGTAATTCGTAAGTAAATAAATAATTCAATGTTAATATAAACTCAACTTAACTAAACTAATTTATGTTATCATAATCAGATTTATTTTCAAGATCAATATTTCATATATAACATATACTTCCATATACAAACTATACCTTGGCCGAATATACATGTTTCTATTATCAAAGTAACATTCAATTTCAAAACCATAGTACCATTATATAACCAAATATCCATAAACTCATATACATATACTCATGAATCAAAATATAACATCACATACATATTCATAGCATATGGCCAAATATACTATACAAATACACATATGTTTACATTAGTAACTTGTATAATTTGCATCACATATTAATAGCCAACTTACCTTATTTCAAATTGGTAATAAGCTAACTCATACCTGATCGTTTTAGCTTGTTTTACACATTTGATCACAACTTATCATTGCCCGTTGAACCATTCAAAATTGAATAGGATACTTGGATAATCACACATATCGTACAATGCCAACATCCCAAACGTGGTCTTACATGTAACCACATATCGATGTCACTGTCCCAAATAGGGTCTTACTCGCACACATATATCGGAATCACATATCGATGCCAACCTATTAAACGTGGTCTTACTCGCACACATATATTGATGCCATGATCTTACTCGCACATCACATATCGGAATCACATATCGATGCCAACCTATTAAACGTGGTCTTACTCGCACACATATATTGATGCCATGATCTTACTCGCACATCACATATCGGAATCCTATGTCATGACATATGTATCCTAGCTATTCCTAAGGTTCACACGGGGCTTTCGGATGTTATAACTCGGTTGGAACAAATTTGTAAATATAGCTCCCTAGCATATACACATTCGGCTAACAACATATATACTTCACATAATTTATTTCAGCATAATAAGCTCGTATTTATTTAAAATAAACAACATCTACTTGGTTATAAACTTACCTCGGATGATAAAAATCGGAACAGGACGGCTAATTGACAACTTTAGTTTTCCCTCGATCCAAAACTGATTTCTTTGGTTCTTGATCTAAACATATTCAAATTAAACTCATTCAAACATATTTTTACTCAATTTAGTCCAAAAACACATAAATGGGCAAATTACTATTTTACCCTTGACATTTTACACTTTTTACAATTTAGTGCAAATTGCACAAAACACAAAACATGCAAAATTTTCACATACCATGCTTAGGCCGAATACTACCCATGTTCATACAAGTCCATACATTTCATTTATTTCACATTTTAGTTCCTCAATTCATTATTTTTGCAATTTGGCCCTAATTACTCAAAATCATCAAAAAATCCAATACAAAACATATCTTTCATAATTCATCAAATAACATCACAAAAATCAAATATTCATCAATGACATAACTCAAAATATTCATCAAAATCAGAAATTCAAACATGGGCTTTGTACATTACACTGTAACGATCTCAAAAACGTAAAAATTATCAAAAACTGAGCTAGTTACATACCTAGATTGAGCTTAACAAAGGGCCGAACCTCAACCTCTTTATTTTTCTTTCTTATTTTGATGTTTCAGTCAACATAAAAAGATGAACATAATGGCTTTAATTTTTTTATGTTTTATGTTATTATATCTTATTAATTATTTTACATAAATAACGTTTATTATAAAATATAAAACCATTATATATCATGGTCATTACCATCCACTCATTTAATTATGGCCTATTTGCATTATAAGTGCTTCATATTATAAAGACAACAACAATTAGGCACTTTCACATTTAACCTTCAAATTTTCATTTTACGCGATTAAGCCCTTTTAATTAAATCGACATTCAAACAACAAAATTAAAACACAAAAATTTCATAGATATAAATTCACACATAGATATAAATTTCCCGAAACCACCGTTTCGAATAGGGTCTAAATCAGGCTGTTACAGTAGGGGGTAACATAGAAAAGTTGTTTTATATTTTTATGCTTTTCTTTGATTTTTCTTGTCTACTATGTGCTTGAGCTTGTAGAAATAAAAGTGATTGGTTAGGAGTGTAACACCCCAAACCCGGCCTAGACATTACAACCGAATCTAACGTGTCACATCAAAGTGTCTTTTAAAACTTGAACTAGTTGGTGAAATCTGTTTTTAAGTTAAAACCCATTTTGTTTTATTGCTTGAGAAAACTCAGTGATTTCCGTTATTACATCTGAAATTAACTTATCAAAACGTTTGTTATCTTTGATTTACTAATCCGATTAAAACCACGGAAGCTTTACTAGAAGAAAACTGTAACACCACTTACCCGTACTAGAAATCGGGATAAGGTACGAGGCGTTACTGAACAAATATATGAACCTCCGACTAAAATGCTAGCGATCAAATTTTATTTCAAATCAATTCCATCGTTTTGTCCCTTATATGGGCTTACGAGGCCCGAAAAATAAGTTTGAAGTGGTCCAGGATTGAACCGAGAACATTTGAAAACCCTAAGAATTTTTATTTTTTTTTGCATTTGGCCTCACACGTCTGTGTGGAGGCACACCGCACGACCGTGTGCTTGGGACACGCCCTTGTCCCTAGCCCGTGTGGAATTCTGAATTTTTTTAATTTTCAGTTCAAAGTGCAGTGATTTTCACACGACCTAGACATACGCCAGTGCTCTTGGCCTGTTCCCTCACAAGGCATCGACACGCCTGTGTTAAAAAACCTGGACATTCTGTTTATGACGTCATCATTCACTTAGGGGCACACGGCCAAAGCACACGCCCATGTATTGATCGTGTACTCCACACGGTTGTGACACACGGTCGTGTCTCTAACCCGTGTACTACAAAGCAAGCAACATGAAAATTTTAGAATGCAGGGGACACACGGTTGAACAAGATGCCCGTGTGGGCTACACGTGTGTCACACACGGACTAGACACCTATTCGTGTGTCCATCCATGTGGACCATTTGGAGGCTATTTTCCAAGCCATTGGTCACCCAAGAACTCTCATGCACTCCAACATGCATGTCATCCTACCTTCTAGCACAAACCACAAGCACATACACAATTTGGCATGCATCAACGGGGTAGTATTAAGAAGACATCTCAATTAATTTTATGGACCAAATCACTTGGCCATATACAAAATAATCATACCAAAAGGGAAACTATTACCTTGGGCTAGCCACATGACACATATACAAAATAACAATCACCTATACATGCCATGACTCAAAATAATCAAATGTATTATACCCAAGGTTTGGTTGATAGTGTGACCCGAGCCCCAACGTTCCCGATCCTTTGAACTAGCTTGACAAATCTAAAAGGAATGGAAAGGCGAAAGGTAAGCTATAAAGCTTAGTAAGTACACATACAAATAAAATAAGTCTTAATTTGGTCTTAGAACATTATTTACATCTTTGTTGCTACTTCATACCTTTCATCAAAACATATGCTCTACATTTTCAAGCATAATACACAAAGACATGCGTTGCCATTAATCATCATAGTCATAAGAGTACACATGTTTAAACACATACCTTTGCTTTCTTGCACACATATGTACTTTACTTACCTTACATTTGAACTTCATATACATTACCCGTTGAACATTTGGAATAAGGGACAGGATACTCGAATACAAACGTACCAAAGTGTCATAACCATAACATAGCACGCCTCTCAACAGGGCTACATAAGAGCACCCAGACCTAGCATGCATTACATACCCATGCCTCTCAACAAGGCTACATAAGATCCCGGACCTAGTGTGTACCACATAATTACATGCCTCTCAACAGGGCTACACAAGCTCTCGGACCTAGCATGTATCATGTCATCAAACGAGCCTATACATACATAGCTATCCTAGTGACATGTCACTTGTATTCTTACCTATTCCTAAGTCCAAACAGGATTTTCAGACTTTTGTCTCTTTGTCGAACATTCTCGGAATGTTGGCCTCATATCATATGGCATTATCATATACAAATACTAGCATGGCAACACTTATGACATAAGTATAAAACATCAAATTGTATTATAACAACAAAGTAACCAAATAACATATTAATTAACTAAATGTTGTTTAAACATTTAAAACATCAATTAAGGTATTTATTTGTACATGTACTTACCTCGGCACAAAATATTCGAAATAGTGCCTAAGCCTCGTACACTTTGTTCTTGCCTTTATTAAGATTTGGTTCTCGTCTTTCTTGATCTATAATAGCAAATTTAGCTCATTAACTTCATACTTTACTCAAATCGACCCCAAATTCATGCTTTGATAAAATTACCATTTTACCCTTAAACTTTCACTTATTTGCAAATTAGTCCCTAGGCTCGTATGATGAAATGCAAGTGATTTCTTGGTTAGCCAAGCCTAGCCAAATACTTCTTGAACCTATAGCAACCCATATTTTCCTTCATTTCACACTTTCTACTCATTTTCATAACCTTTACAAATAAGTCCTTTTTAGGGTTTCAATGCAAAATCACTTAACAATACTTGTTCTCCATATTTTAAACTATCAGATTCCTCCATAATCCATCGAAATACACTCAACTCATGCATGGGTAATTTTTCTAAACATGAACCCTAGCATGGAATATGGGTAGAAATGAAGAGAGCAAGCTACCGAGATTTCAAAAATATAAAGAACATTAAAAAGGGGGCTTGGATTTACTTGCTTTGAGCTTGGAAAAGATGAACAAACCCTAGTTATGGTCTCTTGAATTTTCGGCAGCAAGGGGAAGAAAATGAGCTGATTTTTGGCTCCTTTTCCCTTTTTAATTCATTTAATATCCAAATGACCAAAATGCCCTTACTCACTAAACTTACAAAAATTTCCATAGATGTCCATATTTGTCCAAAAATTTAAAAATTGGGCAAATTGCTCTTTAAGACCTTCTAATTCATATTCCAAAACAATTTCACACAAATTAAACCTAAAACCCAAGTTTTTCATCTTATTCAATTTAGTCCTTATTTTCTAATTGGACACTTTATTCTTAAAATTTCCTCATGAAACTTTAACACATGCATATTCTTATACTTTAATTCTCATAATAATCATAGTTTAAATATTTTAACATCGGATTTATGGTCTTGAAACCATTACTCTGACTAGGCCATATTCGGATGTTACAATTCTCCCTTTTAAGGGACTTTCATCCTTGAAAGTCTTACATGAAAATAGATTCGGATATTGACTTCTCATAGTCTCCTTTGGTTCTCAAGTGGTCTCTTCGACTCCATGTCGATTCCAAAGTACTTTCACAAGGGCAACACTTTTATTTCTCAATTGCCTAATTTCCCTTGCCAAAATCTTAACCGATTCCTCACCATAAGTCATGTCCGATTGGATCTCAACCTTAGTTGGAGTAATCACATGCGAAGTCTAATCGATATCGACGTAACATAGACAAATGGAACACATCGTGGATCCTTTCCAACTTTGATGGCAAATCTAAACGATATGCAACCAACCCAATTCTCTCAGTAATCTCGTAAGGTCCCATAAAACGAGGGCATAACTTGCCTTTCCTACCAAATCTTAGAACCTTTTTCCATGGTGACACTTTCAAAAATACCTTGTCGCCCACTTGATACTTGATTTCTTTCCTTTTTAAATCTACATACGATTTTTGTCTATTCGATGCCGCTTTTAAACAATCTCGAATCACTTTAACCTTATCATCAGTTTCTCTAATCAAATCAACTCCGTAAATCTTACTTTCCTTGAGCTCTGTCTAATACAAGGGAGTTCGGCATTTTCGTCCATACAATGCTTCGTAAGGAGCCATCTTCAAACTAGTCTGATAGCTATTGTTGTAAGCAAACTCAACTAAAGGCAAATAAGCTTCCCATCTACCTTGAAACTCAAGAACACAACATCGAAGCATATCCTCAAGTGTTTAAATTATTCTATCGGATTGTCCATCGGTCTGTGGGTGGAAAGCAGTACTAAAATTTAGTTTCGTACACAAGGCCGTTTGAAACTTTTTCCAAAATCGTGATGTGAACCTCGGGTCTCTATCCGAAATGATCGACAAAGGCACACCGTGAAGTCTAATAATCCCTAAGATGTACAAATCAGCCAACTTGTCAAGAGAAAAGTCAGTGCGCACCAGTATAAAATGAGCCAACTTAGTCAATTTATCGACTATTACCCAAATAGTGTCTTTTTTCTTCAGAGTCAGTGGTAATCCAGTCACAAAATCCATAGTAACTCGATCCCATTTCCATTCTGGGATCATAATGGGCTGAAGCAATAGTGTCTTTTTTCTTCAGAGTCAGTGGTAATCCAGTCACAAAATCCATAGTAACTCGATCCCATTTCCATTCTGGGATCATAATGGGCTGAAGCAATCCAAAAGGCACTTGATGCTCAGCTTTGACTTGTTGACAAATTAGACATCTCAATACAAATTCGGATGTCTCTTTTTACGCCATTCCACCAATAAGTTTCTTTCAAGTACATCTTTGTACTCCCCGGGTGAATTGACATACGACTATCATGTGCTTCTTGTAAAATGTTTCAAATCAGCCCGACATCTTTAGGAACACAGATTCTACCTCTGAACCTCAAACATCCATCGGAGTCGACCTAAAAATTAGATTCATTGGAGGACTCGCACTGAATCTTCTTAGCTTGTAATTCTTTATCAACTTTCTGAGTCTCCCAGATCTGTTGAAGAAGAATTGGCCTAGCTCTCAATTTGGCCAAAATAGAACCATCATCACATAAAATCATCTGAGTGTTCGTAGCTCTCAAAGCGAATAAAGACTTCCGGCTCAAAGCGTCGGCAACTACGTTCGCCTTTCCCGGATGATAATCAATCACGAAGTCATAATCTTTCAACAATTCTAGCCATCTCCGTTGTCTTAAATTCAAGTCCTTCTAAGTCATCAAATACTTAAGAGTTTTATGGTCGGTGTAGACATGGCATTTCGCACCAAACAAGTAATGGCACCAAATCTTCAAAGCAAACACAATCGCGGCTAACTCTAGATCGTGCGTCGGGTAATTCTTCTCGTGAGGCTTTAACTACCTTGAAGCATAGGCCACAACTTTGCCCTCTTGCATAAGCACACAGCCTATTCCATTCAAGGACGCATCACTAAAAATTACAAATTCCTTTCCTAATTCAGGATGTACTAGCACTAGTGCCTTCGTCAATAACATCTTCAACTTCTCAAAACTTTGTTGACACTTTTCCGTCCACTTGAACTTGACATCTTTTTGCAGTAGTCTTGCCATAGGAGTGGCTATCATAGAAAATCCTTTTACGAACCTTCAGTAGTAACCAGCTAATCCTAAAAAGCTCCTAACTTCGGTTACATTCTTTGGAGGCTTCCATTCAACAATGGCAGAAATCTTCCTGGGATCAACCCGAA
This sequence comes from Gossypium longicalyx, assembly GCA_025698465.1. Classification (NCBI taxonomy): domain Eukaryota; kingdom Viridiplantae; phylum Streptophyta; class Magnoliopsida; order Malvales; family Malvaceae; genus Gossypium; species Gossypium longicalyx. Next base: position 68,168,398 of record CM047004.1, on the reverse strand, counting down.
TACCATCGCTTGAAAGGATATGGCCTAGGAATCCAACTTCCTGAAGCCAAAACTCACTCTTATTGAACTTAGCATACAATTGCTTATCCCTCAAAAGCTTCTAAACAATCTTCAAGTGTTCGACGTGCTCTGCCTCATCTCTCGAGTAGACTAAAATATCATCAATAAACACTATGAAAAATTTATCCAAATAGGGCCAAAAAATTCTATTCATTAAGTCCATAAATACGGCTGGCGCATTTGTTAATCCAAATGGCATAACTAGAAATTCATCGTGACCGTACCTAGTCTTAAAAGTAGTCTTAGGCACATCCGCTTCCTTGACTCGAAGTTGATAATAGCCAGACCTCAAATCAATCTTGGAAAACTATGTTGCTCCTTTTAATTGAACGAACAAATTGTCGATTCTTGGAAAAGGATATTTGTTCTTGATCGTTACCTTATTTAGCTTTCGGTAATTGATGCATAATCTCATTGAACCATCCTTCTTCTTCACAAACAACACGGGAGCACCCCATGGTGAAAAGCTTGGTCTTACAAATCCCTTGTCAGCTAGTTCTTGTAGTTGAGACTTTAACTCTTTCAATTCCGTTGGAGCCATTCTATGTGGAATAATCGAAATAGGTATAGTCCTTGGCATCAACTCAATACCGAATTCAACCTCTCTAAAAGGGGGGAAAACCTGGCAATTCCTGTGGAAACACATCCGCAAAATCACGTACAATAGGTACTGATTCAACCTTAAACTCAGATTCCTTTGAATTCATCACATAAGCCAAATAAGCTTCATACCCTTTTCTTAAATATTTCTGGGCATCCATTGAAGAAATTACAATCGGTGACCCATTAGACTCATCGGACTCCATCCGAAGCATCTCGCCGCTTCCATGTCTTAATTTAATAACTTTCCGTCTACAGTCCACTATAGCACCGTGAAGTGTCAACCAATCCATACCCAAAATAACATCAAATTCGTCAAACGACAACAACATCAAATCGACCGGAAAGCAAAAACCTCTAATCATCAAAGGACATTTCTTGCATATCTTATTTACTAAGACATGTTTGCCTAACGGATTTGATACTCTAATCACAAATTTTGTAGACTCTATAAGTAAATTCATGCTAGATGGCAATGTCATACATATATACGAATGGGTAAAGCCTGGATCTATTACAACATTAACATATTTATCATAGAAAGAAAATGTACCGGTGATCACATTTGGCGAAGATGCTTCCTCTTGAGCACGTATGCATAGGCTCTAGCTGGAGTCCTAGCCTTAGACCGCACAGCAGTCTCTTGAGTCATATTCTTGCTATTAGTTCCAGCACCGGTATTCTTCAAGGGCCTTCCCCTAGGAGCCGAATCACTCTGTCTCCTGGTCTGAAGTTTCTCGCCCATCTCGGAGTAATCCTTAACGAAATGATCCGGAGAACCACATCCAAAACACGTCCCCTCATTTCTCCTACACGGACCTGAGTGACGTTTCCTGCAGTCTTGGTACTCGAATTGATGAGGCTTAGCATCATCTACACTATTCATAGATGTAGTTTGAGTCTTAAAACTCGAGCCTTGCTTCTTACGGTTTCCATGGGAGCATCCTGTCGGTGCATAAGAATGAGAAGGTACGTCTCTTGATTTCTTGGATTGTGTCAAAGCCAATCTACTCATCATTCTCTTTTTACCGTCTCTAGCCTCTAACTCGGTTTTTTTCTTTTCTTTCATTAATTATTCAGCCTTACATGCTTGTTCAATAAGTACAATGAATTATTTAAGTTCAAGGATGCCTACTAACACCTTAATGTCCTCATTGAGTCCATCTTCAAACCTACGACACATTTTGGCCTTAGTGGGCACACACTCTTGAGCATACTTACTTAATCAAAAAAATTCCTGCTCGTATTCGATCACTGACATACGTCATTGCTTAAGCTCGAGAAATTCCTTTCATTTCTGATCCATAAGCCTTTCGCTAATGTACTTCTTTCAGAATTCCTCCTGAAAGAACTCCCAAGTGATAGCCTCCTTAGGCACTACCGAAATTAAAGTCTTCCACAAATGATAAGCATCGTCCCTCAATAAAGAAATGGCACACTTAAGGCACTTCTCGGGTGTGTAAGATAGCTCCTCAAATACTTGGATCGAATTCTTGAGCCAAAATTCGACTCTCTCAGCAAATATCATGAAATCCATATTCCGAGGCATCATAGGCATGGGTTGAGGGTTCAAAGGGGGTGGAGGAGGTGGGGCTTGAGGATTAGGGTTCGCTCTCATAAACTCAGTATACCAGCTATTAATTATTTAGAGGAAAGCCTTCCTAGCCACCCCTCTTTGGCTAATTGTATTGGGTCTATTCTCCTCTGGCACCGTCACTTGAGCCGGGGCTAGTGCATTACTCTCAACATCTTCGGCTATAGCTCGATTGGGATCCATACTATACGAAAAATACAATTTATATTGCCAGGAGTTGTCACACTATCACAATTTTATTCACGGCATGTATAGTTAGACTCAAACACATGCTACGTAGTCCACATGGGTGAGACACACGGCCGTGTCTCTAACCCGTGTGGTTACTACAAAGCATGCAACATGAAAATTTTAGAATGCAAGGGACACACGACTAAACAACACGCCCGTGTGGGCTACCCGTGTGTCACACACAGACTAGGCACCTACTCGTGTGTCCATCCATATGGACCATTTGGAGGCTATTTTCCAAGCCATTGGTCACCCAAGATCTCTCGTGCACTCCAACATGCATGTCATCCTACCTTCTAGCACAAACCACAAGCGCATACACAACTCGACATTCATTCAACTGGGTAATATTAAGAAGACATCACAATTAATTTTATGAACCAAATCACTTGGCCGTATACAAAATAATCATACCAAAAGGGAAACTATTACCTTGGGCTAGCCACATGACATATATACAAAATAACAATCACCTATACATGCCATGACTCAAAATAATCAAATGTATTATACCCAAGGTTTGGTTGATAGTGTGACCCGAGCTCTGACGTTCCCGATCCTTTGAACTAGCTTGACGAATCTAAAAGGAAAGGAAAAGGGAAAGGTAAGCTATAAAGCTTAGTAAGTACACATACAAATAAAATAAATCTTAATTAGGTCTTAGAACATTATTTACATCTTTGTTGCTATTTCATACCTTTCATCAAAACATATGCTCTAAATTTTCAAGCATAAAACACAAAGACATGCATTGCCATTAATCAATATAGTCATAAGAGTACACAAGTTTAAACACATACCTTTGCTTCCTTGCACACATATGTACTTTACTTAACTTACATTCGAACTTTGTGTACATTACCCGTTTAACATTGGGAATAAGGGACAGGATACTCGGATACGAACGCACCAAAGTGCCATAACCATAACATAGCACGCCTCTCAACAGGGCTACATAAGAGCACCCAGACCTAGCATGCATCACATACCCACGCCTCTCAATAGGGCTACATAAGCTACTGGACCTAGCGTGTACCACATAATTACATGCCTCTCAACAAGGCTACACAAGCTCCTAGACCTAGTATGTATCATGTCATCAAATTAGCTCATACATACGTAGCTATCCAAGTGACATGTCACTTGTATCCTTACATATTCCTAAGTCCAAACGGGATTTTTAGACTTTCGTGTCTTTGTCGAACATTCTCGGAATGTTGGCCTCATATCATATGGCATTATCATATACAAATACTAGCATGGCAACACTTATGACATAAGCATAAAACATCAAATATATTATAACAACAAAGTAACCATATAACATATTAATTAACTAAATGTTGTTTAAACATTTAAAACATCAATTAAGGCATTTATTTGTACATGTACTTATCTCGATACAAAATATTCAAAATAGTGCCTAAGCCTCGTACACTTTGTTTTTGCCCTTATCAAGATTCGGTTCTCGTCTTTCTTGATCTATAATAGCAAATTTAGCTCATTGACTTCATACTTTACTCAAATCGACCCTAAATTCATGCTTTGATAAAATTACCATTTTACCACTAAACTTTCACTTATTTACAAATTAGTCCCTATGCTCGTATGATGAAATGCAAGTGATTTCTTCGTTACCCAAGCCTAGACAAATACTTCTTGTACTTATAGCAGCCCATATTTTCCTTCATTTCAAACTTTCTACTTATTTTCATAACCTTTACAAATAAGTCCTTTTTAGGGTTTCCATGTGAAATCACTTAACAATACTTGTTCTCCATATTTTATGCAAAATCACTTAACAATACTTGTTCTCCATATATTAAACTATCATATTCCTCCATAATCCATCGAAATACACTCAACTCATGCATGTGTAATTTTTCTAAACATGAACCCTAGCATGGAATATGGGTAGAAATGAAGAGAGCAATCTATAGGGATTTCAAAAATATGAAGAACATTAAAAACAGGGCTTGGATTGACTTACTTTGAGATTGGAAAATATGAACAAATCCTAGTTATGGTCTCTTGAATTTCGGCAGCAAGGGGAAGAATATGAGCTGATTTTTGGCTCTTTTTCCCTTTTTAATTCATTTAATATTCAAATGACCAAAATGCCTTTACTCACTAAACTTACAAAAATTTCCATAGATGTCCATATTTGTCCAAAAATTTAGAAATTGAGTAAATTTCTCTTTAAGACCTTCTAATTCATATTCCAAAACAATTTCACACAAATTACACCTAAAACCCAAGTTTTGCATCTTATTCAATTTAGTCCTTATTTTCTAATTAGACACTTTATTCTTAAAATTTCCTCATGAAACTTTACCACGTGCATATTCTTATACTTTAATTCTCATAATAATCATAATCTAAATATTTTAACGTCAGATTTATGGTCTCGAAACCATTATTCTGGCTTGGCCATATTTCAGGATGTTACAAAAACCTTAAGGTTAAAAATGCAAGTTTTTCTTTGAAAACTTTATTATTTTGAAAACTCGATGTTTCTACTCTAGCAGTTTAAAATACAAAATCAAAAGCCCAATAAAATTTAAAAATTCCCCAAATGGCTTTATTACATAATTAAAAAACCAAATATAAAATCTTTGAATAAATTAAGTCATAATCAAACAATCTGCGGTCGTGTGGCCACCTCTAAGTCCCTCGCGGCTCCAAATTGTCTAAGGCTGGGGATTACCTACACAGTTAAAAAGAAGGGTGAGTTTACGAAAACTCAGTGTGTAATCCCCCGCCAGTCAAACAATAAACAGTGCATACGGTAACAGACTGAGCCTGAGCCCTATTCGATAACAGTACAGTCTGGGCCTTAGCCCTATACAATGATAGTGTGGGCCTAAGCCCTAAATAGTAATAGCACAGTGCAGGTATGCAACCCATCCCAATCCAACAACACACCACCCGTACCAACCAACACACCATGTGGGGATTAAATTGACCCACCCAACCAGCACACCAATATCGCAGTGAAGCTGCTAACAGTAACGCAACAAAGCTGCTAATAACAGTAAATGTGGCGTAGCCACTCACATCAAAATACGTGGCAAAGCCACCAGAACAGTAAAACGTGGCAAAGCCACTAGTACAATACTTCCTCTAAATCAGAATCCCAACCCCAATACTGAATGTCATGTTATAAATATTACATGCATGCAAGGTTTCATACTCACATGTATGCAAGGTTTCATACTCAGATACAGTTATGCATATATCATACACTCATCAATCAACCTACCTATAGGGTATAATGGTCACTTCCATCCATTAGGGGTAGAATAGTAATTTTACCCCTCAAGGGTATTTTGGTCATTTAACTAATTTTGGGGTCTCGGTACAAATAAGGACCCTTTAAAAGGTCTATATTCATCTCAAATGACTTAGATAACCTGTATGGCCCAAGAAGTGTAAATGGGCCCAAGGCTCGTTACTCGGCTCAAGTGGGCCCACACGCTCGTGTGGCCCAAGCAGCCCAATTTCAGTCGCGACTTTGTGGTCCCATAGTCCACTCCATTATTTTTTACTAATCGTAAACTTTATTTGTGTGAGGCCTACGAGCCCATTGGGCCCACATGGCCCATCTCGGCCGAACGAGGCCCATAACAGCCCAAGCTCACCAAAACGCTCATCGCGACCTCTACAGTCTGTCGTCCCTGATTTGTAGGCTCAATTTACCACACGAGCATTCGTACGCTCGTGAGGCTTCAAATGCTGAAGTTTCAGCTTTTCGAATTTTTGGCTTTTGCCGATTCGCAAGAACATAATGGTGTGAATACACACCTTTGTCCATTATATTGGTAGTAGCAAAAGTTTGGGTGTACGATTACACACTTTTTTGGAGAGGAAAATGACAATCACCACGCGCCCAACCTAAATCCAAAATAACAATCCAAAGTTAGCTTTTAGTTTGATTAACCACTCTCTTAATATCTCTTAATTCCTAACATAATATACCGCTTACCTTGATAGCACAAGTAGGGTTCAAACCACCCTTAACCTACGATCACCGCCTTATTGGCAATGATCTGCATTAAAGTCCACTTTGTTACACAACCTTAAACATAATCCACTTTAACTATGTGAACTTCTTACCGAAACAAGGACTAAGAGAGGAGAGTAGCAGTATTCGGCTTACCCTAACATAAACTACAATCGAGCACACGATGCCACAAACGCACCCCTTAACAATAATCGATAAAAAGAAAGGGATTATAGAGAAAGAATACTATAATAGAGCAAAAAGAAAGAGAAGTGGCACAACCATGAACCCACACATTGGAGATAGCAATAGCAAGGCTCAACTAAAGCTAGGAATTCGACAATCCAAGAGGAAACTCACTTACCTTGATCAAGCAAGGAGAGATTCGGCTAGGTAAAAAAGCATTCGGCTAGCTCAGAGAAAAGCCCAAATGAGTCGAAAGGGAGAGGAGGCAAGAGGGATTCGGTCAAGGCTCCAAGAAGGGAAAGCAGTTAAGAGTAAGAGGGAGAAAGAAGAAAGATCAAAGAGATATTTGACCAAGCAAACGAATGGGTGAGGGGAGAGGTGGAGTTCAGCCAAAGAAGAGTGTTATGAGGAGAAAAGAAAAAGGGATATTAGAGAAAGGAATAATTCGATCAAAGGCTTAGAAGAAAAGAGAGGAGAAGGTCACGTCATTCGGTACAAGGTGGAATCAAAAGAAAGAAATGAAGACAAGGAAATTCGGCTTAAATCCCGAAAGGCATGAAAAGATATCGTCACAAGGGAGAATGGTACCAAAAACGTCAAAAAAACAAAAACCCAAAATAGAAGAGGAGAAATTGGGCACCTACTCTCACACCAATTGCCGAAAATGCACTCCCAAAACCCCTTTGGCTGAATTTGCACCCAGAAGCATCCCCATTCAGCTACAACTTCTTCTAATTTCAAATTCCTTGAAAGTCTCCAATATTTTCTCTCCTTATCCCTCTTTGCTATCCTCCGAAACAACCTCTATGACCCATTCAAATTCTCCACCACTAGAGTTCAAATCCAACACCAACTCTTGCCGTCCCTTGGTAGCAAAATAAATGCTCATTGCTTGCCATGGGATTCGAACCCATGCCCCCCTCAGATGCTCCACACGCTACTTGCTACTAAGCCATAAGGCTTTTTGTGACATAAAATCCCACACACTTAAACATAAATCCTAACCGCTAACAGCCAGTCTCCCTTAGGAACAAAACTAAAAATTTTTCCAAGGCCCAAACTCGAACCCAGGCTTCCTAAACACTTCCAAACACACCCAAATCACTAAGCCAATAAAGCAAACATGAAATTTGTGTCAAAGCATGCAAAATTGTAGACCCTGCATTTTTGGGGTGTTACAAGGAGCATGTACATATGTTGACTATATTTATAGTAAATTTGGCATGAGGATAGGTGATTTTAAATTTTTGATTATTAGACTATTAAATTCTATATATTAAATTGTAAATATGTAACACCTTATACCTGAACCGGTCGCCGAGCTTGAATATCAGGATGCCACACCATTGTCACACATCATAAGCATTACAAATGGCCTCGTTATTAAGCATACATATTTCAATTTAAATTTTGAATAATTACAAGTCACACATATTCTAATCATCATTAAAACATGTTGAACATTCATCAAATAAACTTAAAACGAGAATGAAACATGCTTTTAGACCACCAAACAAAAATTCAGAATTATTCACATAGGTATTGATACTGAATAAAAGGTACCGATATTTATTTCAAATGGTATCGATACAGCTTAGATAAATGATACCAAAATAACATTCTGTTGCTCGCTTAAAATCAAATTCTCAGAATTTATTGGTACCTTTCATAAAGAATCGATTATTCTACCCTATAGTATCGATACTAATGATATGGTATCGATACCAAATTATGTTATTGACATCCTCCTACACTTTCAAAATTTATGGTAGCATCATTTTTAAAACACAAACTTTGATACCTTTGCTCTAGGCCACAAAAATACAGCATATTAAGGCATATAATCCGTTAAAAATAATAACTACTCAACATGCAACTTTTACCTTAGCAAGTAATCACCAAAACGACCACAATAATAGTTCAATCATTAAAAACATGTCCTAGTAAGCAAATGATATAACAAGAACAGTATACATAAATCCTTAGAACAAATAAGCTATGAAAGTAATCAGAACATTATGGAAAAATTCATGCAACAATTCTACCACATTATTCAACGTCCATTGACCATACATACAATTCATGGTAGTTCAACAGGGTGATTAATCTTGTGACCCATATGAGGGCAAAGATGGAAAAAGTTTCTCTAAGTCCACCTCTCAAATTGAGCATGAAAGGAAATTTCGAGGACGAATTTTTTTTTAGGGTGGGAGAGTTGTCATACCTGATTTTCCTTAAATTAGGAAATTAGGAATAATTGGGAGGTTAAATTTTAAAGAAACTGTAAGTTGGCGGCCTCTGCTGAAAATCAGGAAAAATCTAATAACCGATTTGTACATGGTTGAGATCCAAATTTGGTTCCATTGGATTAAAACCAACTGGTTCCTTAGTGGGACACAAAATGATTACAAACGGATAGTTTCTATAGGGTTGATAAATGAGCGTGAAGGGTTATAAATAGATGGAAAATGACTTTCTAGTGAGAATTCTTATCACTTCTATTTCATTCTTTTCTCTTATTCATCATTTTTTCCCTTTGTTGTTTCGAAGAAGAGATAGTTATGGGAAGCTTTACATGGAGCAGTAATCATGAGGTTAGAGTTAGAAAAGTTAGGAATCCAGTTAGTTGGTAAGATTCTAAGTCCTTCAGTGTATGGAAAATGATATTTAGAGTTTTTAGAAACCGTTGAGGGGTTCTACATGTTTCTGGAGAACTAAGTTTTAAGTTAAAAATATTTAGTTTAGCCCATGATTTTGGTTATACTGCTTAGTGACCGCCTTCGCATGTACTAACGTCCAAAGTAAAAATCTTGTACAAAATATGTGAAAAAGTGATGTCCGCAAGTATATAGGTCAGGTTGTAATATAGTTACAACGGGGTAGGCAAGTATTTCGAGGATCGTACTTGAGGGAAGCTAGCACTAAATTAATTCTAATCTAAGCATAAATAGATTTAATTAATAATTTAATCAAATTATATTACCAAGAATTAAAAGAGTGATTTTTGGATAAATTATAAGAAAAAAATAAGAAAAGAAATAAAAGTAAATAAATGAAAAAGAAGAAATCAAATAAGCAAATCGGTATTGAATCTGAGCATGGGTGATTAGATTTTTTCTGGTAGTTATAATCAACTGTCGTCTCGGGCTTTCTTATTCAATGAATTAGCCAATACCTTAGTAGGATCTTCCAATACTTCCACTGAAATATTTAATCGACAAGAACTACTTATCTTCTAGCCTCACAGTCTATATCGATTCAAGGTTAAGATGTTCACAGATAGGCAATACCAAATTTGGGTTAATTCTCACCTTAATGACTTACTAGGTTTGTCAGGCCTAGGTTTTGGATTCTTCCTTTCCGAAATAGCTAATCCATTAAGAAATCCCTGCAAAACAATTAATTATTCACACCTTCACTTGCTAATCCCCCACAGGAGGATTAGTTCCTCATGGATCTAATAAACAATATAAACTTGAATGAAAGAATAAACATAAAGAACAATTTCAAGGATAGAGTTTAGGAGAAGCCTGATTGAATTGAATTTAAGTGTTGAATCCTTACAAAGCTCGAGAATAATTTCTGAATCTGATTTCTCCCTAAAAATAAATAATAAGAACGAAAATAAAATCTAAAACCTAAGAGAAGGGAAACACTAAGGTCTAAAAATAAAGAGAAAATTATACAATAGTAAAAGGTGTCCTTTACATGTGTTAACTGAGGTTATTTATAGATTTAGAGTGGTCGTCGTCCTTAACCCTTGGTCAGTTGACACTCCCGAGCTTAATGTTTGATTGTGCAGACCAAAATGCCCTTGGCTTGTATTAATTTCTCGTATAGAGGCGATATTGCAACACATTAAGTCCTGTGTCGCGACATAAACCCTAAACCCTAAAAATAAGCTGTGACTCATTAGTTGAATCAATTGTAGCGAGAACTAATTTATCTTAATAATCAAATTCGTTCTTATTTTTTTCTTCACCAACGCCCTCCATTTTCAGGCATTCCCAAAACTTTAATTGGAAACCCTAACTAACAAATTCCTGTGCCATTTTTAGGTCGAAAAAAGAAGAATAAGAAGAGAAGAAATTGGGGGTTAAGATTTGGGATTCTTGGTTGGAAAATGAAAATTTATTTTTGGTTAGAAACAGTCGATAATGTAGAAGAGAAAAGTAAAAAAAGATTTATTTTTTATATTATGACATCATAATGTTATCAGTTATGCCACGTGTTGTACACTTAATAGTATTAAACTTAGGAATCGATTTAGTTGACAAAAAAAATGTTTTGGTACGAATCTGAGACAAAAAAAAAATATAAGTATCAATCTCGAAGAAGTAGACAAATTCAAGTACCAATTTTATATTTCACCCTAATAAATATACAAGATTTAGAATTAAGGGATGGAGACCAGCTGGAACTTAGATACATACCAAGACTATGAGTTTTTGATCTACTTGATTAAATACCAGAAAATATGAACCACAAATTTGGATTTAAAGTAAGCGCGGAGGCTTCACCAGGGACTACTCAGGTCTCCCTTCGTCCCCTTCACACCGTTGTTCTTCTAACACTTGTTTACACTATTTCATGGTATGAATATTCTAATCTTTCTTTTTCATTGATAATAATTTCATTCCAATTTTTTTAATTATAAAAATTACTATTTTCTCTCCTTCATCTTTAAAACATTCAGTAGAAGTAGAAGTTTATACATGTTCTTACCTTATTTTCATTGATATCAAAACCTGTCTTTTCATCCCATTCATTTGATGATATGACTGAAAAAAGAGTTTGTTATCTAATTTATAGACGGAGATTACTATAAAGGAGTCTACTATTGTTCGTCCAGCTGAAGGCACTCCTAAAAGAAGTCTACGGAACTCAAATTTAGATCTAGTGATGGCAAGATACCACCTCCCTACTATATACTATTATAAGCCAAATGGTTCTTTTGATTTCTTTGATACTGGAAGACTTAAAGAGGCTTTGAGCAAGATTCTTGTCCCATTTTACCCTATTGCTGGAAGGTTGGGGTATGATAAAAATGGAAGACTTGAGATAATATGCAACGCTGAAGGAGTTTTTTTCATTGAAGCTGAAACTACTTCAGTTATGGAACATCTGATTGGTGATTTTACTGATTACTCTCAAGTTTTTCGTTTAGTCCCTAAAGTTGACTATTCTGGAGGAATATCTTCTTATCCACTTCTTGTATTGCAGGTAATATGCAAGCATTTTATCGAAAAAAAGATATAAAATATAAAAAAAATTATATAATAATAGTTTATTTATTTTGTGTATATTTTACCAGGTAACTAAGTTCAAATGAGGTGGAGTTCGTCTTGAAGTAGGGTTGACAACTCACGGGGCGTGTCTCCTTCCATTGCACCATTCATCGATCGAACTCCTATTCGTGCTCGGGACCCACCAACGCCTAAGTTCCACCATGTTGAAAATGACCCTTCTCCGGCATTGAAGTTTTTATCAAAATCTCAATTAAATGATCATAAGACATCCATTTTCTCCACCTTTAAGCTCATAGCTGATCAATTGAACACCCTGAAAGCCAAAGCAAATGTTGCAAATGCAAACGGTGGTATAAAATATAGTAGCTTCAACATCTTGGCTGCACATATATGGCATTGTGTAAGTAAAGCAAGGGGTCTCTCCGCCGATCAAGATACCAAGCTGCGTATTCCAGTTGATGGTCGATATAAATTGGATCCTCCTCTCTGACCAGGCTACTTCGGCAATGTAATCTTTAGTTCTGCATTAATTGCTCAAGCTAGTGATCTTGAAACCGAATCGTTTACTGACACCATAAAGAGGATCCATGAACGATTAAATTAGATAAATGATGAATATTTAAGATCAACTCTTGATTACATCGAAAAAATGTCTGATTTAAACACTTCGGTTATAGGACCGCATACTTTTCAATGCCCAAACCTTGCTGTTGTTTCATGGATTTGGTTGCCTATACATGAGGCAGATTTTGGATGGGGTCGTTCCATATATATGGGGCCAAAGAATGTCGTCCATGAAGGCAAAATTTACATACTACCAAGTCCAGTCAATGATCAGAGTTTGTCACTGGTAACTTGTTTAGAGATCCCTCACATGAAAGCCTTTGAAAAACTTCTTTATGAGTTTTAATAGTTGTTTCCGGTGTCTTGCACTTTTTTTTTTTTTGTGGTTGACGAATAGTAATGGAAGTTATTGTGGTGTTGATCTCATGTATGGATGATTTAATGATTGCTTTAGGAAGTTTGGTGATTTCCTTTTTCTTTGAATGTTGAAAGCTAGATTAAGTTGCATTTCTTAATGGAGATGATTTTTTTGGGTAAAGCTAGATTAAGCTAGATCTCGCGTGTAAAGCTTGGATGTAATAAATGATTATTTGCATTTAATTTTTTTGTGATGGATTGTAACGAGCCTGAATAATTTGTTGTTCAGATTTATGTTCATATTTAGATGAATTTGGAAAATGTTTAATCTAGATTCATTTTGGACGTGAGTTTTTTTATAATTTTATTTATTTATTTTAAATATTAAGTTCTAATATTGTTATTTTTGAAATTATAAAAAACTAAAATCTACAAAATCTATATTTTAGAATATATAAATTTCTAAAAATCATTTCACTACAAGATAAATCCAAATAAATGTGTATCTCGATTCAAATAAACTTGGATAACAATTTATCCAAATTCTTTTTAAAAGTGTCTCTTCTAGTAATTTTATATATTTTTAATTTTATAAAAAAGTAATTGTAAGAATATTGAAATATGTAAAATCAAATACTAACATATCAATACTTTATAAAACCTTAATAAATTAAAAATCCATGACATAATAATTTATAAATAGTAACTAGTAAAAAAATTAAAATTACAAAAAAAAAAAATGGCTAGAATGAAACTAGACAAAATGACATTTACAATCATTTGAATCTAGACTTGTATTTCTCCATGTTATTTTGGATATAAAATAATTTTTATAATTTAAAACCATGGTTGTCCAAAATTCAAAAAATCTAGACGTAACACCCTAAAAGCCGACCTAGAAGTTCTAATTGAAATCTGGAGGTCACATTGGCAATCGAAGTGGCTTTAAACAAAATATTGTTCGTAATTTTAAATTTCTTTTTGAAAATCATTTTCATCTTATGTTTAACAAAATTTGATTGAAGTTGTAACATCACAAAAATCAGGGGTTAGTAGAATCAGGTTTGTGAATCGAGAGAGAGTGGTCATGCCTTAATTTTTGAAATTTATCTATACACTTTTAGGAAATAAATGAGGTATTGGTTTGTTGGTTAAGTGTTAGTGAAATGTTCATTGAAACCCAAGTTCAAATCCCTTCTCTTTCACCATTTTTATTATTTTGCAAATTTTACATTAAACCCTAGTATACGACATGCCTTATTTTTAAAATAAATATTACAAAATTATTTTGAGAATGAGGAAAAAGCCTAATGGTTAAAAGAAATATGAGAAAGGATGAAAATTAAATGAGGTCCCAAGTTTGAATCCCTTCCCTTGTAAAATAATTAAATTTTGCGAAATCCCTTTTTTTTTAATGTGTGTGCCATCCATACCCTTGAACCCTAGGTATAGATATAAATTTTTATTGTATTTTTTAACCTTTAATTCAACTTTTATCTACCCAAGCCGCTCTCCCTCTTTCTCTCCTCTTTTCTCTTCAATTTTCTTTCTTTCTCCTATTGTTGTCGTCACCTACACCTAGTTTTACCATCACTTTTTTCTTTTTCTTTTTGCCACAAGATTTGTTAACATATTCTCCACCATATTCCTGTCATTTTTCCTCATTAAAATCAGCCCCAAATCTGAAATATTGAACTCCAAGATCGATCTTGAACATTGCCAAGAAAGTGTCATTGTTGTTTCTCTCGATTAGCTTGGGTAAGGTCTCTTCTCTCTTCAATTTCTTAATTAATCTTGTCCATTCATAACCTAAATTTCCAGATCTGGAATTTGGAGGATTTTAAATGATTTCAAAGGTATTTTTCTAGATTTTAATGAGATCTCAAACCATTTTAAAATTCAGCCCCAATTTTGGCCACCAAGGGTGGTGGTGCATGCGCCTATGTGCAAGAAAGTGGGTTGTTTTGGTTCTTGGTTCTTGCTTAGATTTTTCCAGCCTTAATTTCAGTTCTTGAATCCTCTTTATCAACTCTGAAACTCATTTCATTTAGGGAAAAATGTTTTTGATCGATTGGTCATTCGGATCCCACGAATAGTGAACCGTAAGTGTAATTAAGGGTAACTAGTTTGTTATTCGACATAGTTGTTAGGTAAAGGTTATGATTTGATTAAATGGAGGAAATTAATTATTAATTATCTACTGATTTTCTAGTATATTATTAAATTAGGTGTTGACCCAAATGCCTCAAATCATCCATAAAGGTGAAGAATGATTGTACGTATGGTTTGCATCGATACAGTGTAAGGAATCTAACTAGTTTGGATTCATAAAATAGTTACAATTCCAATGATTGGTTTGAAAAAATAAGTGGGTGTTTGGGGGCTGGTTTAATGGTAAATTTATTGAATTCATACTGAATTTTGGTTTAGGTTCGTTTAAGGAATTATTAAAAAAATTGGAAGATTCGTTAATGCGCTATGGGGAAGCGAAAAATAAGGTGTGGGTCCTAAACTCATAAAATTGTTTGAAAATGTTAAATATCATGTTATATATTATGAATTAGATTTTTACTTGGATTTTCTTAATATCCAAATTGTTGATTTTGTGAGTAGCCGAACCAGGTATGTTTCCAGCCTTAAAAGACAGACATGTTGGGAAAATTGCTAGTTTGATAGTATGAATATTTGATTGAGTTTGTAATTGCATATTTGAGTTAAAAGATATGAGAATGTTTTACTGAATGATACAATGTGTAGAGATATTAAGCTTATGTATGATTTAAATGCATGAGATATTTGTTATATTGTGTACTGAAAAGGGTGCTATTTATGCACAATAAAAATCCATAAAGTATGTGAAATTGAACGATATTGATTGATATTAACATAATGGTAATTTTAAAGATCAGAACACTGTTTCCATTTACTAAAAGTATGTGATTGTTGAGGACATGCTGAGCATGTCAAATGAAAGTGAAAAGTATTGAGTATGTTTATGTATAAGATTGTGTGACATATTGCATATGCATTGGGTTTGGATTTTGTGGTTGACGAAGGAGTTCTGTGGGGTACCGACGGAATATTAAGTTTGAATTATTCATAGTCAATGCACTGCACCTAGAGTACTGAGGGGATTGGCAATTTTATCGCATATTATATGTTATTGACGATTGTATCGTACTATTTGATATCTGACAGATTTTTTGCATTATTGATTATTCAGTGGTTTTACAACATAGAGTTATGCTCATAATGTTTTGGAGTTTGGTAGACGAGTTCTAGGGAACTTGTGGTGTGTAGGGGATTGTATGGGTAAGAACCTTTTTGCATTGCATCATGTGCACGACATATTCGAATGCTATTGATTTATGCTACGCATTGTATTTTGTTGTATTGAATGATATTGAAATTAATGATTGTTACTCGAATGAATGGTGATCTATGCTCATACACCGTTTGACATCAATTTGATAATGATTGTGTAATGACATGAAATTCCTATTATGGTTCTGTTTTCTTCTGTTAATGCTAATATGTTTCACTGTATTTGATGTCTTTGCCCGTTTAAATAATTATTCGACTCACACTGAGTTTTCATAAGCTCACCCCTAATAGTGTTTAACTTTTCAGGTAAACCTCAAAATTAGGACCGGACTCGATACTCGGAGAATCAACTTGGACCTCGGGTTATTATTTTTTAATTAAGTATTATTAAGTCTTTATTGGTTTTGGCTTGCAATTTTTAATTATTTCTGGTCTATGGCTTGGTAACTTTTCTTTTGGGAATTTTTGCATGCATGAATTACTCAAGCATAATAACCAGATAATGCATTATATCAGGCTTAAGTAAAATTTGATATTGTTCTGTAGTTTCCACTACATTGCAAATGAGCTATTTTTGAAAAACAAATCGTTATGGCAACTAATTTTCCAAAAAGACTTGAAAAATGGTTTTTCCACTGCATTAGTTTAACTTTGAACTTTTTTTAAAGAAGAGCGACAACGGTTTTTCTAAAACAGCACTGTCAACAATAATCCTAAGCATACACGACCTAATGAATGAATGCTTTTAAGAATACTAAACATACACGACCTAATGAATGAATGCTTTTAAGCTAACTCAAAGTACAACTACTGTTTTCTCTAAAATGAGTTTTTTTAAAGTCTTAAAAAGTAAGGTAAGTTAGCTTAGCCATTTCTGTGGTTAATGTAGCCATAACGTCTAGCCATTAATGTAGCCTTCTCAATCTAGCCATAATGTCTAGGTCAAATTTGGGAGGATACATTTAGTGGAATCAAAGCCTTGGTTCAAAACCTCAGATGGATTTTTTAAATCTACTTAAGTTTTCATGCATGCATACATGAAAAAGGGGAAATTTGGGAAAAACAAGCCACCGAGAATTTTGAAAATGATATTCTGGAAAGAAAATTAGGTTTGAGACTCCGATGCTAATTGCCATAGAAAAGATGTTGTTAAGTTATAGGTATACACTTGAGCTGTCTTATTGTAGACATAGAACTGAAATAGTTAGTATTTAATTTTTCTTTGAAACTGTAAGATAGGAAACTAAAAATTGACTGAAGTTAGCTAGTGATAATTTTTTTTTGAAACTGTAGATCAAATTTAAGACCATAAGATACATAATTAACAGCTATAGAATGAGGAACCATGGGGCTCAGTGTCGTGATCCCCAATTTGAGTCATTTGCTTCTCAAAGAATTGTGCCTATCCCTAAGAAGACTGACATCGTGATTGCACCTACTTCTAAAGGCGAAAACCTAGAGGCTGGGGATGATGCATTGTCTGTCCCAAGCGATATTAGGAGTTTTAGAAAAGGTTTTCAAGATTATGGTTGAAGGGACTAATATGGAGGGAGAGACTAAACGCTTGGAGTGCAAAAGAAAGGAAAAGAATAAAGTTCGGAAAAGGGTAGAGTCTGCTTCCACTATACCAAATTCGTGACCTTTGAAGTGGGCCAGATGAGTCAGACTTCAATGAAAGGTTGTAGTAGTTATTACTGGAGAAACTATTAGATTAGCTAGGATTCCAATTTTTAGATATTGTGGTAAGCGTAATCGAGTAAAGTTTCTATCAAAATTGGGAATTGGCGTTGAGGAATATGTTAGTAACATTCCATAATTAGATATGCAAAATATATGTTTGAAATTTAAGGAGATGCATTCTCTGGAATTGTGTTGGAATCAGAGTTGCACAACGAAAGCTTGGTGGTTTGGTTTGAAGGAAAAGGGGTAACAGATTTTGTGACCAAGAAAAATTTGAGGACGAAATTTCCTTAAGGAAGGGAGAATTCATCCCAAAAATCAAGGGTTAGTAGAATAGAGTTTATGAATCGAGAGAGAGTGGTCATGCCTTAAGTTTTAAAATTTATCTATACATTTTTAGGAAATAAGTAAGGTATTGGTTTGTTGGTTAAGTGTTAGTGAAATGTCCCTTGAAACCCAAGTTCAAATCCCTTCTCTTTCACCTTTTTACTATTTTGCAGATTTTAACTTAAACTTTAGAATGCGACATGCCTTGTTTTTAAAATAAGTATTGAAAAATTATTTTGAGAATGAGGGAAAAGCCTAATGGTTAAAAGAAATATGAGAAGGCATGGAAATTAAATCAGGTCCCAAGTTCGAATCCCTTCCCTTGAGAAATAATTAAAATTTGCAAAATCCCTTGTTTTTTTAATGTGTGTGCCATCCATACCCTTGAGCCTTAGGTATAAATATAAATTTTATTGTATTTTTCATCCTTTAATTCAAATTTTACCTACCCAAGCCGTTCACCCTCTTCCTCTCCTATTTTCTTTCAATTTTCTTTCTTTCTCCTATTGTTGTCGTCGCCTACACCTAGTTTTACCATCTTTTTTTTCTTTTTCTTTTTATTTTTCTTTTTGCCACAAGATTTGTTAGCATATTCTCCACCATATCACTGTCATTTTTCCTTATAAAAATCAGCCCAATATCTGAAATCTTGAACTCCAAGATCGATCTTGTACATTGCCAAGAAAGTGCCATTGTCGTCTCTCTCGACTAGCTTAGGTAAGGTCTCTTCTCTCTTCAATTTCTTAATTAATCTTGTCCATTCATAACCTAAATTTATAGATCTAGAATTTATGAGATTTTAAAAGGTATTTTTCGAGATTTTAATGTGATCTCAAACCATTTTAAAATTCAGCCCCAATTTTGGCCACCATGGGTGGTGGTGCATGCGCCAATGTACAAGAAAGGGGGTTTTTTTGGTTCTTGGTTCTTGCTTATATTTTTATAGCATTAATTTATGTTCTTGAAACCTCCTAATCAAGTTTGAAACCCATTTCATTTAGGTAAAAACGTTCTTGATCGATTGGCCATTCGTATCCCACAAATCGTGAAGCGTAAGTGCAATTACGGGTAGCTAGTTTGTTATTTCGACATAGTTGTTGGTTAAAGGATACGTTTTGATGAAATGAATGAATTTAATCATTAATTAGCTACTGATTTTCCAATATATTATTGAATTAGGTGCTGAGCCAAATGCCTCAAATCATCCGTAAAGGTGAAGAATGATTGTACGTATGGTTTGCATCGATATAGTGTAAGGAATCTAACTAGTTTGGATTCATAAAATAGTTATAATTCCAATGATTGGTTTGAACTCTTAATTGGGTGTTTGGGGGCTGGTTTAATGGTAAATTTATTGAATTCATACTGAATTTTGGTTTAGGTTCGTTTAAGGAATTATTAAGGAAAATTAGAAGATTCGCTAGTGCGCTGTGGGAGAGCGAAAAATAAGGTGTGGGTCCTAAACTCATAAAATTATTTGAAATTGTTAAATATCATGTTATATATGATAAATTAGCTTGCTGGTTGGATTGGCTTAATAGCCAAATTGTTGATTTTGTGAGTGGCCGAACCAGGTATGTTTCGAGCTTTAAAAGAATGACATGTTGGAAAAATTGCTAGTTTGATAGTATGAATGTTTGATTGAGTTTATAATTGCATATTTAAGTTAAGAGATATTAGAATGTTTGACTGAATGATACAATGTGTTGAGATATTAATCTTATGTATGATTGAAATGCATGAAATATTTGTTATATTGTGTACTGAAAAGGGTGTTATTTATGCACAATAAAAATCCGTAAAGTATCTGAAATTGAATGATATTGATTGATATCAACACAATGGTAATTTGAAAGATCAGAACACTATTTCCATTTACTAAAAGTATGTGATTGTTGAGGACATATTGAGCATGTCAAATGAATGTTAAAAGTATTGAGATATGGTTATGTGTGAGATTGTGTAACATATTGCATATGCATTGGGTTGGGATTTTGTGGTTGACGGAAGAGTTTTGTGGAGTACCGGTGGCATATTAAGTCCACATTATTCATAGTCAGTGCACTATGCCTAAAATACCGAGGGGATTGGTGATTTTATCGCATATTATATGTTAGTGACGATTGTGTCACATTATTTGATGTCCGACAGGTTTTATGCATTATTGATTATTCGGGGGTTTTACAACATCGAGCTATGCTCATAGTGTTTTAGAGTTTGGTAGGCGAGTTTTGGGGAACTCATGGTGTGTAGGGGATTGTATGGGTAAGAACCTTTTTGCATTGCATCATGTGTACGACATATTCAAATGCTATTGATTTATGCTACGCAATGTATTTTGTTGTATTGAATGATGTCAAAATTAATGATTGTTACTTGAATGAATGATGATCTATGCTCATACACCGTTTGACATCAATTTGATAATGATTGTGTAATGACATGAAATTCCTATGATGGTTCTATTTTCTTCTGTTAATGCTAATATGTTTCACTGTATTTGATATTTTTGTCCGTTTAAATAATTATTCGACTCACACTGAGTTTTTCCTAAGCTCACCCCCAATAGTGTTTAACTTTTCAGGTAAACCTCAAAATTAGGACCGGACTCGATATTCGGAGAATCAACTTGGACCTCGGGTTATTATTTTTTAATTAAGTATTGTTAAGTCTTTATTGGTTTTGGCTTGTAATTTTTAATTATTTCTGGTTTGTGGCTTGGTAACTTTTCTTTTGGGAATTTTTGCATGCATGAATTACTCAAGCATAATAACCGGATAATGCATTATATCAGGCTTAAGTAAAATTTGATATTGTTCCTTAGTTTCCACTACATTGCAAATGAACTATTTTTGAAAAAAAAAATCATTATGGCAACTAATTTTCCAAAAAGACTTGAAAAATGGTTTTTCCGCTGCATTAGTTTAACTTTGAATTTTTTTAAAGAAGAGAGACAACAATTTTTCTAAAACAACACTGTCAACAATAAAATGAATCCTAAGCATACATGACCTAATGAATGAATGCTTTTAAGCTAACTCAAAGTACAACTACGGTTTTCTCTAAAATGAGTTTTTTTTTAAGTCTTAAAAAGTAATGTAAGTTAGCTTAGCCATTTCTGTGGTTAATGTAGCCATAATGTCTAGCCATTAATGTAGCCTTGTCAATCTAGCCATAACGTCTAAGTCGAATTTGGGAGGATACATTTAGTGGTATCAAAGCCTTGGTTCAAAACCTCAAACGGATTTTTTAAATCTACTTAAGTCTGCATGCATGCATACAGGAAAAAGGGGAAATTTGGGAAAAACAAGCTACCGAGAATTTTGAAAATGATATTCTGCAAAGAAAATTAGGTTTAAGACTCCGATGCCAATTGCCATAGAAAAGATGTTGTTAAGTTATAGGTATACACTTGAGCTGTCTTATTGTAGAAATTGAACTGAAATAGTTAGTATTATTTTTCTTTGAAACTGCAAGATAGGAAACTGAAAATTGATTGAAGTTAGCTAGTGATAATTTTTTCTAAAACTGTAAATCAAATTTAAGACCATAGGATACATAATTAACAGCTGTAGAATGAGGAACCATGGGGCTCAGTGTCGTGATCCCCAATTTGAGTCATTTGCTTCTCAAGGAATTGTGCCTATCCCTAAGAAGACTGACATCGTGATTGCACCTACTTCTGAAGGCAAAAACCCAGAGACTGGGGATGATGCATTGTTTGTCCCAAGTGATATTAAGAGTTTTTGAAAAGGTTTTCAAGATTATGGTTGAAGGGACTAATATGGAGGGAGAGACTAAATGCTTGGAGTGGCAAAGACAGGATAAGAATAAAGTTCAAAAAAGGAAAGAGTCTGCTTCCACTATACCAAATTCGTGACCTTTAAAGTGGGCTAGATGAGTCAGACTTCAATGAAAGGTTGTAGTAGTTATTACTGGAGAAACTATTAGATTAGCTAGGATTCCAATTTGTAGATATTGCGGTAAGCGTAATCGAGTAAATTTTCTATCAAAATTGGGAATTTGGGTTGAGGAATATGTTAGTAACGTTCCATAATTAGATATGCAAAATATATGTTGGCAATTTAAGGAGATGCATTCTCTGGAATTCTGTTGGAATTAGAGTTGCACAATGAAAGCTTGGTGGTTTGGTTTGAAGGAAAAGGGGTAACAGATTTTGTGACCAAGAAAAATTCGAGGACGAAATTTTCTTAAGGAGGGGAGAATTGTAACATCCCAAAAATCAAGGGTTAGTAGAATCGGGTTTTCGAATCAAGAGAGAGTGGTCATGCCTTAATTTTTAAAATTTATCTATACATTTTTAGGAAATAAATGAGGTATTGGTTTGTTGGTTAAGTGTTAGTGAAATGTTCCTTGAAACCCAAGTTCAAATCCCTTCTCTTTCACCATTTTTACTATTTTGCAAATTTTAACTTAAACTTTAGTATCGACATGCCTTGTTTTTAAAATAAATATTGCAAAATTATTTCGAGAATGAGGAAAAAGCCTAATGGTTAAAAGAAATATGAGAAGGCATGGAAAAAATCAGGTCCCAAGTTCAAATCCCTTCTCTTGAGAAATAATTAAAATTTGCAAAATCCCTTGTTTTTTTAATGTGTGTGCCATCCATACCCTTGATCCTTAGGTATAAATATAAATTTTATTGTATTTTTCATCCTTTAATTCAAATTTTACCTACCCAAGCCGTTCACCCTCTTCCTCTCCTCTTTTCTTTCAATTTTCTTTCTTTCTCCTATTGTTGTCGTCGTCTACACCTAATTTTACCATCTTTTTTTCTTTTTCTTTTTCTTTTTATTTTTGCCACAAGATTTGTTAGCATATTCTCCACCATATCACTGTAATTTTTCCTCATAAAAATCAGTTCCAAATCTGAAATCTTGAATTCCAAGATCGATCTTGTACATTGCCAAGAAAGTGCCATTGCGGTCTCTCTCGACTAGCTTGGGTAAGGTCTCTTCTCTCTTCAATTTCTTAATTAATATTGTCCATTCATAACCTAAATTTCTAGATATATAATTTAGGATATTGTAAGTGATTTCAAAGGTATTTTTTTAGATTTTAATAAGATCTCAAACTGTTTTAAAATTTAGCCCCAATTTTGGCCACCATGAGTGGTGGTGCGTACGCCTATGTGCAAGAAAGGGGGTTGTTTTGGTTCTTGGTTCTTAATTATATTTTTCTAGCATTAATTTGAGTTCTTGAGCCCTCCTAATAAACTTTTAAACCCATTTAATTTATGAAAAACCGTTCTTGATCGATTGGCCATTCGGATTCCACAAATCCTGAAGCGTAAGTGCAATTAAGGGTAACTAGTTTGTTATTTTGACATAGTTGTTAGGTAAAGGTTACGATTTGATGAAATGAATGAATTTAATCATTAATTAGCTAATAATTTTCCAGTATATTATTGAATTAGGTGCTGACCCAAATGCCTCAAATCATCCATAAAGGTGAAGAATGATTGGACATATGGTTTGCATCGATACAGTGTAAGGAACCTAACTAGTTTGGATTCATAAAATAGTTATAATTCCAACGATTGGTTTGAACTCTTAAGTGGGTGTTTGGGGGCTGGTTTATTGGTAAATTTATTGAATTCATACTGAATTTTGGTTTAGGTTCGTTTAAGGAATTATTAAGGAAAATTAGAAGATTCGCTAGTACGCTATGGGAGAGCGAAAAATAAGGTGTGGGTCCTAAACTCATTAAATTGTTTGAAATTGTTAAATATCATGTTATATATGATAAATTAGCTTGCTGGTTGGATTGGCTTAATAGCCAAATTTTTTATTTTGTGAGTGGCCGAACTAGGTATGTTTCGAGCCTTAAAAGAATGACATGTTGGAAAAATTGCTAGTTTGATAGTATGAATATTTGATTGAGTTTATAATTGCATATTTAAGTTAAGAGATATTAGAATGTTTGACTGAATGATACAATGTGTTGAGATATTAAGCTTATGTATGATTGAAATGCATGAAATATTTATTATATTTTGTACTGAAAAGGGTGCTATTTATGCACAATAAAATTTCGTAAAGTATGTGAAATTGAACGATATTGATTGATATCAACACAATGGTAATTTGAAAGATCGAAACACTGTTTCCATTTACTGAAAGTATGTGATTGTTGAGGACATACTGAGCATGTCAAATGAATGTGAAAAGTATTGAGAGATGGGTATGTATGAGATTGTGTGACATATTGCATATGCATTGGGTTGTGATTTTGTGGTTGACGGAGGAGTTCCGTGGAGTACCGGTGGCATATTAAGTCTGCATTATTCATAGTCAGTGCACTGTACCTAGAGTACCGAGGGGATTGGCGATTTTATCGCATATTATATGTTATTAATGATTGTATCGCAATATTTGATATCCGACAGATTTTTTGCATTATTGATTATTCGGTGGTTTTACCATATCGAGTTATGCTCATAATGTTTTGTAGTTTGGTAGACGAGTTCTGGGGAACACGTGGTGTGTAGCGGATGGTATGGGTAGGAACCTTTTTGTATTGCATCTTATGAACGACATATTCAGATGTTATTGATTTATGCTACGCATTGTATTTTGTTGTATTGAATGGTGTCGAAATTAATGATTCTTACTCGAACGAATGATGATATATGCTCATACACTGTTTGACATCAATTTGAAATTGGCCATATAATGATATGAAATTCTTATGATGGTTCTGTTTTCTTTTGTTAATGCTAATATGTTTCAGTGTATTTAATGTTTTTGCCTGTTTAAATAATTATTCAAATCACTCTGAGCTTTTCATAAGCTCACCCCCAATAGTGTTTAACTTTTCAGGTAAACCTCAAAATTAGGACCGGACTCGGCATTCGAAGAATCAACTTGGACCTCAGATTATAATTATTTAATTAAGCATTATTAAGTCTTTTTGGTTTTGGCTTGTAATTTTTAAATATTTCTGGTCTGTGGCTTGGTAACTTTTCTTTTAGGAATTTTTTGCATGCATGAATTACTCAAGGATAATATACGCATAATGCATTATATCAGGCTTAAGTAAATTTTGATATTGTTCCCTAGTTTCCACTACATTGCAAATTAACTGTTTTTGAAAAACAAATCGATAAGGCAACTAATTTTCCAAAATGAGTTGAAAAATGGTTTTTCCGTTGCACTAGGTTAACTTTGAGTTTTTTTAAAGAAGAGCGACAACGGTTTTTCTAAACAGCACTGTCAACAACAAAATGAATCCTAAGCATACACGACCTAAGGAATGAATGCTTTTAAGCTAACTCAAAGTACAACTATGGTTTTCTCCAAAATGAGTTTTTTTAAGTCTTAAAAAGTAACGTAAGTTAGCTTAGCCATTTCGGTGGCTAATGTAGCCTTCTCAATCTAGCCATAACGTCTAGGTCGGGTTTGAGAGGTTACAGAAGTTAAATTTCCGTGTCGCAATCAATAATTTAATTGTAGTTAAGATTAAAATAAACCAAATTGATAATTATTCTTTAGGTTGCAAATAATTCAAGTTTTTCTATTCGTTAATTGAAATGTCAAGATCAATGTAATAGCGAAAAATCCATCATTTGTTTTTAATAGAAACCATAAAATATCTCTTGAAAATTGAGTGATTTTTAAGAAGATAGCTAATCGATCAGCTAAAATCCATGCATGGAACAACAAATTTAGTTTAGAAAAAAAAACACCCAAAGTTTCATGAAAATCCCAAAATCAAAATTCATACCACAGTCCATAAAATTTACTTACAGCCTGAATAAAACCAGTTTATTAAAACTTATGAAAAACTTTATTAATTCAAACCAAAATGTGTCATTTTCGAGACCTCTAATTTATTGAGTTCAACACCTAAGCTCACGGATTACTTGAAAGGGAAAACTAAGGGAATGAGCTACTGGCTCAAAGGTGAGTCTAAAACAACCGGAAAAGGATGGTAACAAAATAATACCTCGATTGCAAAGTTAACTAACCAAACAAATTTACATTAGCAAAATCTGAATTATAAATAAAGATCACATCAAAATAATGGATAATATTACTAATACACATAACATATATGCATAACAAAATCAGATGAGGAATGATGCCAAATTCCCACCAAGCCAACTGCTACACACCATCTCGACAAACCCCACATACACACTGATAAGGGTATACTAGACCCTGTCCAACCTCTATACCCCACTATTTGGGTTATGGTGGACCCATCCAACTAAACACAACTCAATGTGGTCGTAACCGCTTTTATTATTACAGATAGACCGCTAAAATATTGTAATGCAGTGCCAATACAAACTTCCTTCTCTTTAAAAACAAATCTCAATCCCAAATGCATACGCAAACCATATCAAAATGCACACGGATTACAGAATCAACATACTAGTATTTCGTTTCCTTATTAAATAACAATATTTGCAAATCAGTTTAGTTTAACAAAAATAGAATCAAACTTACTCGTGTATAGTGTTCAAATTACAGAACAATAATAAACAATTTCCATACATCGCATCCAAACATTTTTGCATATCAAGTTTAGCATATCACACAATAAACTTGAACGAAAATCATGTAAAGATAGCTTAGAGGTTGATGAAGTAAATAATAATGATTTTTCAAATATTTTAAGGATATTATAATTTTATTCAAAGTAACATAATTACAAAAGCATATATTTCCTTTCAAAAATAAGAAATGAACTACTTTTTTTTTTCACCAAAAATAATTTACTAAATTAAAATGATGAAAATTCAAAAGGCATAAAGAACCCCTAAAGCAACACAACATTTACAATCTAAGCAAATTAAATAATTGATATTTTATCCATATTGTAACACCCTAACTCAGATCTCACATTTAATAATAGGGTTACAGAGCATTACCAAACTTATTTCATAATTAATCATACATTTCACATACATTTTCCAATTCCAAATAAAAGTCATTCACAATCAATCATATAGTCGCTTATATGAGCCTACGAGGCTCAAATCATGCATTAGAAGTGGTTCGAGACTAAATTGATAACTCAAGAAATTTTTAGAAAACTCAAAAAATTTTACAAAATACAGGGGATATACACCTGTGTGGCCCGGCCGTGTAAGAGAAGACACGCTCGTGTCACAGGCTTTGTAGACATTTGAAATGGGATCATATGGCTGTGTCTCAACCCGTGTCTGATCTCGTGTAACTCTCTGACTTGGGTCACACGGCCAATCACACGCTCGTATGTCTAGCCCATGTGCCCTTCGAAATGGCCACATACGCCCGTTTGTTAGGCCTTGTGCTAGGCCATGCCAAAACTGTAGGGTATATTGACTTATGCCACACGGCCAATTCACACGCCTATGTGCTGGGCCGTGTGGAGCATACTAACTTGGTTTCTAATTAAACACCAGGAGACACACGACTGTGTCACTTGATCGTGTGTCACACACAATTGAGACACACGCCCGTGTCTTTTCTTGTGTGGACAAAAATAGGCTATTTACCAAGCTATCTTTCTCACCCAAACTTTCATTCACCTACACAAACCAAATGGCATATAACATGACATAAATAGGCATTCCAACCAATCTCAACCAAGCCTAATTTATGTTATTTTCATACCAACAACTATATGAATCATCACACCATATTTTTCCAATTCAAATCATACCAAATTCACATTCACGAATCACTTAACTAGTTAACTTCATATATGTATTTTCTTACCTAAATCACATGCATATCAAATCTCCAAATTTCAACCATATGGTACTCAAATTACCTAATCGTAATAAACACCACATAGCCATTACCAACCACATAACAAAAGGTCATTTGCACCTATATATATATACATCACCAAGCATGCCAAAGTAAGCCAAATTACATGGCTATACGCATAACCTACCATACATCATTTACAAGCCAAATCAAATGGCTAAATCAATTACTAACATATATACCAAAATGACCTTAACTTCTATACATGCCATATAACCAACCAAATACATAAATTCAAAAGTACCAAAGTGATAGCTTGATAGTGTGATGAGATCTTCGACGACTCCCAAATCCGAGCAAGCTTCGATATTCACTATAAAACACGGAAAAGTAAACAGAGTAAGCTATAAAGCGTAGTAAGTTCGTATGCTTAAAGTAAAACTTACCATATATGCACAATTTAAGCAATTAATATATCATAACATAACTCATATTGATCCATAAACCTATCATATATTTATTCACAAGGTTAGATATGAAATTCACAAGTTTCTTCGATTCAATGCTTGTATGGTTCATGTACATACCTATACTAACTGATATCAATCTCATACTCATACATATCTTTGATATACCCGTTGAACCATTTTGAATAATATTGGATACTCGAGAATCTCGTACCCTAAGTGCCAATACATAGTAGAAGCTATCTCAATCTCATATCTCATATAATGCTCACTCTCGAGCTATCAATGGGTCTGCTCACACAAGCTGACGGTAATGATGTAGCTACATGGTGCTACTTACACAAGATGACGTGAATCTGCAACACATGCAGGATAACTCAGCCACCGGTAAGACGTACAGACTAGCACCTAAACACATAACCCCTAATGACATGTCATTCGTATCCGAATCTATTCCTATGGTTCAATAGGGATTTCAATTGTCGAATCTTCGTCGAACATATCCATAAGGTCATATTCACAATTAATTCAATAATAAAGTTTTTAAAACACAATTATGCTAATGCTTATTAACATACGAACTTACCTCGATTCACAAAAATAATGAAATGGATTGACTAGTTCAATATTTTGTTTTTCCCCTGATCTAGATCTAAACTTTGGTTTTCTTGATCTATATAATATCAAATTTAACTTATTAAATTATCAATTTATTCAATTTAGCCCAAAAAGCATATTATGGCAAATTTACACTTTTCCCCTAATATTTCGACATCTTTATAATTTAGTCCTTAGTTCATAAAAATACAAATTCATGCAATTAGGTCCCTACCCATGCTAGCTGAATTTTCCTTATTATCAAAGCATCCCATATTTTTCATTTATGTCACATTTCTACCACAAAATTTCCACATTTTACAATTAAATCCCTAATTAACAATTTTATAAAAAATCTCTTAATAAATGTTGCTTATCTAACAACAACCATTTATTTTCTATCATTAAACATCAAAATACACACATATTTATCAATGTTAATACTCTAAACCTTTAACAGTTTTGTAATCTAGTCCCTGGGCTAGCTAGATTAAGCTACAATGACTCCGAAAACATAGAAATCGTTAAAAAGGGGACAAAAACCACTTACATGCAAGTAAAAGTAGTGTAACACCCCTCACCCATATTCAATGCCAGAATAGGGTTACGGAGCATTACCAAACATATAATACAATTACACATACATTTTCTCATACATTTTTAATTTCATGCAAATATCAATCAATTACATTCATATTGTCTCTAATATGAGCCTACAAGGCTCAAAACATGCATTCGGGGTGGTTCAAGACTAAACTGATAACTTTAAAAACTTAGACAACACTTATAAAAATTTTCAAAAATAGGGGACACACGCCCGTGTGGCCCGGTCGTGTCTCTCACATGGCTAAAGACACACATGTGCTGCAAGATGTGTGGACATTCGAAATGTGAGCAGATGGTCGTGTCTCAGCCCGTGTCCTACCCCATGTAACTCTCTGACTTGGGTCACACGGCCAATACACACACCCGTGTGACTAGCCCGTGTGTCCTAAAAATGTCCACACATGCCCGTGTGCTAGGTCGTGTGCTAGGCTATGCCAAACCTGTAGGGTATACTGACTTATGCCACACAGCCAAGTCACACATCCGTGTATGAGGCTGTGTGGAGTATATTGACTTGATTTTAATCTCAACACTAGGGGACACACGGCCGTGTAACCTAACCGTGTGTCACACATAGCTGAGACACACGCCCGTGTCTCTACCCGTGTGGACAAAAATGGGCTATTTACCAAGCCATTTTGCCACCTAAATTTTCTTACACCTACACAACCCAAATGGCACAAATCATAGCATAAATAGGCATCCAATACAACCACAACCAAGACTAAAACATGCCATTTCAATACCAACAAATAACATGTTTATAATATCATGTTTTGCTCATTCAAATCATACCAATTCACATTCAGAAAGCATTTATTTGCACAATTTCATCTAAGTATTTCTTTGTTTAAAACCACAAACATATCAATATCAAACTCTAAACTTTAACAAGCCATTTACAAGTAATTGTAAACCATATTACTAAAGAGCATTAATACATATATATACATCGCCATATTTGCCAAAATGAACCACATTAAGCCATCTCTCATGGCTATACACCAATCAAAATACTTATCATATACAAACCAAACCAAAAGGCTAATTTCAATACTAAACCACTCATCAAAATGACCAACTCCTATACATGCCATATGACCAAAACTTAGTTTCCAAAGTACCAAGGTGATAGTTGGATAGTGTGACGAAGTCTCCGACGATCCCCGAATCCGAGCTAGCTTTAAAATCACTATAAAACACGGTAAAATAAATAAAGTAAGCTTTATAGCTTAGTAAGCTCGTATGAAATAAACTCAGTCTATTTATAAATACACAATTCATCAAATTGAAATATATCATCATGTAACTCGTATTATCTAACAAACTTTCCATATATTCAACCATAAGATTTAAACGTGTCTTTCATAAGTTTCTTCGATTTAAAACTTATACGGTTCATGTGCATACCTATACCATCTCATATCAATCTCATACTCGGCCACGTCTTTCATTTACCCATTGAACCATTTGAAATACTATCAGATACACGGGAAACTCACACCAAAGTGCCATATACATAGCCAATGCTATCTCAATCTCATATCACATACATGCTCACTCTCGAGCTATCAACGGACCTGCTCACACAAGCTGTGGGTCAAGACGTAGCTAGTCGGTGCTGCTCACATAAGTTGTCAAGTAACTGCAACACATGCCGGTATACTCAGCCACCGATAGGACGTACAGGACCAGCACTCGGATCACACTATCACAATAACCCCTAATGACATGTCATTCATATCCTAATCTATTTCTAAGGTTCAATCGGGATTTTCATGTTTTTCGAATCATCATCGAACATGTATATAGTCTCGTATTCACAATTTATGCCATATCAAAGTATTTAAAATACATTTACAATAAAACTTATTACATACGAACTTACCTCGGACGCTAAAACAGTGAAATAGGTCGATTAGTTGAGTACTTTGTTTTTCCCCTAATCTAGATCTGAATTTCACTTTTCTTGATCTATATGTAATCAAAATCAACTTATTTAGTTACCTCTCTATTAAATTTAGTCCAAAATTCACATTAAGGCACTTTTACACATTTGCCCCTAATATTTCACATTTTTACAATTTAGTCATTCTTTCATAAAATTACAAATTCATGCAATTTAACTACAACCCATGCTAGAAAAATTTCAATTACGCCCCTAGTAGCCCTTATTTTTCATTTATTTTACATTTTGCTACAAATTTTCAATAATTCACAATTTAATCCTTGATTTGCATTTTCAGTAAAAAATCACTTAACAAAACTTGTATAACTATCATCAAACAATCATAATCTATCATCAAATATCAAAATACATGCTTATTCATCAATGGCAACATTCTAAGTCATTGACAGTTTTGCAAAATAGACCCTGGGCTAGCTAAACCTAGCTGCAACGATCTAAAAAAGGGGACAAAAATCATACCTTAATTAGCTATACAAGCTTGGCTGAATGAAAACCTAACTATGGCTATTCTTCTCTTTAATTTTCGGCTAAGGAAGATGCTAACGGATGAAATTTTTGTTTTATTTTACTTATTTTAACTTTAATTTACAAATACCATAATTAACATTTAAAAATAATTCAATTTACAACATTACCATACCAC
Source organism: Gossypium longicalyx (assembly GCA_025698465.1). NCBI lineage: Eukaryota > Viridiplantae > Streptophyta > Magnoliopsida > Malvales > Malvaceae > Gossypium > Gossypium longicalyx. Next base: position 68,136,216 of record CM047004.1, on the reverse strand, counting down.
TATCATCCACTATCTCATTAATGGTCTAATTACAACATAAGGACCCCTACTTTAATAATCCTTAGCTATTAGATACCTTTAACTAAAAGAACTCCACTTTTACACTTTACGTAATTTAGTCCTTTTTGTCAAATTAAGCACTCAAATGATAAAATTTCTTAACAAAAACTTCACACAATCATAAATTCATGTTGTAGACATTAAAATAATAATAAAATAATTATTTTGACTTCGAATTTGTGGTCCCAAAACCACTATTTCGATTTGACTAAAAACGGGCTGTTACAAGTAGCTTAGTCGAACCCTAGCTATGGCTTCCCCTCTAATTTCGATTGAAGAAATGAAGAAGAAATATGATGGCTTTCTTTTTCTTTCTTTAATTTTGATTTATTTTAATAATTATCGATTTACCCCTTACTTATACATTAAAACATACATAAATAATGTCCATAAATTTCCACTTAAGTAACCAATGGACTAATTACCACATAAATCACTCAAATATTTAATTTCATAGCCATTTAGTACCTTTAGATAATAGAACTCAATTTTTGCAATTTAGGTGATTTAGTCCTTTTTATCAAATTGAGCATTCAAACGATAAAATTTCTTAACAAAATTTTCACACAATAACAATGAAATAAATATTTTGTCCTCGAATTTGTGGTCCTGAACCCACTATTCTGGTTTGACTAAAAACGGGCTATTACACATATTCTTTTTATTACTTGCAATGTATCCTATAATTATTTTTTTATAACTATTAATTATAGATGACACAAGTAATTTATGTGTACCTTTGGCATTAAAAATTTAGAATACATCTTTATGTGTGGACAAAATTCTAATTATTATAGCTATACATGTTTCCAGATTATTTTCAGGTTTCTACAATAGATAGAGTAGTAAAAGAGACAACACATATTTCATGATAGAAAAAGAGAAAACAAAACTATCATCAAATTGACCCCTAATTATAGTTGTTTCAGAAACAGACCTGATTATGTGATTCCTAACACCTTCAAATTATCAAAACACCCTAAAAAATCAACGTGATTCGAAACTTGTTGAATGAAGAACTAAAGAACACACGAAATCTTTGATAAGTGATAGTGAATGCTAATGGCATTGGAACAATTGAGATTGTAACACCCCTCACCCGTATTCAATGCTGGAATAGGGTTACGGAGCATTACTGAACATATTATACAATTACACGTACATTTCGCATACATTTTCAAATTTCATATAATCATCAATCAATAACATACATATTGTCCCTAATGCGAGCCTACGAGGCCCAAATAATGCATTATGGGTGGTTCGGGACTAAACCAGTAACTTTAGAAAATTCTCGAACACTTAGAATTTTTTTTCAAAAATAATGGACACACACCCGTGTGGCCCGACCGTGTGTCTCACACGGCCAAAGACACGCCTGTGTCACAGACTGTATGGACATTCGAAATGGAATCACATGGCTATGTCCCAGCTCGTGTCCAACCCGGTGTAACTCTCTGACTCAGGTCATACGGCCAGCACACATGCCAGTGTGCCTAGCCTGCGTGCCCTAAAAATGGCCACACACGCCCGTGTGTCAGGCCGTGTGCTTGGTCGTGCCAAACGTGTAGGGTATACTGACTTATGTCATATGGCCAAGTCACACGCCCGTGTGTGAGGCCGTGTAGAGCATAATGACTTGATTTTTATTTCAACACCAAGGGATACACGACCGTGCAACCTGACTGTGTGTCACACATGGCTGAGATACACGCCCGTGTCTCTGCCTGTGAGGACAAAAATAGGCTATTTACCAAGCCATTTTGCCACCCAAATTACATGTACCTACATCAACCGAATTTGCACCAAAACATAGCATATATAGGCATTCAAACCAACTAAATCAAGCCTTAATCATGCCAACTCAATTCCATTATCCACAATATACACAAGTCACAAAATGGACCATTACATTATACCAAATTCACATAAACAATTTAACTAAGTAAACATATCTAAACGAGCATCATTATGCTCAAATTTACAACCATATATCTTCTTTAATATCAACCATTTGACAACCACAATACCAACTATCAATAAGCATAACAAAGCCAACCTCAATCACATAATATAAGCCATATGCATACATATATATATACACAACCAAACCAACCAAATTAAGCCAACTTTCATGGCTATATATACAAACCAAACCATAGACATTTACAAGCCAATTCTAACGGCTAAATTCATCAACAACTTATATACCAAAATGACCAAAGTTGTAACACCCCTAACCCGTATCATGTCATTTAATAGGGTCATAAAGCATTACAGAATAAAACACGATCTCAAACAATTACAAATAATACATAATTATTCATAAACAAGCCTCGAAAGTTAGTTAAAATTTGATTCATAAATTAATACAACACTTAAATTTAAACATTTCGTATCATATGTATAAATAGTCATATCGTTCACATGTAACAATATAAAATATAATACACCAACAATTTTCATATATACGGGATTAACATACTAATCTCTATATGAATATCATATATTTTACATATTAATACCAATAAAAGCAAGTATTTGACTAATAGTCATATTACTTCATTTCTTAGTCTAATCAGCTAATAAATATATATCATTATCCACATTCACAACTTGCGTTTATTTAGCAAATTTATATAACCATATGCTTAGGTATAAAGCACCTATAAACATGAACACCTTTACACATATACAAGGCACATAAAAGAGAACATAATTAATATAACAAGACCAAATGTCATATACATACGTCTTAACTTAATTCATAATGAGCACCGAAATTTCTATCATGCGTATGTCTTTCTCTTTACTTATTAATTTCATAATTTATATTAACTCAATTTCATTTATAATAAACCATATGGCCGAATGTATATATCATCATCACAAAAGTTATGTATTTTAGTTACACCCACGATATAAATTCAATACAAAACCAACCATTTATATATAACTTAATCAATATAAATATGTATGTATGCATGGTGTGCATTTACCCTAAAACCAAGGCCACACTTAACCTTTGAACATAATCTAAAACGATTAACCCAAACAAATATGAGACATTTTTCATTGCTTATTATCTTGCTTAGCTGAAATATACTACTTTATACACATACACAACCAAAATACCCATCATCAAATTTGCATAATTAAACTCATTAAACATTGATACTAAGAACATACTAAATTCAACTGAGCATAATAGACATGTCCATATAAATACCATATCTTAGTATGAAGCACATTCAAAATAACCAAACATACTTACGATTGACTCCTCCATACCTCATGCAGAGTCATTAACCAAATTCAATATTCAAATGCGTAACACATACTCTATTCATTCATAACACATTGCATATTAATCAAAATGGATTTAAACCATTATCATACCAGAACCGAATTCAAGCATTGAAATAAGCCATTTTCACATGGCTCATATACAAAACCAAATTTCGACATTTTCAAAATACATTCCAGCCTATACATGCCATAATTTAAGTTTGACTTATAAAGGTACCAAAATAGCTGATAGTGTGATGAACTTTGCTGACAGTTCCCGAGCTTGTAGCTTGACTCCAAAATCTATAAAACATAGTAACATAACACACAGAGTAAGCTGTCACAGCTTAGTAAGTCATAAGTAAATAAACAACTTGATAATATATTCAAATTGATTAAGCTTGCCGAATTATATTATCACTATCAACGCTTAATCTTAAATCTACAAATGAGATAAAATAATACATTCCATGCACCATTATTACCTTGGCCGAATACTCACCTAAACTATTTAATCAAGAGTTATTCAACTTTCAAGCCAAAATGTCAATACATCATCAAACATACATATATACATTTGAATTAACTCAAGAATCATAATATGACATTTTACACATATATTTCCCATGTAGCCGAATATACATAATCACACATATGTATATACACATAGTTAAAAATCTCTTTAATAAAACTTAAGTTGCTCATCATCAAAGCCGAAATCACATACCATAATCGTACATATTCATTATTAAGTTCATACACAACTTGTAACATACATAAATTAGCTTACTCACCTTATTTCCATAGATAATAAATTATCACATACTTGACCTTTCAGCTCATATTTTGTGTTTATTCACAACTAATCCATGCCCGATGAACCATTCGGAATCGGGTAAGACACTCGGATAATCACACATATATCGTACAATGCCAACATCCCAGACGTGGTCTTACATGTAATCTTTTATCAATGCCACTGTCCCAGACAGGGTCTTACTCGTAAACACATATCGGAATCACATATCGATGCCATGGTCTTACTCGCACACATATATCGGAATCCTATGTCATGACATATGTATCCTAATCATTCCTAAGGTTCATACAGGGCTTTCGGACGTCATAACTCGATCAAAACGAAGTCATCACATAGTTTCCAAGCTTAATAACATTCAGCTATTGCATTTACAATATCATATATTTCAATTCAGCATATATACTTTGCATTTAATTAAATTTAAGTACGTCTATTTGCTTATAAACTTACATCGGACAACGAAAGACCGGTACAGATCGACTAGTCGACAATTTTCGTTTTCCCCCGATCCAAATCTGATTACTTTGGTTCTTGATCTAAACATATTCAAATTAAGCTCATTCAAACATATTTTCATTCAATTTAGTCCAAAAACACATAAATGGACAAATTACCATTTTACCCCTAATAGTTATAATTTTTACAATTTAGTCCCTATTGCACAAAACACAAAATACACAAAATTTCAAAGTACCCATGTTAGGTCGAATGGTACCCATATCTATACAAGCCCATATATTTCATTTATTTCACATTTTAGTCCCTCAAATTGTTATTTTTGCAATTAAGTCCTAATTACTCAAAATCATCAAAAACTCCAATACAAAACATGTTAATCTAAAACATATCTTTCATATTTCATCATCAAACAACAAAAATCACAAGCTATCAACAATGGCACAATGCAACATATTAATCAAAATAAAAAATTAAAGCATGGGTCTTGAAGATTACTAAGCAACGATCTCAAAAATGTAAAAATTATAAAAAACCGAACTAAATTCATACCTTGATTAAGCTTTAAAATTGGCTGAACCCTAACTCTTGTTCTTTCTTTTTCTTTTGTTTATATTCGGCTAGGTGATGAAGAAATAAAAGATTATTTAAGTTATCATATAATATAACATATATACTAACTTATTATTATTACATGTTTTACATTTTTAACCTTATTTATCATATTATAAAACCATTATACTATGGCCACTACTATCCACTTCACTTAGTAATGGACAAATTGCAACTTAAAGGATTCCATTTTAAAAGCCAAGTACAATTCAGCCCCTTTTTGAATTAACCACCTAATTTTCATTTTACGCGATTAAGTCCTTCTATTTAATCAGACACTCAAACGACAAAATTAAATCATGAAAATTTCACAAATAAAAATTCACACAAAATAAACACAGAAAATAATTTTAAAATATTTTTTGACTCAAATTCGTGGTCCCGAAACCACCATTTCGATTAGGGTCTAAATCGGGCAGTTACAAAAGTTCCTATACATGCCATATATTCCAAAAACATAGATTCAAAAGTACCAAAATGATAGCTTGATAGTGTGATGAATCTCTGACGATCCCCGAAACCTTGCTAGCTTTGAAATCACTATAAAACATGATGAACTAATAAATAGAGTAAGCTTTATAGCTTAGTAAGTTCATATGATTAATAAGTATAATTTGCCAATTCATTTACAATTTAAAGAACATAAGTAAATGTAAGTAATACATTCAACTCAACAATTTGCACATTTCCATAATTCTATGTATCATGCTTAAATTCATTAGCTTTCACTTACTTTTCATATGAACTTATCAATTATCACTTACTTGCCAAAATTTTCACAGGTACCTGAAATGATCCGTATCATTGTTTACATCTTCATACCATCATCTTTTCCCGTTGAACCATTCAGAGTAATATCAGATAGTTGGGAATCTCGAACCAAAGTGCCACATACATAGCCAATGCTATCTCAATCTCATATCACATATATGCTCACTTTCGAGCTATCAACGGGCCTACTCACATAAGCTGTCAGTCAAGACGTAGCTACACGGTGCTGCTCACACAAGCTGTCAAGTAACCGCAACACATGCCGGTATACTCAGCCACCGGTAGGACGTACAGGACCAACACCCGGATCACGCAATCACAATAACCCCTAATGACATGTCACTAGATACTACATAACCAAATTTTCAACTTTCAAACCTTCGCATACAATTTTAAACAATCTCAACTTTTTAAAAATATTTAATAACCAAGAATTCAATAGTCAATTAAAACTTTAAACATTTAAGGACTATCCATAATATAATTCAGTAACTGAATCTTTCTTTATTCTTTTGAAAAATCAAAATAGGTAGATATTCAAGGACTAATTAGTTAATTATTGGATTTCTTACTAGCATTAATTCTTCTCGCCACTAGAAGTGGAGATATAAAGATAAATAAGAGAACAACAAGAGTTTTCAATATAATTCTTCAAAGAAGAGAGATAATTTATGAAAAGTTATTGGCTATGTACTTATTTTACACTTAGAAATTTTATTGTTCAACTATTATTTCTTAAAGGAAAGGAAACATGTCTCCTAGATAATACAATAGTGCATACTATTCTTAGGTGTAAGAAACATTTTTCTTGTTTGATAATGAATGAACCAATCTTTTGTGGTACAAAATTAATTCAAGTCTTCAGAAGAATTAACACATTGTTATCCAAAGAAACAAAGCAATAACTAATGCATTATGTTCAAGCAAGTCTCAAATAAATCATATTTTTTTAAAAGGATATATGTTGTAACTAATATCATATTGAGACTGTGCATGAGGAGACGATTAATTAAATCTATTATATTGGGTAAGAATTTTGTATTGGAAAACTTTCGCCTTTTTCTTTAGTTGGTACTATGTAAATGCAACACCCCAAACCTGGCCTGGACGTTATAGCCGAATCTGGCGATGTCACATTGAAGTGTTTTCCGTAAAGTGTGATATCGTTGAAAAACCCAATCTCTATTTAGCCTCTTTGTGTGATCCTAAAGATGACTTTAAGACGTTCGTCCATTTTCAAAATGTGAGTCGTTTGTCAAAAAAAAGTTAACCATATTAAAACGTCATTATTATTTTCACTAAAACATTGTTTCTTCCGGAAGCTCTTAAAATAGGTTACGTATTCATGGTACCTTTGAAAAATGTTTAACTTTTTGAAAACTCGCGTTTTTTCCTACTGCTGGCTGTATTAAACCAAAGCAAATAAAAATCCCAAATTAAAAATAAAATCCAAAGAGGCCTTATTACAATAAAAATACCCCGTCTAATAATACTTACAATTTAAAATTAAATGCGAAAATAATAGTAGTTTTGTGGCCACCTCTGAGTTCCTCGCTGTACCGATCCACCTAAGTCTGGGGATTACCTACGTAGATAAACAGAAGGGTGAGTTTATGAAAACTCAGTGTGTAACCCTATATCAAACAACCATACAGTGAGCAAATACAGTCTGGGCCTAAGCCCATTTCAGTAATGGTTCAGTTTCAGTTAGGGCCTTAGCCCAAAACAATAGCAGTCTCAGTTTGGGTCTGAGCCCATCTCAATGATAGTAACGGTACACCAACCTCTACACTCCATCTCCGTCCAACTGTACACTCTACGTGGGGATATAATTAACCCACCCATCCTTACACTCCAAGTAGTACCAGTTGCGGCACTAAACAATATTTGCAACAGAGCTGACAGTACAATACACTTCCTCCAATCATAATAAACCCATCCCCATGCAACGCGTCATGCAACATGTCATGTCCTTTCATAATATTACATATGTACTCAATGCGGTTAAAATATCATGCTAAAATATAGTCGTACATCACATACGGGTAGAACAGTCATTTTATCAAATAGGGGTCTAAGTAAACTTACCGACCCATCAGTAGGTCCACAGTTGTCTCGGGCGACTCGTGTAACCTTAACAGTCAAACAGTGGTAATGTGCCCACGACCTATATTGCAGGCCCGTATGGCCCACACGGCCTATAATGGCTTGGCCGTGCGTATTACACAGCCTGGCCCAATAATTTCCACACGTATGTGTGGTTTACCTGTGTGGGGCCCACTGGCCCAATTCGGCCTGACCCATGAATTCGCACATAGTCAGCCTCGTCAATCATACACCTAGGTTTAGTCAACACGGGCTACCACACGGGTAGCTGCACGCCTGTGTGGTGTCGGCTATACACAATTTTTGGCTTTTTACCGATTTATGATTAGGGCCAGTGTTTTCACACAATTGATGTGATTTGAAGTTAATCGCACTCCGAATACTCCTACACCTGAATTCAATCACAATGTTATTGAATCAGTTACCTAACTCATATATCGAATGAAACCTAACGGAGTTCTCAACCGAACACAATTGCAACCTCCTTACCGAAAATCAATTGAAATTGCACCATTGGTTCCTAGAAGACGCACCAATAACATTGATCTCCACCTAACACGAAAGTCACAAAAACCCCTTTTTATTAAACCGATATTAGGATTATAAACAATCTCGACTAAACCACACTTGCCGCTCAACACCACCTTTCATTCAATAACTTATAACTTGTTACAACAAACACCTAAACACTTACCAAACAATGACAGAGTAGAGTGCAATTCGGTGGTGCCGTAAACGAGCCGAAGAGAAGTATTAAACTGAGAAAGTAAAAACAGAGGGGTAATGGCATGAAGAAGAAAAGAAAATGATGCACAGAAAAGTGAAAAGCCGAAAGGGGACAGAAGTAAAGTAAAGAATTACCTATCAATATTCGGCCAAGAAACGTGCAAGATGATGTACATCCTGCTGGAGAAAAGAGAAAGAACGGAGAAAGGGAAAATCGGCAGGAATGCAACAAGATGAGAAGAGAGAAAATTTTCCAAACCCGAAAGAGTTGAGAGGAAGAGAGAGTGTGTGTGTTCGGCTAAAGAAGGAAGAAAATAAATAAGCAAAGGGAAAGGAACGATTGCCGTAGGGATGATCAAAGTCTAAATAGGCGAAATACCCGAAAAGAACCCTAAGCAATAATCGGCTTCCAAGAAGTGAAAAGAACCAAAAGAAAAGAAAAAAATGTTGACAGAAACCGAAATGGAGAGAAAATACCAACCAAAGACGAATTCTTGAGTGACCAGAATACCAATTCGGCACCAACTCTCCCACCAACTTCAAATTCCCCTATTTTCCTCCTAAAATCACTCAAAATCGTTCACTCCTCCCTCAACCACCTAATTCGAATTCTACTACAACTCTTCAGTAGTTCAGGTTGACTAAAACTCCCACACGGCCCTATCAGCAAAATAAAATAATCTATTGCGCATACCAGGACTTGAAATTTAGACCTCAAGTAACCATAACACGCCACTTATCCCTTAGACCAACAAGCCCTTTCTGTCATGTTTTACCCACATTTTATTTAAAAACCTATTGACTAGAGACAGAGGTTTATTCATATTAAAAACAAAACTTTTGCACAAGCGGAGGCTTGAACCCAAGACTTCTCAGACTCTTCTTAGGACACTTAACCACTGAAGCAAACATGCATTTGTGCAACACAAACATACGAAAATAAACATTAAGGATTTTTGGGGAGTTGCAGTAAATATTAGTATGGTTAAATCATATGAGATGGTAAAATAGAAGTTTACATTAGTATTATTGAATCACATGCGTAGTAAGCCAACATTTTACTAGTTCAAGTATGCTAATTAGTTGGCATGTCTCGTTAGACTATCCTAATCAGTAACGATGTAACAATATAAGAATTTACATAAATTCTTCATTTATCAAGTGTTACTTGTTCTCAAAGAAGACTTGTTAAACCTCACTAGCAAAAGTTGAGATTGAATCTCTTTCATTTCTGAAAGAAATATGGACATATTTATCCAACAAATGTATGTTTTGATATTTGGGAGATGTATCTACAAGATATCATGTGTGAGTTATCAACTTGCAACCAATCTTTTGCGAAATTACTTGTTTAATGATTTTTTTAAGAAAAAATTTCAACTTATGCAACCAAGACAATTCTTTCTAATGTTGGTGAGTTTATTTCTTAAACTTTAAATGATCATTGTATGTTAGATTGTCGATGCGAGTAATATCACAAAGCTTGATGTTTGTGTGTATAAAATGATTTAGTAAAATTAATTATTAAATGTAACAACCCTATCCTGTACTCGACGTCGGATTAGGGTCATGAGGCATTACCGACTAACAAATAACTTAAATCAACTTCTATCATAAAATATCTAGTATAATATTAAATCAACTATCATGCTTTAATTTAATATTACACATGAATATAGAATTAAATAATCAATAATGCTAACAAAGAAACATGAAACATTTTATTTTTTTTTAAAACCCATAACCAAGAGCATTTTGTTTCACAAATTTATCAAATATGTAAGTTTTAACTCTTTTAACTTTTGTGCAATATATGTGTAAAATGTATTATAATTATGCAAGTATCATACAAATACTACGTGTAAGCAACCACACATTATTTTCTTACACATAATAAGTTGTTCTATAATAGTCTTTGTTAATCTGCTCAGGACATTTACATATCATGAATAAATATTCATAACAATAGTTCAAACAATTAAACTACTCAAGTGACCCAAAAATGTTATAATAATATATCATTAATGATGGGTACAACATCATCTTTACCTTTCATCTAATAGCTAACATAAATTACCTTTGCCGAAACATAAGTAAAAATAAACATAAGAGATATTTATATATTTTCTTGAAAGCACATACATGCATATTACAATGTCATAATATAAATCAAAATATTATCCTGTCAACTAATAAGTTACAAAACAAGTCATTTCATCACAAGCAAAAACAACTACACAAGCATGTACCGAATCTCAAGTTAGCTAAAACCATTTCATCCAAACTTATTTTATAACCGAATATACTAATGCATTATTGAAATAGTCTTCAAGACTATTCATGTAGGAAATCATACCTCACAAGTATAAGTCTTTAACCACATTTAGACCAATATGAAATATAAATCTTACATGTCGTACAATAAACATCCAAAACAACATAGCTCATGTTCGAATATAACCAATTAACATTTAATGCCAAACCACATATTAAATCTTTAATTGAGCATAACTACCAAATCCTCTTGTATATATTATCTTATTATGAGTCATATTCAAAACAACCAAACATACCTAAATTTATATATTAAAACCAACACATTCAAACTTCATCCAAGTCATTAACCAACTTAAATACACAACCAAGCACATAACACAACATTACTTTTTAAAGCGTAAAATACCATAACTAAAATAAACGCAAACCATAGGTAACCATAACCGATCCTAAGTAAGATAGTTAGGCCATTTTCACATGGCATATATATACATTCATTTCCAAAATATTTAACGTCAAAACCAGCCTTTACATGCCATAATTTAAGTTTAGTTTAAAGGTACCAAAGCAATAGATAGTGTGATGAGCTTGGTTGACAGTTCCCGAGCTTGTAGCTTGACTTCAAAATCTATAAACAAAGTAACATAAAACACAGAATAAGCTATCGTAGCCTAGTAAGCTATAAGCAAATAAACAGCTTAATATCATATTCAAATTGACAAAATACTTCATTCTCATGCAAAATACTACCTTAGCCGAATGCCCCTATAAACAAATTAATCAAACATCAATCGACTTTCTAAGTTAAGTTAACATTATGTAATCTATTTCACAAGTATACACATTTATATAAGCTTAAGAATTCAATTATAGCATCACATACACAAAATACTTTCATAGCCGAACATATACACGATTACATATAAAGGCATATTCAAGAGTTATTTTCATAATATTCTCACCATTTGTTCAAGCCAAATACACTTAATTAAATCATGGAAATTTATGCTTTATATCATATATAACTTATATTATCAAACAGGTCATATACAAACCTTATCATTGATAATTAGCAAGCTAATTCATACATGTCACTTCTTTTGTTCATTTAACACATCTGATCATAATTTGCCTTTGCCCGATGAACCACTCGGAATCAGATAGGACACTCGGATAATCACATAAATCTACAATGCCAACGTCCCAGACATGGTCTTACATGTAGCCACATATCAATGCCACTGTCCCAGACAGGGTCTTACTCGTAAACACATATCGAAATCACAAATCGATACCATGGACTTACTCGGACACATATATCGGAATCCTATGTCATGAAATATGTATCCTAGCTATTCCTAAGGTTCATACGGGGCTTTCGGACATCGTATCTCGGTCGAATCGAACTCGGAAGTGTGATAACCATATTCAAACACATTTGGCCATAGCAAAATTTAATTTTAACATTTCATAACAGCAAGCAAATATAACATTAAATTATCAATAAACACGTCTATTTGCTTATAAACTTACCTCGGACGTCATAAAACGAGACGGGGCTGCTAGTCGACAACTTTCATTTTTCCCCGATCCGAATCTGATTTCTTTGGTTCTTGATCTAAACATATTCAAATTAGGCTCATTTAAACATATTTTCATTCAATTTAGTCCAAAAACACATAAATGGGAAAATTACCATTTTACCTCTGACATTTACAATTTTTACAATTTAGTCCCTATTGCACAAAACACAAAATACACAAAATTTCAAAATACTTATGTTGGGCCAAATTTTACCCACTCTCAAAAAAGCCCATATATTCAATTTATTTTTCATTTTAATCCCTCAAATTATTATTTTGCAATTAAGTCCTAATTACTCAAAATCATTAAAAATTCCAATACAAAACATATTAATCTAAAACATATCTTCCATTTTCCAACCTCAAACAACAAAAATTACAAGCTTTCAACAATGGGTTTTGAAGATTAAAATATTCATCAAAATAAAAAATTAAAGCTTGGGTTTTGAAGATTACTAAGCAACGATCTCAAAAACGTGGAAATTATCAAAAACCGACAAGGAAACGAACCTTGATTGAGCTAAATGGATGGTCGAACCCTAGTTTGATGTTCTTCTCTTTAGTTTTGGCAATTAGGAGGTGAAAAAATGATGAATATGGTTTATTATTATGTTATAATATGTTATATTATAACATTTTAGTTCATTTCCCATTTTACCCTTAATGAAATAATTTTAGAATTTTATAACCTATGCCTAATACCGTCCATGCAACATACTAATGGCATAATTACAACATAAATTCTTCATATTAAAAAAGACATTAACAATTCGGTCCTCACACATTAAACTATCAAACTTTCATTTTATGCGATTAAGCCCTTTTATTAAATCGGACACCTAAACGACAAAATTAATCCACGAAAATTTCACAGATAATAATTCACACAGAATAAACACAAAAAATATTTTTTAAATATTTTTTTGACTCGAATTTGTGATCCCGAAACCACCATTCCAATTAGGGTCTAATTTGGGCTGTTACATTAAATGCCTCTATTTAGTAGTTATGTAACACCCTTAACCCGTCTCTGACCCTGAATTAGGGTTACGGAGTATTACAAAACAATCAGAAACATTTGAACATTTTATCAATCAATATAATAATCATATCACAAATCCTGTAACGCCCCAAATTTGGGCCTAGAAGTATTGGGCCTTGAGTATGGGTCCGTAAAGAGGTTGAATATAAGTATTTAATTATGTAAGGAAATGACACAATTAAATGTTTACTTTGGTGGTTAATGGCCCTGAGAAGTGTTGGAGAAATCTTGGGTTCAAACTTGGGCTTTAGCAAAATTTTTGTATTAAGTGAATAAAATCCTAGATGCTTGGATGATGGCCTTTTAAATTATTGTGTTAAATAAATGACACAAGGAAGCTTGTGGTCTAGTGATTGTAGCATCATTAAGGTTGCATGGGAGCCTCGATTCAAGTCTTGGCTCTTACAATTCATTTTGGTTTTTCTCTTAAGTGAATATGGACACTGGCACACATTTCTTAAAGTTAATTATGGACATTTTTATCACAGAAAGGGCTTGTGGTGGAGTGGCAAGGTGGCGTGTTGTGTAACTGTGAGGTCTGAGGTTCAAGTGTTGGGATGCGCAGTGGAGTATTTATTTTGCTATTTGAGTTGTGTAGGAGGTGAAGTTGGACTAGAAGTCTATGGTTGAAGTGGTCATAAGAATGAGGAATTTTTTCCTAATGGTTGAAAGTAATCCCACATCGGGAAGCTAACATGAGAATTGGTGAGAAGCTAGCTTTAAATAGAGCGAACCAGATGAGTTGGGAGAAAGACTCAATGCAGGATGTGCCAAGGTTGGTGATCGTGGACTTTGGCGCGTTCTCATAAATAGGTGCGTATTCACGCCCTTCTTTGTTAGAAGTTGGCAAAAGCCGAAAAGCTGAAACTTCGACATTTGAGGCTTCATGAGCGTACGATCGCTCGTGTGGTAACCGAGTCCACAAACCATAGGCGATAGACTGTAGAGGCCGCCACGAGCGTTCTCGTGTATTAGGCCTTGACGGGCCTAATGGGCCCGTAGGCCCACTTGTGTAAATCTAATTGTTAGGTGGGAAGTAGTTAGGCTAAATGGGCAACACTAGCGTGTGGGCCTACTTGGGTTGAGTAATGGGCCTTAGGCCCATTTGCACCGTTAGGTCTGTTTAGGTTACTTAAGTCTCGTGAGGCGACGGTGGACCTTCTATTAGGTCGTTAAGACCCTCGATTTGTAAAATTACCGAAATACCCTAATTTGTAAAATTACTGAAATACCCTCGATTTGTAAAATTATCGAAATACCTCCGATTTGTAAAATTATTAAAATACCCCCAGTTTATAAAATTATCAAAATACCCTCGGTTTATAAAATTATCAAAATACCCCTAATTTGTAAAATTACCAAAATGCCCTCAGTTTGTAAAATTATCGAAATATCCCCAGTTTGTAAAATTATCAGATTACCCTTGTAGTGTAAAAATTACTGAAATACCCCTGTAAGGGCAAATGATTGTTTTGCCCTTGTGGGTAAGTGATTGACTTGGACTATGAATTTGACTGATTGACTGTGATTGTATGATTATGTTTTAGCTGACTTGACTGTGGTTGTAAAAATGGTATGCTTTTAATATATGTTTAAATGATTGTTACTGAGCATTGCCATTTTGCATACACATGTGATGATTAAGCATGACATACACGACATATTGTATGGGATTAAAATTATGGAACGGAGGAAGTATATGAGGATCGCATGGTTACTTGCCAACCGTGGATCCACCGGTGGCTTTTAAGCCCAATATATGATTATTGACGACTTTGTGTCAATCATTTTTACCCGAGGCTGTGTGCCGACTATATTACTGTCGCTAATGGCTAAGTGCCTAACATGATATAGTTACCGATGGCTTTGTGCCAATTATAATACCACTACTAGATGCTTAAAGCCGTAAATATGAGTAGCAGCTTGCTACAATGTTAGGTAGTACAGCAACCGAGCTGCCATTAATGTGTATCGAATGGGTGGGTCGATATTTATATCCCCACATGATGTGTACCGGGGGATGGAGTTGATGTGTAACGGTTGGATTATTGGGGTGGGTTGCACGGCAATGCATATATGATATTACAGGGATATTATTGCAATGTGGGCTTCGGCCCAACTGAGGCTGATATGGGCTAAGGCCCACCTGCCACTATTTATTGGTTTGGGCTAGACCCAATAGATTCTGTTATGGGCTGTGACCCAAATGATATTGTGATAGGCTTTGGCCCACGTATGCTCTGAACTGGACTGTACTGTTACTTTTAACGGGCTTTGGCCCAGACTATTTCTGTTTTTGTTTCTATATACTGACTGTTACTTTAGTAACGGGATTACACACTGATTTTTCGTAAACTCACCCCATTTATTAACTATGCAGGTAATCCCCAACATTAGGTGGATCAGTGTCGCAGAGGGACTCGGAGACGACCACACAACTGCACATGTTTTTCTATTTTGTTTATTTAGTTAAGCACTTTGGTTTTTGGATTTAGGGTGTATAAGGCCTCTTTATTTCATTAACTTCTTATTTGGAAAGTTTATTTAGCATGTTTAATATCTATTAGAAGTAGGACACGGTTTTCCAAAATAAGAATTGTTTTCAAACACTACGTTTTCGCAACATTTTCAAAATGCTTTCGCAACTTAACTTTTAAATATAACGTTTTCATAAATCTGTTACTTTTAGAATTAGCTTCCGCAAAGTAAAAAGAAATTTTGGAAATAAAATTAAGAAGTTTACAATGTACTACATTTTAAATAAGAAGGGTTTCTAATGAAAACATGGTTTTCGAAAAACACTTCAATGTGACACGCCAGATTCGGGTCTAACTCCTAGTCCGGGTTTGAGGTGTTACAAATCATTCATACTCATTCACAACGTCCTTAAATTGAGCCCTCGAGACTCTAAAAATAACCTAGAAACAATTTGGGACCAATTTGAAATAGTTTGGAAAGTTTAGTAAAAATATACAAAATTTGCAAAACAGGGGTCACACGGCCGTGTGGCCAGGTAGTGTGCCTTACAAGCTGAGACACACCCGTTTCTCAGGCCGTGTAACAATCAAACTAGGGACACACGACCCTGTCCCAGCCTGTGTCCTCACTCGTATAACTCTCTGAGTAGGGTCACACGGTCGTGTCACATGCCTGTGTGCCAGGCCGTGTAACTCTCTGAGTTTCCCCACATGCCCATGTGCTAGGCCGTGTAACTCACTGACTTGCAACCTAAAGAACTCATTAGATGACATACGACCATGTCGCCAGGCCATGTGTCTTACACGGCTGAGTTTCACATCAGTGTCTCAGGTTGTGGGGACCTAAAATGAACCTTAAACAACAAGTTTACCAATTTAAGCTTACTTGGACTCTAAGTAATCCATTTACTAGCCAAAATACCTATTCAAAGTAACATTAAACAAGTTAAAAACATGCAAAATCAACCATTAGAAGTGACTAACCAATGTACCCTCAGTGGTCACAATTATACATCAATATGAATTATCAATCACAACTTATTAATTCACAAAATTTAACCCCTAACCAATATGCCCATCATAGGCACCACAAATCACAACATTCTAATCACAATTACCATGAATTTACACATAAACATCTTACCTCATTCACATATATCATATAAGTTGACTATTTGCACTTAAGATCCTACTTTAACATTTTACATATCAAAACAATAGTAATGACATACAAGTCTATTATATGCAATATAATTCAAAATGAATGTTCCAAAAACTATCGAAAATGAATGGATAGTGGATTTGAGTGCCTGTCCAACTATCCAACCTTCAAAGTATCTACAATAACATAAACTAAAACAAGTAACCTCATTGAAGCTTAGTAAGTTTGACGTGCTAAAATTATAAATCTTACCTGTAACACCCGTCGCCCGTATAAGGCACTAGGACGGGGATTGAGGCACTACCGGGTTTAAACCTTTATAAACTTACTAAATCGGGTCATCAACCTTCGCCCAAAATTTAAAAACTTTCAAACAGGTACACCTCGTCCCTTACATAGGCCTTCGAGGCCTAAGTCATAGCTAAGGGCGGTTCGGGATAGAACCGGAAACTTCAATAGACTTTGGGTATCATAGAAAATTTTCCTTCATTTTGAAGTGTGACATGCCCTTGTGGTGGGGCCGTGTGATCATACACGCCCGTGTGGCTTGGGACACACCCGTGCCCTCAGCCCGTGTGCAACACTAACTTCAACCTCATCATTCTGTTAGAAACACACGGCCAAGACACATGCCCGTGTGCTTAGCCCGTGTTCTATACTGACTTCAAAATTTAGGTGCTGGGGACGCATGGCTATACCACACACCCATGGGGGTGGGCCGTGTGTCTATCTATGTGGAACTTATTAGGCTATTTTCCAAGCCTTTGATCACCCTCTATCAATCAAATATTCTTATGAGTTACTTTAGTGCATGTTAAGGCCAAATTATACACTTATATATATATATATATATATATATATATATAAAACTTTGATTAACCTCATTGCATGCAAACCTCAAGTCAATGGTTTCATACATGCTAAGTTAATTTTCATCTTGCATTTAAAGATTTCCATGTATACTATACATATTTAGGATTGGCTCGTTTCTATAACTCATTGTTTAACACCCCATACCCGTGTTCAATAATAGAACAGAATATGAGTATTACTAGAACAACATACGTATAATTATAGCAAATCAAGACATAAAATAATCATCTAAATTTAAATCCGTTAATTGATCACTCATCTTTTAAAAAAAATTAAATTCACATATATCATAAACTTATAATGTAACTAACATTAGATCATACCGAGAACAAAATACAAGTGAAATATCTAACGTTAGAATTCAACTTTTAAAGTAATATTACTAAAATTTATAACAAAATACTCAAGCGTTCTATACATGCCATATGTCCAAAATGTGTTTACAAAATACCAAAAGGAAGGATGGATAGCGTTGGTGAGCTTCTGACAACTTTTCCCTGAAATCACAAGCAAACTTGATTTCACTATAAAATAAAACAAGAAAGGAAGAGGAAGCAAAGTAAGCTAAAAGCTTAGTAAGTAATATGTAAATAATAAAGATAAAAAACTAATAATGGAATTTATAGATCCCAAAATATGTATCCATAATTACACAACCTTTTTCTCATATGCATTTATCATTTATTTCAGTTCAATACAAGCTGTCCATTCGAGTCCTAGTCACTAAATTATTTTTATCTGGAGCTACGGTACTCCAAATTAAGATCCATAAATTTTCCAAAAAACTAGACTCATATGTATTCTTACCATAAAATTTCCAGAATTTTCGGTTGGGCCAATTAATACAGTTTATTCATTGAATTCTCCCCTGTTTTGCGGTTCAGCAGCTCTAACCACTCTTCACTAAAATTTAATTATCTTTTCTACCAAATTCAAATGAGGTTCTCGTTTCATTATTCTGAAAAAAAATTCAATAAGGAATTCAACCATATAAATTATGTTTCTTAAATATTTTTTTACAATTTTTAATGATTTTTACAATTTAGAATAGAGGATCACGAAATCAGTCTGAACCAGTCTTACAAAAATATAAATATCACAAAATACAGAATTCCTTTGTTTTCTCTGTTTCTTTTATATGCAAATAGATTAAATAAGCTTCAATTTCATGTCTCATTCCACTTCTAGTTCAACTTATACCATTTTTGGTGATTTTTCAAAGTCACTCCCCTGCTGCTGTTTTAGACTATTTATCCCAAATTTCATTCCTTCACTAAAATTTCTTATTATCAACTTTCAAGATAATACTTATCCATATTTATCTTATCAAAAATTCAATCACATATCTAACTCATAATTCAAAACTCATATATTCATATTCCGATATTATCCCACCCTTTTTTACACGTTAAATTTCTTTTAGCAAACTTGTTTCTCCCGGTGAACACTTCGGAAAGTAACAATATCCGGTGGTTTTAGCACATAGCTCCACCTTCTGTAATTAATGCCCAACTTAGTGGTATATGCACATAGCACCACAATATTGGGCTAACATGTAATTGTGGCATACGCACTTAGCGCCACTTTTCAAATTAACATGTATAACCGTGCATATCCACTTAGCACCACGTTACATGTTTAACCGTGGTATATCCACTTAGCACCACATTAATGAATCAATATATGTAACCGTGGCATATCCACTTAGCACAACGTTACATGTATCAATATGTGTAATCATGGTATATCCACTTAGCACCACGTTACACGTATAACCGTGGTATATCTACTTAGCACCAAGTTTTTTTTCCATTCTGAAGGTTCAATCGAGATTTTCTCATTTAATCTCAATTCATCAACCACAAATCACTGTTTGTGTCCATTAATTGAATAATACTAAAACTTATTTCACACGTCACAAAATAAAATATTATAACATAATAAAACAATACATTATTTACATATAAACTTACCTCGGTGCAAAATAAATAAATTTTGCAATTTAGTCCACAATCTTTTCCTTTCCCCGATCAAGGTTGATTCCACGTCTTTCTTGATCTAAAATAACACATTTAGATGATTTAATACTCACATTTATCAAAATATTCCTTAGCTCTAACTTTGGCAAAATTATGATTTTTCCCCTAAAATTTTTGCATATTTACACTTTTTCCCCAAAGCTCGAAAATTAAACTTTTTCCCAAATTATTTTGTTTTAGGACATGCTGATCATTTATTTTCCAGCGGAAACATCAAATTTCTACTCTAACATGTACTTATGAACAATAGGTATTTTTACCGATTAAGCCGTTTTACTCATTTTCACTTAAAACCGAGTAGCACAAGTTGTTTAGCATAATTTAAAACCTCATATTCTATCATAAAACATCAAAATAAATACATTTTACCTATGGGTATTTTTCCAAATATGAATCCTAGGTTAAATTATTGCTAGCAAAAGCTAAATCGAGTTATTTGGACTCCAAAAACATAAAGATCATTAAAAACGGGGCTTGGAATCACTTACTATGGAGCTTGGAAGCTTGAAACAAACCCTAGCTATGGAGAACCCTTGAAATTTCGTCCTAATGAAGAAGATGGACATATTTTGCCATCTTTTTCCTTTTTTTTTTTAATCTTTTAATTACCAAATGACTAAAATACCCCTCATTAAAAACTTTGGTTATTTCTACCTATGTATGTCCATTTTTGTCCATGAAAACCTAATGGTGTAATTACCATTTAAGGACCTCTACTTCAATTATGCTCTTCAATTAAATCCTTTAACATCTAGAACTCATATTTATCAACTTTTGCAATTAAGTCCTAATAGGCAAATTAGACATGCAATTCATGAAATTTTCTATTGATATTCTAACACATGCATCTAATCACTCGATAAATTATAAAAATTAATCGGAATAAATTTTTCTACTTCAGAATTGTGGTTTTGAAACCACTATTCCGTTTAGGCCCTAATTCGGGCTGTGACAATTCTCCCCCATTTAGAGATTTTCGTCCTCGAAAATCTTACTGTTGAAAAGGTTTGGGTTCTATTTTCTCATAACTTCTTCTAGTTCCCATGTTGCCTCTTCTACTCCATGTTTTTGCCACAATACTTTTACTAGCTTTAACTTTTTATTTCTAAGTTCTTTGATCTCTTAACTGGTTCTTCACTGTAACTCATATTTAGCTGAATTTCCACTTCTGTAGGAGAAAGAACATGTGAAGGATCTGACCGATATCATCATAGCATAGATACATGAAAAGCATTATGAATTCTGTCGAGTCCCGGTGGTAATGACAATTGATAAGCAACCGGTCCAATTCTTTCTATGATTTCATATGGTCCGATGAATCTTGGACTCAATTTACCCTTTTGACTAAACCGGAGAACTTTTTTCCAAGGAGATACTTTCAAGAATACCTTGTCACCAACCTGAAATTCAATCTCTTTTCGTTTAAGATCGGCATATGATTTTTTACGGTCAGAAGCTGCTTTCAAACTTTCCCGAATCACCTTCACTTTTTCTTCTGTTTCCCGGATCAAATCAACCCCATATATCTTCTTTTCACTAAGCTCTGTCCAATATAACGGGGTTCTACATTTTCTACCATATAGAGCTTCATACAGAGCCATTTTAATACTAGATTGATAACTATTATTGTAAGCAAATTCAATCAAAGGTAGATACCTCTCCCAATTACTTTCAAAATCTAGTATACAACATCGAAGCATATCTTCCAATACCTGAATTACACGCTCAGATTGGCCATCAGTCTGAGGATGAAATACGGTGCTTAAATACAAATAGGTACCCAGGGCTTCTTGCAATTTGTCCTTGAAACGAGACATAAATCGGGGATCTCTATCTGATATAATGGAAACAGGCACTCCATCTAGCCTGGCAATCTCATATATATACAACTCAGCCAGTTTATCTAAAGAATAATCCATACGTACCAGAATAAAGTACGCTGACTTTGTTAATCGTTCAACAATCACCCAAATGGCATCTTTCTTCCTTGGAGACACTAGTAACCCAGATGCAAAATCCATAGTAATTCTTTCCCATTTCCATTCCGGTATAGTGATTGGCTGAAGTAACCCCGAAGGTACTTGATGTTCAGCTTTAACCTGCTGACATATCAAACACTTTGATACAAATTCAGAAACATCATGTTTCATACCTGGCCACCAGTACATCTTTTTCAGATCATTATACATTTTATTACTCCCTGGATGTACAGACATAGTACCACTGTGGGCCTCGTGTAGAATCTTTTGTATGAGCTCTGAATTTTGAGGTACACATATCCTGCTTCTAAATAACAAACAACCATCGGTCCCTACTTGAAATTCAGAATCAGTACCTGACTTACATTGTACCCGTTTAATTTGTAACTTTTCATCATTTTTCTGAGCTTCACAAATCTGTTGTATAAACATTGGTCTAGCTCTCATTTCAGCTATAACTGAACCATAATCAGACAAGGATAACCAGGTATTCATAGCTCGCAAAGTAAATAAAGATTTCTGGCTCAAAGCATCAGCTACAACATTAGCCTTAACTGGATGGTAATCAATAATCAAATCATAATCCTTTATCAGTTCAAGCCACCTGCGCTGTCTTAAATTTAAATCTTTCTGTGTCATCAAATATTTCAGGCTTTTATGATCAGTATAAATATGACATTTTTCACCATACAAATAATGTCGTCATATCTTCAACGTAAATACAATAGTAGCTAATTCGAGATCATGTACCGGGTAATTTCTTTCATGTAGCTTAAGTTGTCTTGAAGCATAGGCTATTACTTTTACCTTCTTGCATCAAGACACAACCTAAACCATTTAATGATGCATCGCTATAAATAATAAATTCCTTACTCGGTTCAGGTTGTACCAATACAGGTGCTTTTGTCAACAATTCTTTTAATCGATCGAAACTCCGTTGGCATTCTTCCATCCACTCGAACTTAACATCTTTCTGTAGTAAACGGGTCATCAGAAAAGCTATCATAGAGAACCCCTAAACAAATCTTCAATAATAACAAGCTAAACCCAAGAAACTTCTAACTTCAGATACATTCTTCGGTGGACTCCAATTTGTAATAGCTGAGATTTTACTCGGATCTAACCTGATGCCTTTGGCGGATACAATATGTCCAAGAAAATCCACTTCTCGGAGCCAGAATTCACATTTACTGAATTTAGCATAAAGTTACTTTTCATGCAGAATTTGTAACACTATTCTCAAATGTTCTGCATGCTTATTTTCATCCCGAGAATAAATTAAAATATCGTCAATGAATACCACCACAAATCTGTCTAACTATGGTTTAAATATCCGGTGCATCAAATCCATAAATATTGCAGGTGCATCAGTTAGCCCAAACGACATAACCAGAAACTCATAATGTTCGTACCTGGTTCTGAAGGCTACCTTTGGCACATCTAATTCCTTTACCCCTAACTTATAGTAACCTGATCGGAGATCAATCTTCGAGAATACTGTGGCACCTTTAAGTTGATCAAATAAATAATCAATTCGGGGCAACGGGTACTTATTTTTAGTAGTCACCTTATTGAGCTGGCGATAGTTGATACACAATCTCAAGGACCCATCTTTCTTTTTCACGAACAGAACCGGTGCACCCCAAGGTGAATGACTTGGTCAAATAAAACCTCTATCTACAAGTTCTTGTAATTGTGTCTTTAACTCCTTTAATTCTTTAGGAGCCATTCGGTATGGAGCTATGGAAATCGAAGTAGTTCCTGAAATTAAATCTATAGAAAATTCCACTTCCCTTTCTGGTGGTAGCCCTGGTAAATCCTTCGGAAACACATCAGAAAATTCACATACTACTGGCACGACATGAATCTTTGACTCTGATACTTTAGTGTCGAGTATATAAGCCAAGTAAGCATTATACCCCTTTTTAACATATCTCTGTGCTGCCATCATTGACATCACATCAGACAACCCTTCTATCTGATCAGATTTAACTCGGAGCAACTCGCCGTTCTGACATTTTAACAAAATATATTTCTGCCTATAGTTTACTATTGCATCATGCTGAGTTAGCCAATCCATACCCAAAATAACATCAAACTCATTAAATTGCAACAACATCAGGTTAGCCAGAAAATAGTAGCCTTGAATCGTCAAAGGACAATTCCTGCAAACCTTATCTACGAGCACATGTCTGCCTAGAGGATTTGATACTTTAACTACAAATTTAGTTAATTTCACAGGCATTTTCTTACTATGTACTAAATTTTCACAAATATAAGAGTAAGTGGACCCGGAGTCAATTAATACAATAACATCAGTATCATAAAGTAAGAAAGTACCAGTAATCACATCAGGGGATGACGCCTCCTCACGAGCTCGTATAGCATACGTTCTGGCAGGTGTTCTTGTTTCTGACCTTCCAGCTGAGTTTTTTATCATGCCTTTGCTACTAGTCCCACCTCCAACATTCCGTGAGGATCTACCTCTGCTAGCAATATTACTCTGTCTGATACTCTGAACTTTCTCCTCTTCTATTTTCTCGGGACAATCTTTGATAAAATGTTGTTTCGAGCCACATCTGAAACATGCTCGAATATTTCCCCAACATTCTCTGGGATGTCATTTACCACAATGTCGACACTCAGGTCTATCTGATCTTACATTTCCCATACTTGACATTGAAGTAGTTCGAGCTCTAGAACCCGGATTGGATTTTTCCTTGTCTCGATAAGAATACCCTGCTGAAATTGTGTTTCGAGGATTTGCTTCTTTGAGTCTTTTTGATTGGGACTGAAATGACTTGTTCATCGATCTTTTCCTTTGATCTCGGGCCTCGATATCAGCTTTTCTCTTTTCTTTATTCAATTCCTCGACTTTACAAGCTCTGTCAACCAGTACCACCATTTCTTTTAATTCTAGAATTCTGACTAATACCTTGATGTCTTCATTAAGTCCGTCTTCAAACCTTCTGCACCTCATTGCTTCGGTAGAAATAGATTCTTGTGCATATTTACTGAGCCTTACAAACTCGCATTCATATTCTACCACTGTCATCTTTCCTTGTTTGAATTCAAGAAATTCCTTCCGTTTTTTATCGATAAATCGCTGACTAATATATTTCTTCCGAAATTCTTCCAAGAAGAAATCCCAAGTTACTTTTTCCTTTGAAACTATGGATATCAGAGTCTTCCACCACTGATAGGCTGAATCTTTTAGTAATGACACCGCACATTTTTAACACTCCTCAGGTGTGCAAGATAATTCATCAAATATACGCATAATATTTTCAAGCCAGAACTTTGCTTTTTCTGGATCATCATCAATGTTTGCTCAAAATTTTTCAGCCCCTTGTTTACGAAGCTTATCTATCGAAAGTTTTTTCAGTCATACAATATCAATACTTTACAGAGCTGTGAGGACAGGTTGTGGTATAGGTGGGGGAGGAGGAGGTTGAACATTAGGATTTGCTCTAATAAAATTAGTATACCAGTCATTCATCATTTGAAGGAAAGCATTCCTAGCTTCATCTTCTTGTCCCGGTGTCTCATGTCTACTTTCTACAGGCACGGTTCCTTGCACGGGAGCTGACGCATTACTTGCAGCATCATCAGCCGCTGTTCGATTAGGATCCATTACTAAAAAAACAAAACACAGTTTAGTAATGTCAGAAATCACCACACTATCACAATATATTTATGGCATGTATAGATAGACTTTCCCGCTCACTATACTGGTCCGAGAACTGACTAAACTACAGCTCTAATACCACTAAAATGCAACACCTCATACCCGTGTTCAATACTAGAACAAAATATGAGTATTACTAGAATAACGTACGTATAATTATAGCAAATCAAGACATAAAATAATTATCTAAATTTAAATCCGTCAATTGATCACTCATATTTTAAAAAAATTAAATTCATATATATCATAAACTTATAATGTAACTAACATTAGATCATACCGATAACAAAATACGAGTGAAATATCTAATTCAACTTTTAAAGTAATATTACTAAAATTTATAACAAAATACTCAAGCCTTCTATACATGCCATATATACAAAATGTGTTTACAAAATACCAAAAGGAAGGATGGATAGCGTTGGTGAGCTTCAGACAACTTTTCCCCGAATCATAAGCAAACTTGATTTCACTATAAAATAAAACAATAAAGGAAGAGGAAGCAAAGTAAGCTAAAAGCTTAGTCAGTAATATGTAAATAATAAAGATAAAAAACTAATAATGGAATTTATAGATCCCAAAATATGTATCCATAATTACACAACCTTTTTCTCATATGCATTTATCATTTATTTTAGTTTAGTACAAGCTGTCCATTCGAGTGCCAGTCATGAAATTATTTTTATCTGGAGTTACAGAACTCCAAATTAAAATCCATAAATTTTCCCAGAAACTAGACTCATATGCCTTCTTACCATAAAATTTCAGAATTTTTGGTTGGGCCAACTAATACAGTTTATTCATTGAAGTCTCCCCTATTTTGCGGTTCAGCAGCTCTAACCACTCTTCACTAAAATTTAATTATATTTTTCTACCAAATTCAAATGAGGTTATCGTTTTTTTCTTCTGAAAATAAATTCAATAAGGAATCCAACCATATAAATTATGTTCCTTAACTATTTTTTTACAATTTTTAATGATTTTTACAATTCACAACAGGGGATCACGAAATCAGTCTGAACCAGTCTTACAAAAATATAAATATCTCAAAATACAGAATTCCTTTGCTCTGTTTCTTTTATATGCAAATAGATTAAATAAGATTTAATACCATATCTCATTCCACTTCTAGTTCAACTTCTACCATTTTTGGTGATTTTTCAAAGTCACTCCCCTACTGCTATTTTAGATTGTTTATCCCAAATTTCATTCCTTCATTAAAATTTCTTATTATCAACTTTCAAGATAATACTTATCCATATTTATCTTATCAAAAATTCAATCACATATTTATCTCATAATTCAAAACTCATATATTCATATTCCAATATTATGCCACCTTTTTTTTTCACGTTAAATTTCATTTAGCAAACTTGTTTCTCCCGGTGAACACTTCGGAAAGTAACAATATCCGGTGGTTTTAGCACATAGATCCACCTTCTGTAATTAATGCCCAACTTAGTGGTATATGCACATAGCACCACACTATTGGGCTAACATGTAATTGTGGCATACGTACTTAGCGTCACTTTTCAAATTAACATGTATAACCGTGGCATATCCACTTAGCACCATGTTACATGTTTAACCGTGGTATATCCACTTAGCACTACGTTAATGAATCAATATATGTAACCGTGGCATATCCACTTAGCACCACATTACATGTATCAATATGCGTAATGTGGTATATCCACTTAGCACCACGTTACACGTATAGCCGTGGTATATCCACTTAGCACCATATTTTTTTTCATTCCGAAGGTTCAACCGAGATTTCCTCATTTTATCTCAATTCATCAACCACAAATCACTGTTTGTGTCCATTAATTGAACAATACTAAAAATTATTTCATATGTCACAAAATAAAATATTATAACATAATAAAACAATACATTATTTACATATAAACTTACCTCGGTGCAAAATAAAGAAATTTTGTAATTTAGTCCACAATCTTTTCCTTTCCCCGATCAAGGTCGATTCCATGTCTTTTTTGATCTAAAATAACACATTTAGCTTTCTTTAACACTCACATTTATCAAAATAGCCCTTAACTCTAATTTTGGAAAAATTATGATTTTGCCCCTAAACTTTTGCATATTTACACTTTTGCCCCAAAGCTCGGAAATTAAACTTTTTCCCAAATTATTTTGTTTTAGGACATGCTGATCATTTATTTGCCAACGGAAACATCAAATTTCTACTCTAACATGTACTTATGAACAATAGGTATTTTTACCGATTAAGCCGTTTTACTCGTTTTCACTTAAAGCCGAGTAGCACAAGTTGTTTAGCATAATTTAAAACCTCATATTTTATCATAAAACATCAAAATAAATACATTTTACCTATGGGTATTTTTCCAAATATGAACCCTAGGTTAAATTATTGCTAGCGTAAGCTAAATCGAGTTACCAGGACTCCAAAAACGTAAAGAACATTAAAAACGGGGCTTGGAATCACTTACTATGGAGCTTGGAAGCTTGAAACAAACCCTAGCTATGGAGAACCCTTGAAATTTCGTCCTAATGAAGAAGATGGACATATTTTGCCATCTTTTTCTTTTTTTTAATCTTTTAATTACCAAATGACTAAAATACCCTTCATTAAAAACATTGGTTATTTCTACCTATGTATGTCCATTTTTGTCCATGAAAACCTAATGGTATAATTGCCATTTAAGGACCTATACTTCAATTATTCTCTTCAATTAAATCCTTTAACATCTAAAACTCATATTTATCAACTTTTGCAATTAAGTCCTAATAGGCAAATTAGACATGCAATTCATGAAATTTTCTATCGATATTCTAACACATGCATTTAATCACTTGATAAATTTTAAAAATTAATCGGAATAAATTTTTCTACTTCAGAATTGTGGTTTTGAAACCACTATTCCATTTAGGCCCTAATTCAAGCTGCGACACAATGCCAATTGAAGACCAAACCATCACATATGAACATAAACATGCATAGATTTGCAGGTCATTGTCTATTTCAAAATAAGCCAATTTCCATGGCCATATACAAAAAGATGAGTATAATTTTACATGCTTTCTTTTTTGGTAAACCAAATGACACATATAGTAAAATATTCAAAAGCTCTATACATGCCATTGAACAAAACATAAGTGTCTATATACTAAATCTGAAATAGTTGATAGTGTGTAGACTCTTCAACCATCTTCCAATCTTTACGAGTCCTTGAGCTCTGTAAGACAGGGAAAAGAGAAGGGTAAGCATTTACATGCTTAGTAAGCTCGAATAACTAAAAAGTAAACTTATCGACTATTTAGCATACATCCTTATTAGATAATGAAACCAACAAATATGAAAATGGTTTCCCTATCACATGCACTCAATCAATGAGTTAGTCATATGAAAAAACATCATGTAATACATATATTAGATGAGCTCATCATTCAACAAGTCATTTGAACATATATCTCGTGTTTGTCTCGTTGAGTTTTTAGGAAATCTCGTTGGATTATCCAATCACCGTCAATTTATATGAATGATCATTTCATTTACGCACTCCCGCGAACCTCACATCTTGCGGCGGGATTACCAGTCTAGGCTAAATCCCCCGTATCATAAACTCATAAGGTGATGTCAGGATTACCAGTCCAGGCTAAATCTCCTATAACGACAAACACCCTTAGTGAGCTCGGATCTGAATTATCAGTCCAAGCTAAATTCAGACCCTAATCAGATTACCCGTTCCGGCTAAATCCATAATGCACACATATTCTTCGAGTGGCTCAATCATTCAAGGAACACCCGTTAGGGCTAGATCCTTTTCATACATAAGATCATCGGATTACCCGTCCAAGCTAAATCCTTTCTACAACACATTTAGGATCTCAAGTCACATATTATTAATGGTTTATCCATCGAAATCCCTTTTTAACCTCAACCAAGACATTTTCCAACAAATCATTATCAAAGATGCATTCCATGCATTTTCATGCCATCAACAATGCAATCATCATGCATTCATAAATCATACAATCATACATATTATGAGCTTACTTTAAGTTATCCGAACTTACCTGGTTCTCGTTTCGATGTTGTGTTTCGGTTATTCCGAAACCTTTCGCTTTCCTCGATCGACCTCTAGAATTTGTTTCTCGGGGTCTAAAACAATAAAAATAAATTATTAATGGCTCCCACTATACCCTTTTGAGCCTAAATTTCACCCTCGATCCAAATGACCATTTTGCCTCTAACCTTTCACATTTTTACGATTTAGTCCCTAGGCTCGTATAATGAAACATATGATTTCTATCTTACCCAAGCCTAGCCGAACACTTTTCCCTCTTATGGCAGCCCATATTTTTCATTATTTTCACATTTCTACCACATATTTAACAACTTTTGCAAAAAGGTCCTTATAAGGGTTTTTCATGAAAATCACCAAGGAAAAGATGTTTAACACACCTCCAACTTTCATATTCCTCCATAAACCATCAAAATACAAGTAACTAATGCATGGATAAATTTTTAAACATGAACCCTAGCATGAAATAGTGGTAGAAATAGAGAGAGTAAGCTACCAGGATTTCAAAAATACGAAGAACATTGAAAACGGGGCTTGGGAGCACTTACTATTGAGCTTGAAAATGTTGAAAACCCTAGCTATGGAGTCCCTTGAAGTTTCAGCAGCATGGAGAAGAAAATGAGCTGATTTTCGTTCATTTTTCCATTTTATTTCATTAAAATACCAAATGACCAAGATGCCCTTAAGCCCTTTCTTTAAAATTTCATCCATGCAAGCCCATTTTTGTCCAAAAACTTAGAAATTGGGAAAATTTCTCTCCAAGGCCTTTTAATTTATAATCTAAAGCAATTTCATACAAATTGCTTCTAGAATCCATGTTTTGCAATTTATTCAATTTAGTCCCTAATTTCCAATTGGACACCTTACTCAAAGAATTTCTTTGTGAAATCTTAACACATACATATTTTCATATTATAGACCTCATACTAATCATAAAATAAGTATTTTGATGTCGAATTTATGGTCCTAAAACTACTATTCCCTATTTCGGGATGTTACATTACCGAAGTAAGTACAAAAAATCATTTAATAATAATACAACCATATGTGTTCCCTATCATCAACAATCTCAACCAGGTGAATTGTAAAATTAAATTCAACATTCAAATACATGATATAACCATCAAAATAACTAAATAAATTACATTACAGAGATTTACAATCTGATGAGCGACTTACAGATATGAGTACATCAATATTCCAACCGAAACACACCAGATGCTCATATGAGCTAATCCATTCGAAACACACCAGACGCTCATACGAGCTAGTCCACCCGATAACACACCAATGGTTCCAAAGAGCTAGTCCAATTGAAAAGACACCAAAACATGGAGTATAACACGAGAGTTCGCAAAAAATGTTGAACCTCAGTCTACTCGAGAAACAGATATATATCACTCAACAACAATCTCCACTCCAGTCCCCCATAACACACGATATCTTGATTGTACTCTATCCTGTATTTAATCTGATCCAAATATTGAAATTCAATAACATTTCTTAAATAACCTTATATGTAACACCCCTAATTTGGCAATGGATACAAATTAGGGGTGTTACATTTGATTAGTGTCAGAACTATGGTTTTGTCGGTTCTAGGACTACCATAGAGTATGTGAGTCTAGCTATACATACCACATTTAACCTGTGATAGTGTGATATCTCCCGACTCTGACGAAAATTATTTTGATGAGATAGATAAGTTTTCCAACCGAGCTAATTCTGATAGTACAGAATGTGTACTCAAATGTTTGAATGAAAATGTGTTGATTATGAGTTGAAACTCGTAAAGGTATGGATCAAAGGATATGATGTTTTGATATAGATAAATGTTATAATTATATGAGTATATGAGTTATGATATTTGGAATATGATTATTATATGAAATGCTTTGATCGTGAATTAGTGATTTGAGATGGCATATGAACTATGTGTTAAAAACAAAAGTGATTAAAGCAAATGTTTATTAAATGATTTGAGAATGTGAAATTAGTAATGAACTAGTTAGTTGTGATAGTATATGTTATGTGCATTTATGTGTAAGTTAAATTTGACGCTTTACTACCCTCACCCCCTTATCCGTAAAATGTTACAATGAAATCTATAAGAATTGGGTTGAATAAGCCTACAAGTGTGGAATTATAGAAGTTTATGTTCGGAAGATTAATAATGTGGTCAGAAAAGTGAATGAATCAGCACATGAAGATAGTACTAAAAGAGAAATTAGATAGTTCTGAAGATTATCAGGTTATGTGACGTCACTATTAAAGAAGAAGTTATCTCCGATCAAATGACCTATTCAGGTATGTTATCTAAGAAAAATATTAGCTAAAAGCTTTTCCAAATTGACTTCTGTTAATGAAGGGATAATGTGAAAATTCCTGATAGCTGAATTAGACAGTTGAAATAATGATTGAATTGTATTAATGGCTGAGTGCAATGGTTATAGTCGGGCAGTTATTATGATTTCTTTTGGGCATTCTATGTGTACATTTATTCTCAGAAGTATATGTGACTATTTAATTTCAGAAGGGATTCTTATCGTATGAGAACATTAGCTAAATATATCAATAGATGAAAGCATCGTTAATCTGTTTGAGGTTATGTTCAATATTGCCCTGTCTTTTTCTGGTATTTATTCTCTTATGTGGATATGGAAATTGACAGTAAAACTCTGTATGATGCTAATATTCTATTTCTACTTGCTATTGTTCTGTTGAATATATGTGAAGATTATATTTCTTCTATTATTATGGATTTCAGTATTTATGAGTGATGTCGTTCTTTCTGGAAAATTTCTGGGATATCATCAGAATTGTTATCATTATATATGGGTTATAATTTCTAGAAATCCTGTGTGGCTTCATACGTTGAAATTTTTCTATTCTGGTTTTCTTATGATTCTATATGATTATCTATATGGAATATCTATTTGATGGAAATGGCTATATATGTTACAATCATAATTTCTGTTCTGAAAATTTGGGAAGTACTGCAGTACTGTTATTAGAGTTATAAAAGTTGGGCTTCTGCATTGATTGTTGTTCAAATCATATTTGATTTTCTTCTAGGTTTAGATACTTTATTAACAGTCGAGATATTATCTATTGTTATGAGTAAGACGTCAGTCTTATTATGACATTATGATTTCTATTTGATGATTGTAGCTTCTGTATAATGATATGTCTGGGTTATCCTTTTGAAAAGATTGATTCAGTGGTTTAGTCTGATTTGAATTATTTGATTGAAAAGTTAATTGGGTGATATGTGTTTGAATCTACCCATTGGATTGGAAATAACTTTGATTGCACATGTGTGAACTGAGAAATAATTTGGAAAAAGAACTCATATTCTTGAAGACTGATACAAAGTTATATCTATTGGAACAATTCTATGTGAGAAATGTTGTGGTAAATCAAAGTTAGTTTGATTGTTGAAGTTTCTTTTGCATGAAGATATTGTTAACTGAAACATCAGTTCTGATTCAGTCTAGTTGAAGAAAAGTTTATGAATTTCAGTCATGCATCAATGAACGGTTTGAAATATGTTTTAGTAATGGAGTACACAGAGATATCTTGCGATTCTAAACAGTTAAAGCTGAATGAAAAGAGTTATGTGACATATTTGATGATTACAAGAGTTTAAAATGTTTGACATTGCAGAGTGAGATCTAAACTTGGCACAACAAAACTAGCTCGAATCGTCAAACAACTTTTGTGTAACAGTCTGATTTAGACCCTAATTAGAATGATGGTTTCGGGACTATGAATCTAAGCTAGAAAAATATTTTTAAAATTTATTTTGGTGCTTATAATGTGTGAATTTGTGTGTGCTAAATTTTTGTTTTAAAATTTTATCGTTTGGATGCCCGATTTAAAGAAAGGGCTTAATCGCGTAAAATAAAAATTTGGTGGTTAATTGTGAAAGGGCCAAATAGTTGTTTTTCTTTTAATATGGAGGTTTTATGTTGCAAATTGACCATAAGGATTAGTCATGGACGGTAATGACCATGATTTATAATTGTTTCATATTTTATTATAAAGGTTTATTTGGTAAAATGTATAATAACATATAATAAATAAAAAAAAGCATTAAAATTATATGCATGTTCATCATATTTGATCGAAACTAAAAGAAAAAGAAAGCTTTGGTTGTGTTTTAAGTTTGGCAACTTGAAGTTCAAATTAAGGTACGGATTTTTTTTTGTTTTTGATAATTAATACGTTTTTGAGATCGTTGCTTCGAATACTGTCTGACCCATGCTAGAATTTCTAATTTTGATGAATGTTTTGAGTTATGCAATTGATTAATATTTGTGTTTTTTGATGTTTGATGATGAAATATTAAAGATATGTTTTAGATTAACATGTTTTGTATTGGAGTTTTTGATGATTTTGAGTAATTGGGACTAAATTGTAAAAATAATAAATTGAGGGACTAATATGTGAAATAAATGAAATATATGGACTAGTATGAGTATAAGGAACATTCGACCTACGCATGTTACATGGAGATTTTGTGTATTTTGTGTTTTATGCAATAGAGACTAAATTGTAAAAAATGTGAAATATTAGGGGTAAAAGTGTAATTTTCCCATTTGTGTGATTTTGGATGAATTTGGTTGAATGTTTGATTTAATAAGTTTAATTTATATTAATTTAGATCAAGAAAAGAGAAAATCATATTTAGATCGAGGGAAAAATAAAGTTGTCGACTAGCCGATCCGTACCGATTTTTCATCATCCGAGGTAAGTCTTTAAGCAATTAAAACATCATCTATTTTGAATGTAAAATGGTTTAATATGATGATTCAGAATTTATAGATTTATAGTAGAGTTAGCCGAATATGATTAAGTATGGAAATGATGTATTTGAGCTTAATTCGATTGAGTTATAACATTTGAAAGTCTGTATGAACTATATGGCATATTTGGAATTTTCAATATGTGAATTGTTTATGAGACAACTTTATAATAGTGATACTCAGGCTTTGAGCCTAGCAAGCCTTGTGCTGGTGAATTAAATCGGGCTTTATGCCTAGCAGGCTTATTGCCGATGTATAAAATCAAACTTTGAGTTTAGCAGGCCTTGTGCCAGTGTGACATATAGGCTTATGCCTAGTAGGCTTTATGTCGGTGATTTATTATAAGTTAATGCCTAAGAGACTTCATGTTGATGTGGTATTTGAGTAAGTAAATCGAGCTAAATGGCCAGGTATGAATTAACTTGTTACATACGTAAGATAAGGTAAGTAAATACTTTGAATATTTTTGTTAAACCATGTATGATAGAAATGAAAAATATATGTGAGATTAGTAGATGTATTCGACCTTGTGACTAAATAATTTGAACATCAATGAAATGATTCTTCGTAATGTGTATATGTGTGACTATGTATATTCAGCCATATAGGTAATGTACATATGTGATGTTAAATATGATCTTGTGTATTCGGCCAAATAAGTGATGTATGAATATGAAGTTAAATCTTGTTTTGTGAGCTTGTATAAATGAGTGGAAGTATATTTGAATGTGTAATGATATTTGGCTTTGAAAGTTGAATGAAAATTTGTAAAATTTAATCATACAAGTATTCGGCCAAAGTGATTATTATGTTAAACATGTGTGGTTATGGAATGTATAAGTTGAGACTAAATATGGCATTGATATAGTAAATTGGTTTAGTTTAAATTTAAGAAGTTGACTATATTATTGAGTTGTTATTTTCTTATGACTTACTAAGCTAAGTTAGCTTACTCTGTGTGTTTTCGCTTACTCTATTTTATAGATTTTGGATTCAAGTTACGAGCTCGGGGATCGTCAGCAAAGTTCATCACACTATCTATAGCTTCGGTATTTAAATATTTGAACTCGAACTATGGCATGTATAGGCTAGAGTGTGTGTTCAGTAAAGTTCAATTTTTTTTTGGAAATGCATGTTTATTAGCCATGCGAAAATGGCTTGCTTATTATGCTAAAATTTAGTCTTACATGATCTTAGTTAAAATGTTTAATAAGTTTGGTTTTAGTATTTCGGTGATGGAAATTATGGATGTATGTGTGGTTTTAAGTAACATGATTCAGCTATGAAAGATAATAAGTATAATATGTATTTAGTATAATAGATGTCAATGATGGAAATATGAAATTTGATATAATTAAAGTGATGGATGGTAGTATATTAGCTTGATAAGTTCGGTTGTTAAATTGTAAGTAATGAATGTGTTTCATGATTGTTTTGGTTGATTGTTTTAGTTTGTGTTCAAATGTTAAGTATAGCCTTTAACTTTAGGGTAGATTGCGTACTATATATATATATCTGAAATATTAGTATATTTGGCCATGTTATAGTGTACTTAAATTGCATGTGTAATTGCATATTAAATTATGCAATATGATCTCATTTGGTTTATTTATGGGCTTGTGCAGTTGTTGATAATTGATTTGTTGGATATACAATTAACGAAATGGAAATTGGCATATATTTGATGTATGAAGTGGTGTGTTATGATGGAATATGATTTAATTATGAAAATGGCATTAAGGTGATTGATATAGAGAAATGAACTTTGAGAATTTTAAATATGTGAACATGGTTTTATATATATATATATACAAGTTTGGTTCGAATTTGATAATTATGGAACGTGTTCATTTAAGTTTTGATATTTGTTCGAATTGAATTGGTTGAAAATTTGAATGTGCTTATTTACGATATCTGTTTAGCAAAGTATGATCATTTCTTCTTTGGAATTATGATTAATGTATTCAAAATTGTAATAAGTAAATTGCGGAAATTTGAGTTTGATAAGTTTTTAATGCTTTGATATTCTTGGTGGTATGAAATGTGAGAAAAGTCAGTTTAATTTATAGTATGTGTGGTAATGCCTCGTAAACCCAATTCGACGACGGATATCGGTTAGGGTTGTTATATTTTATTGGTATTAGAGCTACAGTTTAGTCGATTCTAGGACTAACGTAGCATGTGTGAGTCTAGCTATAGATGCCATAATATATACTGTGATAGTGTGATGACTCCTGACATTTGAAAATGTGTTTTCGTATAGTATATGAATCCCAACGGAGCTGTAGCTGATGATGTCGAGAGCATAGCACCTGCTCTCGCGCAAGAGACAGCTCCAGTTGATTCTCAATCAACCTTGAGTAACCAAGAGGGAGAGGCTGAACAAGTCTTTTATCAATTGATGAACGATTGGTTTACTCAATATATCTGGACTAATCTGGCTACACAACAACCTCCTCCCCCAATTAATCCATCTTCGATACCTGATATACCTCAAGTGAGTGATCTGTTTAGATTGCTTAAGCCACCTATTGATAAAATTAGAAAACACGGGGCCGAAGAGTTTAAAGCTACTGATGATGATGATGCTGAGCGGGCTGAGTTGTGGCTTGATAATACTATCCGTGTGTTCGATGAGTTATCTTGTACTCCGGATGAATGTTTAAAGTGTGTCATATCTTTATTACGAGACACCGCATATCACTGGTAGAATACACTAGAATCGGTGGTTTCGAAAGAGCGAGTAACATTGGAGTTCTTTCAGACAGAGTTCTGTAAGAAATACATCATTCAGAGATCTATCGATCAGAAACGCAAAGAATTTCTGGAATTGAAACAAGGTCATATGACTATAACAGAGTATGAGCAAAAGTTCGTAAGACTTAGTCGATATGCACGTGAATTTGTTTCAACCGAAGCTATTATGTGTAAAAGATTTGAAGACGGTTTGAATGAAGACATTAAATATCTAGTAGGCATACTTGAAATCAAAGAGTTCATGGTACTTGTTGAGTGAGCTTGCAAAGCCATAGAACTCGGGAAAGAGAAAAGAAAAGCTGATTTTGAAGCTAGAGATTCCCGTAAAAGATTATTAGGTAAAACTTTTCAGTCTGCATTGAAGAAGTTCAGAGATGATTCTTGTCGAACTAAGGCTACTACGGTCTTTTCTAGACAAGATCGAGACCGACCTCCTGTGAGTTCACGAGCCACTTCGATAGCTAGTGTTGGCAATGTTCGACAGAATATAGTCGAGTGCAAGCATCAGGGTAAATGGCATTCTGGAGATTGTAGATTGCATGATCAGTCTTGTTTTAAATGTGGATCGATGGATCATTTTTTTGAGAGTGCCCGATGTTAGCCGAGCAAAACGCTATTCAGAGTGAGAGGCAAGGAAATGTGCCAGTGCGAGGCAGACCACCTAGAAATACGGGTAATGTGAGTGGTAGTCAGAGAGGGATGAAAGATTCAGTAGTTCGATCTGAGGCTCGTGCACCTGCCAGAGCATATGCTACATGCGCTCGCGAGGAGGCTTCTTCCCCAATTGTTATTACCGGTACATTCACTCTTTATGATATTAGTGTTATTGCATTGATTGATCTTGGTTCAACTCATTCATATGTGTATGAAACATTAGTATCCAGTAAGACTTTGCCTGTGGAGTCTACCGAGTTTGTGATTCGAGTATCAAACCCCCTGGGCCGGTGTGTTCGGGTTGACAAAGTGTGTAAAAATTTCTTGTTGATAATTCAAAATTCATGCTTTCCAGTTGATTTGATGTTGTTACCCTTTGACGAGTTCGATATAATTTTGGGTATGGACTAGCTGACTTTGCATGATGCCATTGTTAATTGCAAAAGAAAGACCATAGATTTGAGATGTCAGAACAACGAGATTATTCAGATTGAATCTAATGATCTGAGTGGTTTACCAACAATAATATCTTCGATGTTAGCTCAGAAGTATGTGAGAAAAGGTTGTGAAGCTTACTTTGCTTATGTGCTTGATAGTAAAGTGATTGAAAAGAAGATTGAATCTGTACCAGTTGTGTGCGAGTATTTGGATGTGTTTCCTGAAGAATTGTCGGGTTTGCCACCTATTCGAGAGGTAGAGTTTGGTATTGAATTAGTACCGGGGATGACTCTGATTTCAATAGCTCCGTACTGGATGGCACCTATTGAATTAAAAGAGTTGAAAGCACAGTTACAAGAGTTGACAGATAGAGGTTTCGCGCGACCGAGTTTCTCTCCCTTGGGTACGCCTGTGTTATTTGTGAAAAAAAAAGATAGAACTATGAGAATGTGCATCGATTATAGACAACCCAATAAGGTGACTATAAAGAATAATTATATGTTGCCACGAATTGATGATTTGTTTGATCAACTGAAAGGGGCTACAGTGTTTTCAAAAATAGATTTGAGATCAGGCTATTACCAGTTGCGAGTTAAGGATTCTGATGTGCCAAAGACTGTTTTCCGAACGAGGTACGAGCATTATGAGTTTTTAGTCATGCCTTTCGGACTTAATAATGCACCTACTATTTTTACGGATTTGATGAATCAAATTTTCAGATAGTATCTGGATCAGTTTGTAGTTGTGTTCATTGATTATATATTGATCTACTCCCGTGATGAAATCGAACCTGCCGAGCATTTGAGACTTGTGTTACAGACTTTGTGAGAAAAATAGTTGTATGCAAAGTTTAGTAAATGTGATTTTTGGTTACATGAAGTTAGCTTTCTGGATCATGTTGTTTCAGCATCAGGTATTCGGGTTGATCTGAGTAAGATTTCAGCTATACTCGATTGGAAACCTCCGAGAAACATTTCTGAAGTCCGAAGTTTTCTTGGACTTGCTTGTTACTATAGACGATTCATGAAAGGTTTCTTTATGATTGCAACCCCGATGATGAAGCTATTAGAAAAAGATGTTAAATTCGAGTGGTCTGAGAAGTGTCAGAAAAGCTTTGATCAGTTGAAAGCCCTTTTAACCGAAGCTCTAGTGCTAGTTTAGCCAAAATCGGGTAAAGAGTTTGTTATCTATAATGATGCATCTTTAAATGGTTTGGGCTGTGTTTTGATGCAGGAAGGTAGAGTTATAGCTTATGCCTCGAGACAATTGAAGCCCCATGAAAAGAACTATCTGACACACGACTTAGAATTGGCAGCTATTGTGTTTGCGTTGAAAATATGGCGCCACTATCTGTTCGGTGAAAAATGTCATGTTTATTCTGATCACAAAAGTCTGAAATACTTGATGACTCAAAAAGATCTAAATTTGAGACAACGCCGATGGTTAGAATTACTAAAAGACTACGAGCTTGTGATTGACTATCACCCGGGAAAGGCTAACGTTGTTGCTGATGCTTTAAGTCAAAAATCATTATTTACTTTGCGTGCAGTAAATGTGCATATGGCTATGTCTGACGATGGTTCGATAATAGCTGAATTGAAAGCAAGACCGTTATTTGTTCAACAAATATGCAATGCTCAGAAGGTTGATAATCAGTTGATTGCAAAACGAGCTCAATGTGATTTAAATGCTGATTCAGAGTTTCGAGTTTGATGCTGATGATTGTTTAAGATTCAAAAATTGAATATGTGTCTCGAGAAATTCAGAGTTGATTCAGATGATTTTGAATGAAGCTCACAGTAGCCGGTTATCTGTTTACCCAGGTAGTACGAAGATGTATAATGATCTAAAACAACTCTATTAGTGGCATGGTATGAAACGAGACATTTCTGACTTTGTTTTGAAATGTTTAGTCTATCAACAAGTAAAAGCTGAACATCGGGTACCTTCTGGATTGCTTCAGCCGATCATGATACCTGAATGGAAATGGGAAAGAGTCACGATGGATTTTGTATCCAGTTTACCGTTGACACAGAGCAAGAAAGATGCAATCTGGGTTATTGTAGATAGATTGACTAAATCTGCTCACTTTGTTCCGTTCGTACAGATTACTCACTTGATAAGCTGGCTGAATTGTATGTTTCTCAGATTGTGAGGTGTATGGTGTGCCTATATCTATTATTTCAAATAGAGATTCAAGGTTTACATCGTGGTTTTGGAAGAAACTACAAGATGCATTAAGTACGAAATTACATTTCAGCATTGCTTTCCACCCTCAAATAGATGGTCAGTCCAAACGAATCATTCAGATACTTGAGAATATGTTGAGATGTTTCATTCTTGAGTTCGAAGGTATGTGGGAACGATACTTACCTCTGATTGAATTTGCTTACAATAACTGTAACACCCCAAACCCGGCCCAGACGTTATGACTGGCATGTCATATTGTAGCGTTACTAGAAAAGTCATGTTTTATCTAGAGTCTTTCATAGTGTTTAAAGAATATCTTCATTATAGATTAAAGTGAATGGAAGCTGTGCACCATGTAGGATGCCAGAAAAAAGGAGGTGAGTCAATTAGACTGCTTAAGTACCCAGCTCTCCACGGATCCAATCCTAGACATGCACACAACCATTGCCACACTTTAACTGAGTGATTGTTCATGGAAAACCAATTTGTTTAAAACCATTTGAAAAGGTTATTAATTTTGAAAATGTTTTCGTTGCAGAAGCTTTGCTTTGTTAACGTGATATTTTGAAATCAAGTAACCTTTTTAAAATGCGCCCTAGCGCTATTCAATTTCAAACAATCAAAACAATATTATATCTAAGCTAATAAAACATACTAAGAACAATTAAAAATAAATAAAGCGGCCTTGTTACAACTTAGAAACCCAAAACAATTAAAGTAAGTAAGTGCTGATCAAAACTCATGAAGAAAAGCGAATTTGCAGAACATGTGGCCACTCCGAATCCCTTATGGCTCCAAGTCCACTATGGTTGGGGATTTCCTGCATGGATGAAATTAAGGGGTGAGTTTGGAAAACTCAGTGTGTAAAGTAAACACAACTATAGCTTAAATCGGTTCAAGCTTTACTGGGCCTAAGCCCTATTAGAAATCAGTGTGGCCCCTAAGCCTATTACAGTAACAGAACATATATTATGCATGTATGCAGAAACCCAACCCATATCCATCCGTATACACCCCCGTACCAACCTTACACCATGTGGGGAGACAACTCGACCCACCCATCCGCTACACGCTACAGAATTTGCAGCATGGCTTCCAGAACAGATATTGTGACAGAGTCACCAGATACATATATTGTGGCAGAGACACCAGAACAGATATTTGTGGCATAGCCACCAAAACAGATATTTATGGCATAGCCATCAGAACGGGTTCTTCCTCCATAACAAAACCCAACCCTATGCAGTATGACATGTATGCAGAATATATATAATTAACAAGGCATACTTCAAAAAGGCAGTCAGGTTATAGCGTAAGAACAGTTATTTACCCTCGAGGGCGTAATCGTAAACTTACCCCTTTAGGGGTATTACGGTAATTCTACCTTACAGAGGTATTTCGGTAATTTTATCAGTGTTTTTAGGGTTTCATTCTTATTACAGTTATTAACGTGTCTTCAGAATACTTATCGAACTTTTTACTGAAATGGGTCCGTTAGCCCATTACCCAAATTCGGCCCATCGAAGCCCAAATTCACTGAGGTGCACGAAATTGTGCACTTTGCAATCTTACCGTTGAAGTTACCAAAATTATCAAAACAAACAATCCCACGAGTGCTCACACGCTCGCAAGTTCTCGAAATGCTGGCTTTTCGACATTTCGGCTTTTCGGCTTTTGCCGATCTAGTCTACTAGTGGGTGTCGTTTACACACCTATTTTACGATGATCGCTTGCCAAAATCTACCATGTACCTATCCTACAATTGATTACTTAAAAAGTTAGATCCAAAACCATACGATTACTAATGATATCTTCCTTACCAAAATCAGCCAACACCCTTAATGGCCTTAGATTGCTTACCTTTGTCGCAAATAATGACTAAGTCTAGATCCAATCGTTTCGATGTCCTTGCTTCCCACTGCTCCTTGATCGATAGCCTTTATTCCACATTACTCATAATAGAACGATAAATAAACCCAATAAACCCTTTACTCTAAAACGATAGCCTCCCTAAGTGATTAGGGGTTACTCGGTATTTTTTTTCCAAAATCACAAGATACGAATGGAAAGAGAGTTACAAATACTTACTACGAGATCTATTCGATGAAGAATGTTTCCAATACTTTCCTACCCTAACACGAGTAAAGGATGAGTTTTGGCTTTTCTTTGAATCACCAAATAATGGATAGAGAAGGGATTTCGAGCACTTTCCAAAGATTTACTTGCCAAAAATATTCCCAAGTACCTTCCTATTCCAGATTTGTTGTAGATCTAACCCAAAAATATGAATAGAGAATAGATCTAGGTGATTTGGCTTCTAGAACCTATTCTGAGGTATGCTTAATTTGGTTTAAGAAGAAAATAGAAGAATGGATTACCAAAATAGAAGAGATTATTGGCAGATGAGAGGTTAAGGTTCGTCTTTAATATAAAAGAGATGAAAAGAAGTTTTATGAAGAAGAGGAAATAATCGGTAATGGATGAGAGAGTTGAGGGTTTTCGGCTTTTGAAAGATTGGAATAAAGAGGGTAAAAGATTCGGCCAAGAGGAATAATCGGCTTCCAAAGAAATTCGGGTTTCGACTTTTAAGGGTAATAGGCTATCTTTAATCGAGAGAAAAGATGAGTAAAAAGAGAAGAGAAGAGTAGAAGAAGATAGGTTCGGTTCTTGATGAAGAAGAGATGAACTAGAAGAAAACAACTCATAAAAGCCCAAAATTAAAAGAACAATTTTAGCACAATTCCTTCCTGACTTTTAAATTCCATGTTTTGCTCCTTAATTTCGGCCACCACCAATTTAAATCCCATCCAAATCCCTTGCACCATCAGCAGCAGTCCACCGCTTGATCGACTCAAGCCACCGCTGGGAAAGTTTTGGTCAAACACTAACTCTCCCTCATGTGAGCAGCAGAATTGGACCTTCGTGCGCACAGCAGCTCGAACTCCAGACCTCCTCCTGTCCCTGCGCTCCACATCCTGCTGTTGGCCACTGCACCAAGCTTTTCTTTACACCATAATAGGGTCACAATTAATCTTAATCTATTCCTGCTGAAGCTCCGGTCCGCTTAAAAATAAAAGAGAATTTCGCCTTCCACGCCACTCGAACCTACGACCTCCAGAACACCCAGCTACACTGCTTGCCGCTGCGACACAACCTCCCTTTTGTTATAATACGACTGCATTTACTTATAAGCCTTATTCGCTTCAGTCACGGACTACTTAAAAAAATAAAACAAGTTTCGCTGTCCACTGGATTCGAACTCGCGAGCACTGGGTCTCCTTAGCGCGCTGCTGCCACTGCGCCAAGGGCGCTCCTTGTGCTGGATTATGCTCGCAACTCCTCTTAACCCTTATTTTAACCGCAACCTGAATACTAAAAAAACAACCATTTGCGCGTCCCGTGCCTTGAACCCAGGCACCTCCCACGCCCTCCTAGTGTACTTAGCCACTGGGCCAGGTGCTTGTTTGTGCTAAAACTTAACCCAAATTATTAGTAAGGCCTACTGCCCAGATTCCCTAAAGTAGCATAAAATTTAAATTTTTCCCACACTATAAATCCATCGTAATTCACTTAGATCCTACACTAAATAATAATAATAAAAATTAAATCATCCCATTTATTCGGGCCGTCCCCTACTCGAACCCAGACTCAAGGCCCAATACTTCCAGGCCCAAAAATCGGGGCGTTACAATGCTACTCCCCTTAAAGAAATTTCGTCCTCAAAATTTCCA
This sequence comes from Gossypium longicalyx, assembly GCA_025698465.1. NCBI lineage: Eukaryota > Viridiplantae > Streptophyta > Magnoliopsida > Malvales > Malvaceae > Gossypium > Gossypium longicalyx. The sequence goes on along the minus strand of CM047004.1, from coordinate 68,091,612 downwards.
ACTATCAACTAACCGTATTGCTCAAGTCAAACCACTATGCTTCTGCTACGCACTCTAGCTCTAATTGTAAATTAAGTAAATAATACACCATGAGAGAAGTACGTACCAGCATCTGCTTCCAGTGTGTCTCCGTCCTCACGGTGACATGCTGTATAGACCAAAGCTAGTTGTCTCGCCTCAGCATGTCCCATACCCCTGTCTGGTGCTCCACGACCACGACCCATTCCGTTGCTACGGCCTCTTGCTGGCTGCTAACCACCCGTCGGTAGCTGTATATTACCCATACCAGTAGTTTGTCCATAATCTGGTCTCCGAGGACACTCTCTGAAATGATGCTTCATCGATCCGCATCTTAAACAGGCTGTTGTCTTCCTATTGCATTCACTCGGATGACGTCCGTTGCAGTTCTTGCAAGTTGGAAAGTTTGGTTGTGTCTTAACATGTTTCACAGAACGAGGCTCGGTCTTCTGAGAACTAGAATCCTTCCTCTTCTTACACTTGCACCTTGCTTAAAGCTTTTCCCTAATTTCCTTAACCTTGGTCTCCAATACCTCTTCTACCACTTTCCTTACTATCTCGGCCAATGCCTCGGTACCAAGCTCTGAGTTACTGCTACCCGAAGTTGGCAGACTTTGCTTACCCTCAGAATCCATATCAATACTCTACATTACCGGCATACGTATCAAATAACTACCAAGGCCTCGATTCAATAATTTTAGTACTTATTCATATGTTTTATGTTGAGATAGTATTTTAAAGTTTCTATTTTCATAAAATCATAGCCTAGCTACAGTGTTTCTATTTTCATAAAATCATAGCCTAGCTACAGTCTTAGTCTACTTATCAGAAATTCCTATAGTTCCAATATCACCCTAATTAAAGTATCATAATAGGGTTTCAGTACAGGCATATAGCTCATAATTTAGAAACATTTAGAAAAATTCAGAATGATACTTATAGACTTGGGCCGAAAATTCAGCGCGCCACCTTCGGTTATCAATTTCAAAAACCCAGAAAAACTTAAACCATTTTAATATTGAACCTTAAAACATGTACACCTTGTAAAATATCTTTGAAAATAACTTTCCAAAACCGTTTCCAAAATACCCTTCTTGGGCCTAAGTTTAGCAAAATTTTTTGAAAAACTTTTCAGACCCGATCCACAGCCTAGTTGTTGCAATCGGACTCTGATACCATTAAATGTAACACCCCAAACCCGGCCCAGATGTTATGACCGAATCGGACGTGTCATACTGTAGAGTTACTAGAAAAGTCATGTTTTATCTAAAGTCTTTCTTAGTGTTTAAAGAATATCTTCATTATAGATTAAAGTGAATGGAAGCTGTGCAACAGGTAGGATGCCAGAAAAGAGGAGGTGAGACAATTAGACTGCTTAAGTACCCAGCTCTCCACGGATTCAATCCTAGACATGCACACAACCATTGCCACATTTTATTTGAGTGATTGTTCATGGAAAACCAATTCATTTAAAACCATTTGAAAAGGTTATTAATTTTGAAAACGATTTCGTTGAGGAAGCTTTGCTTTGTTAACACGATATTTTGAAATCAAGTAACCTTTTTAAAACGCGCCCTAACACTATTCAATTTCAAACAATCAAAACAATATCATATCTAAGCTAATAAAACATACTAAGAACAATTAAAAATAAATAAAGTGGCCTTGTTACAACTTAAAAACCCAAAACAATTAAAGTAAGTAAGTGTTGATCTAAACACATGAAGAAAAGCGAATTTGCAGAACATGTGGCCACTCCGAATCCCTCACGGCTCCAAGTACACTATGGTTGGGGATTTCCTACATGGATGAAATTAAGGGGTGAGTTTGGAAAACTCAGTGTGTAAAGTAAACCCAACTAGAGCTTAAATCGGTTCAAGCTTTACTAGGCCTAAGCCCTATCAGAAATCAGTGTGGCCCCTAAGCCCATTACAGTAACATAACATATATTATGCATGTATGCAGAAACCTAACCCATATCCATCCGTATACACCCCGTACCAACCTTACACCATGTGGGGAGACAACTCGACCCACCCATCCGCTACACGCCACGAAATTTACAGTATGGCTTCCAGAACAGATATTGTGACAGAGTCACTAGATACAGATATTGGGGCAGAGCTACCAGAATAGATATTTGTGGCATAGCTACTAGAACGGGTTCTTCCTCCATAACAAAACCCAACCCTATGCAGTATGACATGTATGCAGAATATATATAATTAACAAGGCATGCTTCAGAAAGGCAGCCAGGTTATAGCGTAAGAACAGTTATTTACCCTCGAGGGCGTAATTGTAAACTTACCCCTTTACGGGTATTACGGTAATTCTATCGTACAGAGGTATTTCAGTAATTTTATCAGTTTTTTTAGGGTTTCATGCTTATTACAGTTATTAACGTGTCTTCAGAATACTTACCGAACATTTTTACCGAAATGGGCCCATTAGCCCATTACCCAAATTCGGCCCATCGAAGCCCAAATTCACCGAGGTGCACGAAACTGCACACTTTGCAATATTACTGTTGAAGTTACCAAAATTATCAATACAAACAATCCCACGAGTGCTCGCATGCTCGCAAGTTCTCGAAATGCCAGCTTTTCGGCATTTTGGCTTTTTGGCTTTTGCCGATCTAGTCTACTAGTGGGTGTCGTTTACACACCTGTTTTATGACGATCGCTTGCCAAAGTCTACCATCTACCTATCCTACAATTGATCATTTAAAAAGTTAGATCCAAAACCATACGATTACTAATGATATCTTTCTTACCAAAATCAGCCAACACCCTTAATGGTCTTAGATTGCTTACCTTTGTCGCAAATAATGACTAAGTCTAGATCTAGTCGTTTCGATGTCCTCACTTCCCATTGCTCCTTGATCGACAACCTTTATTCCACCTTACTCATAATAGAATGATAAATAAACCCAGTAAACCCTTTAGTCCAAAACGATAGCCTCCCTAAACGATTAGGGATTACTTGGCTTTTTTTCCAGAATCACAAGATACGAATGGAAAGAGGGTTACGAATACTTACCACGAGATCTATTCGATGAAGAATGTTTCCAATACTTTCCTACCCCTAACACGAGCAAAGGATGAGTTTTGGCTTTTCTTTGAATCACCAAATAATGGATAGAGAAGGGATTTCAAGCACTTACCAAAGATTTACTTGCCAAAAACATTCCCAAGTACCTTCCTATTCTCGATTTATTGTAGATCTAACCCAAAAATACGAATAGAGATAGATCTAGGTGATTCAACTTCTAGAACCTATTTTGAGGTATGCTTAATTCGGTTTAAGAAGAAAATAGAAGAATGGCTTACCAAAATAGAAGAGATTATCGGCAGATGTGAGGTTAAGGTTCGTCTTTAATATAAAAGAGATAAAAAGAAGTTTTATGAAGAAGAGAAAATAATCGGTAATGGATGAGAGAGTTGAGGGTTTTTGGCTCTTGAAATATTGGAATAAAGAAGGTAAAAGATTCGGCCAAGAGGAGCAATCGGCTTCCAAGGAAATTCAGGTTTCGGCTTTTAAGGGTAATAGGCTATCTTTAATCGAGAGAAAGATGAGTAAAAAGAGAAGAGAAGCGTAGAAGAAGATAGGTTCGGTTCATGATGAAGAAGAGATGAACAAGAAGGAAACAACTTATAAAAGCCTAAAATTAAAAGAACAATTTTGGCACAATTCCTTCCTGACTCTTAAATTCCATGTTTTGCTCCTTAATTTCAGCCACCACCAATTTAAATCCAATCCAAATCCCTTACACCATCAGCAGCAGTCCATCGCTTAACAAACTCAAGCTACTGCTAAGAGAGTTTCGGTCAAACTCTAACTCTCCCCCACGTGAGCAGCAAAATTGGTCCTTCGCGCGCACAGTAGCTCGAACTCCAGACTTCCTCTTGTCCCTGCGCTCCACATCCTGCTGCTGGCCACTGCATCAAGCTTTCCTTTACACCATAATAAGATCACAATTAATTTTAATCTATTCCTACTGAAGCTCCGGTCTGCTTAAAAAATAAAAGAGAATTTCGCCTTCCACGCCACTCGAACCTGCGACCTCCAGAATACCCAGCTACACTACTTACTGCTGCGACACAACCTCTCTTTTGTTATAATACGACTGCATTTACTTATAAGCCTTATTCGCTTCAGTCATGGGCTACTTAAAAAAACTAAAACAAGTTTTGCTGTCCACTGCATTCGAACTCGCGATCACTGGGTCTCTTTAGCGCTCTGCTGCCACTGCGCCAAGGGCGCTCCTTATGCTGGATTATGCTAGCAACTCCTCTTAACCCTTATTTTAACCGTAACCTGAATACTAAAAAAACAACCATTTGCGCGCCCCGTGCCTTGAACCCAGGCACCTCCCACGCCCTCCTAGCATGCTTAGCCACTGGGCCAGGTGCTCATTTGTGCTAGAACTCAGCCCAAATTATTAAAAAGGCCTACTGCCCAGATTCCCTAAGGTAGCATAAAATTTAAATTTTTCCCACACTATAAATCCATCGTAATTCACTTAGATCCTACACTAAATAATAATAAAAAAAATTAAATCATCCCATTTATTTGGGCCGTCCCCTACCCGAACCCAAACTCAAGGCCCAATACTTCTAAGCCCAAAAATCGGGGCGTTACAATAACAACTTTCAATCGAGTATCAAAATGGCACCTTATTAGGCTTTATACGGTCGTAAATGTCGTACACCATTGTACTGGACTGAGCTTAATGAAAATAAGATACACGGGGTCGATATGATCAGAAAAACTAAACAGAAAGTGAAAGTGATCCGTGAAAGTCTGAAAGTAGCATCAGATCGTCAGAAATCATATGCGGACTTGAAACGTAAAGATATAGAGTTTTAGATCAGGGATAGAGTGTTTTTGAAAGTCTAACTGTGGAAGAAAATACTCAAATTTGGTCGTAAATGCAAATTAAGTTCGAGATTTATTGGGCCTTATGAGATTATTGAACGAATTGGGCCAGTTGAGTACAGATTGTTGTTGCCACCTGAGTTAGAAAAGATTCATAATGTATTTCATGTTTTGATGCTTCGGTGATATAGATCCGACCCCTCACATGTGATTAGTCCAACAAAGATTGAGATTCAGTCAGATTTGACTTACGAGGAAGAATCAATTCATATTCTGGCTCGCGGGATTAATGAATTACGAAATAAGAAAATTTTGTTAGTGAAAGTGCTATGGCATAACATGGGGTCGAGGAAGCAACTTGGGAGTTAGAGGATTCAATGAAAGAACATTATCCCAACCTAACCACCAGTAAGATTTTTGGGGACGAAAATCCCTAAGGGGGAGAGTTATAACAGTCTGATTTAGACCCTAATCGGAATAGTGGTTTCAAGACCACAAATTCGAGTTAGAAAAATATTTTTAAAATTTATTTTTGTATTTATAATGTGTGAATTTGTGTGTGCTAAATTTTCGTTTTAAAATTTTATCGTTTGGATGCCCGATTTAAAGAAAGAGCTTAATCGCGTAAAATGAAAATTTGGTGGTTAATTGTGAAAGGGCTAAATAATTGTTGCTCTTTTAATATGGAGGTTTTATGTTGCAAATTGACCATATGGATTAGTCATGGACGGTAACGACCATGATTTATAATTGTTTCATATTTTATTATAAAGGTTAATTTGGTAAAATGTATAATAACATATAATAAATAAAACAAAGCATTAAAATTATATGCATGTTCATCATATTTGACCAAAACTAAAAGAAAAAGAAAGCTTTGGTTGTGTTTTAAGTTTCGCAACTTGAAGTTAAAATTATGGTATGGATTTTATTTCGATTTTTGATAATTTCTACGTTTTTGAGATCGTTGCTCCGAATATTATCCGACCCATGCTAGAATTTCTGATTTTGATGAATGTTTTGAGTTATGAAATTGATGAATATTTGTGTTTTGTGATGTTTGATGATGAAATATTAAATATATGTTTTAGATTAACATGTTTTGTATTGAAGTTTTTGATGATTTTGAGTAATTGGGACTAAATTGTTGAAATAATAAATTGAGCGACTAAAATGTGAAATAAATGAAATATATTGACTAGTATGAGTATAAGAAACATTCGTCCTATGCACGTTACATAGAGATTTTTTGTATTTTGTGTTTTATGCAATAAGGACTAAATTGTGAAAAATGTGAAATATCAGGGGTAAAAGTGTAATTTTCCCATTTGAGTGTTTTTGGATGAATTTGGTTGAATATTTGATTTAATAAGTTATATTAATTTAGATTAAGAAAAGAGAAAATTGGGATTTAGATCGGGGGAAAAGTAGGGTTGTCGACTAGCTGATCCATACTAGTTTTTCATCATCCGAGGTAAGTTTTTAAGCAATTAAACATCATCTATTTTGAATGTAAAATGGTTTAATATGATGATTCAGAATTTATAGATTTATAGTAGAGTTAGCCGAATATGATTAAGCATGGAAATGATGTATTGGAGCTTAATTCAATGGAGGTATAACATTTGAAAGTCCGTATGAACTATATGGCATATTTGGAATTTTCGATATATGAATTGTTTATGAGACAACTTTATAATAGTGATACTCGGGCTTTGAGCCTAGCAAGCCTTATGCTGGTGAATTAAATTGGGCTTTATGCCTAGCAGGCTTATTGCCGATGTATAAAATCAAACTTTGAGTTTAGCAGGCCTTGTGCCAGTATGAAATATAGGCTTATGCCTAGCAGGCTTTATGCTGGTGATTTATTATAAGTTTATGCCTAAGAGACTTCATGTTGATGTGGTATTTGAGTAAGTAAATCGAGCTAAATGGCCAAGTATGAATTAACTTGTTACCTACGTGAGATAACGTAAGTAAATACTTTGAATATTTGTGTTAAATCATGTATGATAGAAATGCAAAATACATGTGACATTAGTAGATGTATTCGGCCTTGTGACTAAATAATTTGAACATCAATGAAATGATTCTTCACTATGTGTATATATGTGACTATGTATATTCAGTTATATAGGTAATGTACATATGTGATGTTAGATATGATCTTGTGTATTCGGCCAAATAAGTGATGTATGAATATGAAGTTAAACCTTGTTTTGTGAGCTTGTATAAATGAGTGGAAGTATATTTGAATGTGTAATGATATTTGGCTTTGAAAGTTGAATGAAAATTTGTAAAATTTAACCTTATAGGTATTCGGCCAAAGTGATAGTTATGTTAAACATGTGTGGTTATGAAATGTACAAGTTGAGACTAAATATGGCATTGATATAGTAAATTGCTTTAGTTTAAATTTAAGGAATTGGCAATATTATTGAGTTGTTATTTGCTTATGACTTACTAAGCTAAGCTAGCTTACTCTATGTGTTTTCGCTTACTCTATTTTATAGATTTTGGATTCAAGTTACGAGCTCGGGGATCATCAATAAAGTTCATCACACTATCTATAGCTTCGGTATTTAAATATTTGAACTCGAACTATGGCATGTATAGGCTGGAGTATGTGTTGAGTAAGGTTGAATTTTTTTAGGAAATGTATGTTTATTAGCCATGCGAAAATGGCTTGCTTATTATGCTAAAATTTAGTCTTATATGATCTTAGTTAAAATGTTTAATGAGTTTGGTTTTGGTATTTTGGTGATAGGAATTATGGATCTATGTGTGGTTTTAAGTAACATGATTCGACTATGAAAGATAATAAGTATAATATGTATTTTGTCAATGATGGAAATATGAAATGTGATATAATTAAAGTGATGGATGGTAGTATATTAGCTTGATAAGTTCAGTTGTTAAATGGGTAAGTAATGAATGTGTTTCATGATTGCTTTGGTTGATTGTTTTAGTTTGTATTCAAATGTTAAGTATGGCCTTTAACTTTAGGGTAGATTGTGTACTATATATATATATGAAATATTAGTATATTCGGCCATGTTATAGTGTACTTAAATTGAATATGTAATTGCATATTAAATTATGCAATATGATTTCATTTGGTTTATTTATGAGCTTGTGCTAATGTTGATAATTGATTTGTTGGATATACAATTAACGAAATGGAAATTGGCATACATTTCAGGTATGAAGTGATGTGTTATTATGGAATATGATTTAATTATGAAAATGGCATTAACGTGATTGATATAGAGAAACGAACTTTGAGAGTTTTAAATATGTGAACATGGTTTTATATATATATTCAAGTTTGGTTCGAATTTGATAATTATGGAACGTGTTCATTTGAGTTTTGATATTTGTTCGAATTGAATTAGTTGAAATTTTGAATGTGCTTATTTATGATATCTGTTCAGCAAAGTATGATCATTTCTGCATTAGAATTATGATTAATGTATTCGAAATTGTAATAAGTAAATTGCGGAAATTTGAGTTTGATAAGTTTTTAAAATTTTGATATTCTTGGTGGTATGAAATGTGAGAATTTAATTTGTAGTATGTGTGGTAATGCCTCGTAAACCCAATTCGGCGATGGATATGGGTTAGGGGTGTTACATTTTGAATCTGTAAGTAAATATTCTTATCTGAGGGAAATGATTATAGTTTTGAATGACTTAATAAGAAACTTTTGTGTGTATTATGAACAATAAATACGTGAATGATTTTATCAGAAGATTATTATATGTTAGCTAGATTAGAAGTTAAATTGATACTTACTAAGTAAATTCGTGAAACCTAAAAACATGTTATCAAATTATAAGTTAAAAAGGGTTTCAAAGATGAATTGATTTACTCAATCGAACTTGGATGTGGAGTTGATGATTGTTTATTGCATTGGGATAAAGTGTGTTTATCAAAAAGCTCTGAGATTGTATACCCATTGTTGTAAGAGACTCACAGTGTCAGTTGGACTGTTCATACAGAAGTAACAAGGTGGTTGATAATATGAGAAAGTAGTATTGATAAATAAGTATAAGACATAATATTTATGACCTTGCGTTTAAATGTTTGAGCTATCAAAAGGTTAAAGTTTATTATTGAGTGTCCTCAAGACTACTTCAGCATGCCTTGATATATGATTAATGGTGAAATAGAGTGTTGATCAATTCTGTATCATGATTATCTTTATCTTTGAAAAAGATAGATGTTATTTGAATTGTCAATGACTGTCTGAATAAGTCTTTCCGTACGCATGGATTTCTCTTTTGACTAATCAGTTGAATTATCCGTACAACGACTCTCAGTTTGCATTTAGTAATTTTGGGACAAAATTCGGTAAGCTATGAGTACGAGGTTGCTCTGAAAATTTTCAAAATATTTATTTGTCACTGTGATTTAGAGTTTGAAAGTAATTAAGAAAGACTATTGTTGTTTGATAAGCTACCATGTGAAATAAAATGATGGAAAATGAAATGACATGGTATAAAGTATCGTAAGGTTGCAATTTTTTAACTCTGTTGTTTCGAGATTGAGTTTTATGAGGTAATGATCCGTGGGATTAATGTTATCAGAGAAATAAAGCAGGAATGAAGGTATTTCAATACAGTTAAAAGCAGATTCAATTTGATATAATGTATAGCAAAAAACATATCAGAATCTTAATTGTGTGATTAAAAACACATGAAGTCTGAAGTTGTATGTGAATTTGAAATGTACTATGAGGTAGCAAATCCTTAATCTACTTTCCGATAAGATTTTCGGGGATGAAAATCCCTAAGGGGGGAGAGTTTTAACAGCCCGGTTTAGACCCTAGTCGGAACAGTGGTTTTGGGACCACGAATCTGAGTCAAAAATATTTTAATATTATATTTCATGCTTAAAATATGTTAATTGATATGTGTGAAATTTTCGTGTGAAAATTTTATTGTTTGTGTGCTCGATTTAATTAAAAGGACTTAATCTCGTAAAATGAAAATTTGATGGTTATTTGTAAAAAGGGCTAAATTGTTGTTTTTCTTTTAATAGGGAGGTTTTAAAATGAAATTAGACCAAATGGCTATAGCATGGACAGTTTTGGACATGTATTATATAGTTTTATTATTATTTTATAAAGGTTAATTTAGTAAAACAAATAATATTATATGTTATAATAAACAAAAAATAAAACCAAGTGCATATATTTTCTTTTCATGATCGAAACATGAGAAAGAAGATGGGTTTTGAAGCTTTCAAATATTCGGCTACCTTCCAAGCTTGATTGAAGGTTCATTTTTACTCGGTTTTTGATAATTTTTACGTTTTTTAGATCGTTGCTTCAAGTACTAGCGAGCCCATGCTTGAATTTTTGAATTGATTGTGTATTTTGTGATTTTCCATTGATGAGAGCTTGTTTTTTTTGTTATTTGATGATGAAAAATAAATATTTAATGTTAGATTATCATGTTTTATTAAGTGATTTTTGATAAAAATGCTTATTAAGGACTAAATTGAGAAAATTGTAAATTTAGGGGTCAAAATGTGAAATAAATGAAATTAATGGGCTGCTAGAGACCTAAGGTAAATTCGGCCTAATATGGGCATAGTGAAATTTTGGGTATTTTGTGTTGTTTTGAAATAGGGACTAAATTGCGAAAAATGTGAAATATTAGGGGCAAAATTATAATTAGCCCATTTATGTTTTTTTGGATGAATTTGATTGAATATATGTTTAAATAAGTTGAATATGTATTGAATTAGATCAAGAAATGTAGAAACTGAATTTGGACCAGGGAAAAACCAAAGTTGTTGACTAGTCGTCCCGTCCCGATTACCGTTGTACGAGGTAAGTTTATAAGAAAATAGATATTGTTAATTCTAATTATGTATGAGCTAATATGCTGATTTGGAATTCATAGATTTATAGTAGAGTTAGTTGAATTTGATTAAGCATGGAAATAATGTATTTGCATGTAATTCGACTGAGTTATAACATTTGAAAGCCCGTATGAACTATATGGAATATCTGGAATTTTCAATATATGAATTGTTTATGACACAACTTTATAATAGAGATATTCGGGCTTTGAGCCTAGCAAGCCTTGTGCTGATGAATTAAACTGGGCTTTATGCCTAGCAGGCTTATTGCCGGTGTATAAAATCAAACTTTGAGTTTAGCAGGCCTTGTGCCGGTGTGAGATACAGGCTTAGGCCTAGACGGCTTTTTGTCGGTGAATTATTATAAGTTTATACTTATAAGACTTTATGCTGATGTGGTAATTGAATACGTTAAACGAGCTAAAATGATCAGATATGTGATAGTTGATTACCTATTTGAAAATAAGGTAAGTGGATTATTTGATATGTGATACAAACATATGTATGATGTTAGTCGAATTTGTGAGTAATTATGAAGTAATTATGTGGTATTAAGGTTTGATACATGAGTATATGTAAACAAGTGTTTAAAGATTCGGCTTTATGCATTAATAATATGATTTTAATAGTGTATGATACCTTGGTATAGACATATGTATATTCGGCTACATGATAAGTATAAGTATGAGATATTAAAGTATGATTCAAGAATATATGTTTATGGGTGTATATATATTCAATTATATAATGGTTCAATGGTTTTGAAATTGAATGTTACCTTGATAATAGATACAATACGTTCGTCCAAAGGTTATGTTTAGTGATATTATATTGTGATCTATGTGCAAACTTATATAAATGATTATGTATGGCCTTAATGATATAAAGTAAGAATAATTATGAAATGATCCATGAATATATGTATATGTATATGAGTTTATGTATATTCGGTTAATTATTGATATTGTGGCTTTGGAATTTGAAAGATATATCAATATTAGTTGTATAGATATTTGGCAAAGTGAAAGTATATGTATTATATGAAATTATAAGTTTGAAGTTAAATGTGATTATGGTAGTATAAATTGGTTTGGTAATTGAATTGATATTGTCATTGAGTTATTTATTTGCTTATAGCTTACTAAGCTCTCAAAGCTTATTTTGTGTGTTTTTCCTATATTAATAGATTTTTGGTGATCTACTCGGGTTGGAAGTTGATGGAGACGTCATCACACTATCTGGTTATCATTTTAGTAAATAATATTTTGATACTCAGTTAAGTGGCATGTATAGGCTAGTCTTGGATTTAATTATTTTAAATGAGTATGTATTTAAAGCCTTGCGAAATTGGCTTACTTATTATGCTTAAGTTTGGTCATACATGTTCTTAATTAAAATTTTTGATGAGTTTAGTTTTGGTAATCAGTTTAATAATTAGCTCATTTTGGAAATATGAAATGTGGTATAATTAGAGTGATGGATGATGGTATATTAATTTAACAGGTTCGGTTGTTAAATGTTAAGTAGTGAATATGTTTCATGATTGTTTTGGTTGATCGTTTTGGTATGGATTCAAATGGTAAATGATGGTAATGATTAAGTATGTTTTGTTAGTTTTAATGGATAGTTAAAAAAAATGTCAAGTTGTTGCTAATATCAATATAGGTATACAATCATGTGTGGTTGTAAATCCGAATATGATATTTAATTCAATTTGATATGCTTATGATATTGATAATGGTGAGATCGAAATAAAGATTAGTTAATAGGATAAAATATGAAGTTTAGGTATATTAATATACATATGAATTAGATGCACATTGGAGTGTTATTTGTGTTCAAGTGTTAAGTATGGCTTTTACTTTTAGGATGAAATGCACACTTGTATATATGCATCATTAGTATGTTCAACCATGTTATAAAGTATTTAAGTTTCATATGTGATTGCATAATAATTTAAGTAATATGATTCAATTGGTTTTATTATGAGCTTGTGCTGAAGTTATCAAATGATATGTTTGATATACAATTAATGAGATAGAAATTGGCATATATTCGAAGTATGAAGTGTAATGATATATGATGGAATATATTTAATTATAAAAATGGCATTAATGTGATGGATATAGGGAGTTGAATATTGGAAGTATTAAATATGTGAAAACATGTTTAGTTGGGTTTTGATATATGTTTGAACTGAATTTGTTGGAATTTTTGAAATGTGCTTATTTGCGATACATGTTCAGTAAGGTATGATTATTTCTGAGTTGGAATTATGACTCATGTATTCGAATTTATAATAAGTGAATTGTGGATATTTGAATTTGATAAGTTTTACATGTTTAGTTATTCTTTGGTGTATTAAAGGTGAGGAATGATTATGCTTTGAATGTGTTTATACAAGATAATGCCTCGTAACCCTAATCGCAAATGTGAATCTGGATTAGGGTGTTACAATTAAACCTTCCAATTCTATCATCAATCATCAAATTACTCAAACATTCAACAATGGCAACATGTTATGTAACGCCCCAAAAATCCCGAAACCTAAAAATCCTGAAATCCCAAACTTTCTTTGTTTTCGATTTTGACAAAAATTGTGTTTTATATTCCTAGCCAAGTGATAATTATAGTAGGTCTTAATTAAGGTTTGAGTTCGAATCTAGGGGTAGAAGAAATTATCGTTTAATTATTAAAAGAATCAGGGTTGGCAAGTAGTTGGGCTTTTAAAGTAAAGATAGGGGAAAATAGCATCAAAAAGCCTTGTGGAGGAGTGGCTAAGTGACGCCACTTAGGAAGTAGGGAGGTGGCGTTAGCAGCTGGCAAGGAGATCCAAGGTTCGAATCCTAGCTTAGTGTTTTTAGAAGTTTAATTTTGGTCTTCTAGAAGGATGGAAGTGGTGTGAAGATGGACTCCAAGGGGAGTTTTCAGAAGAGAATTAAGGAAAGGATCAAGGGGTTATTAGGGAGAAAAACGAGGAGATGAGAAGTGAGGAGCAAGTGGAGCCGAAATGGGAAATTTGGCTTGAGGAATTCGGCCATAAGGGTTATAAATAGGTGTCGAATGTAAGGGTATGAGGCTAATGCCGAAATCTTTTTCTCACCTTGTTGCCAGAAACCCTCTTCCCTAAAAGTCGAAAACCCTTTTCTTTCTATTCTTTCTGCCAATTTATATTCTCCTCTACACAATCTTCTTTGCCGATTCTTCTACTACTCTTCTTCTTTTATTAGTGCCAAATAAATCTTATTCACCATACTAAGTTTGAAAGCCGAAAAAGCCAAATCTCCCAAGGGCATTCCAAGGGAAGTATGTGGGTGCAAGCTATGTGGATGCTAGAAGGAAGGAGTTCCTGAACTTGACCCAAGGAAACAATTCAGTGGCGGAGTATGAAGCGGAGTTTCTACGCCTTAATAGGTATGCAAGAGTAATGGTGGCAACGGCTATGAGCATTGCATTAGGTTTGAGGACGGACTAAGAGATAGCCTCGGGGTACTGATAGATCCATAAAGGGAACTAGTTTTTTTGGAATTGGTAGAGAAAGAAAAGATAATGGAGGAGGTAAAACGCACTGAGCACCTAAACCGGGAGAAAGAAATGGGTAAGAATAAGAGGGAGGCTGAGACCCCAGGTGTTGGACAGAGGACTAGGACTAGGGCCAGAAATAATGGGCCAGTTAGAGCAGGGCACCCTGCTGCTAATCCAGGGGTGCCACCTTGTGCTGATTTCTAGAGAAGACATGGAAATGAGTGTTGGAAGAGAATAGGAGCTTGTTTCGCTTGTGGGTCTATGGAGCATAGGATCAAGGATTGCCTCTAAGTACTAGGTCGAGAGCAGGTAGTGGGCCAAGGTGGTGCTCAGCCACCAAGGGGTGGTCAGTTGCCACCAAGGGGTCATGGGTAGGCCAAGGGCGATAACGGCAATGGACGTGGATGTGGAGCACTAGGCAGAAATGTAGGCCATGATAAGGCGAGACAACCAGCTTCGGTTTATGCTGCTCATCATCGAGAAGCCGGGGATGCCTCAGATGTGATAATATGTATGTTCTTTATATATGAGTTACCTTACACAGCCTTGATTGATATTGGATCGACCCATTCATATGTTGCATGCAATATGACTGAGTCTTTGGGTGATATGTTTGAGATTATTACGAATGAGATGACTGTGATAAGTCTGTTAGGGCAGTCTGTAGGAGTGAATAAGATGTTTAGGAAGGTACCCTTAGTAGTCCAAGGGGTTACCTTAGTAGTCTAAGGAGTTCGACTTAATCTTAGGTATGGATTGGCTGGTGAACCACCAAGCCACCTTAGATTGCGCTGCAAAGCGAATGGTGTTAAGAACGGCGGAAGATAAGGAGGTGGTAGTAATTGGTGAATGCCGAAATTACCTGTCGAATGTGATTTCGGCGTTGAAGGCTAAAAAGTTAGTACAAAAGGGATGCGAAGCCTTTTTGGCTTATATTAGTGATATGGAGGCTAAGAGCCTTATTGTTAAAGAGTTGAGAACAGTTAGGGAATTTCCGAATGTCTTTCCCGAGAAGCTGCCTGGGTTGCCACCTAGCAGAGAAGTAGAATTTAGAATCGAGTTGTTACCTGGGACGGCTCCGGTGTCCATCCCTCCTTATCGGATGGCACCCAAGGAGTTGGTAGAACTTAAGACACAGATTCAAGAATTGTTGGATCGAGGATTCATACGACCAAGTCTGTCTCCATGGGGAGCACCGGTGTTATTCATGAAGAAGAAGAATGGAACCTTGCGGATGTGCATCGACTATCGACAGTTAAACAAGTTAACTGTTGAAAACAAGTACCCTCTACCGAGAATTGATGATCTTTTTGATCAGTTTAGGGGAGCTTCTATTTTCTCGAAGATTGATCTGCGTTCGAGATATCACCAATTGAAGGTCAAGGAGGCAAATGTTCATAAGACAGCTTTCAAAACTTGTTATGGGCACTACGAGTTCTTGGTGATGCCATTCGGGTAGACGAACGCACCTGCCGCTTTCATGGATCTCATGAATCGGGTTTTCCAACCCTACTTGGATCGATTCTTGGTAGTCTTTATAGATGACATTTTGGTGTACTCAAGGGATGAGGATGAGCACGATGCACACTTAAGGATTGTGTTGCGAACATTGAGGGAGAAGCGGCTGTATGCCAAATTCAGTAAGTGTGAATTTTGGCTAAGGGAGGTTACTTTTCTTGGACATGTAGTGCCAGCCTAGGGGATTAAGGTGGATCCTCGAAAAATTGAAGCAATTAGGCTGGAAAACACCCAAGTCGGTATCAAAAATCTGAAGTTTTCTGGGCTTGGTAGGATACTATAGGCAGTTTGTTGAGGGCTTTTCAGTAATTGCTGTACCCTTAACTAAATTGTTGAGGAATGGGGTACAGTTTGTTTGAATGAACAAGCAGCAAGAGAGTTTTGGAAAACTCAAAAAGGTTTTAATTGAGGCCCCTGTGTTGATTTAGCCAGTGCTTGGAAAGGAGTTTACGATTTATAGTGACGCTTCGCATGTGGGCTTAAGTTGTGTATTGATGTAAGAAGGAAAGGTGGTTGCGTATGTGTCACGGCAACTTACGACTCATGAGGTGAATTACCCAATCCATGATTTGGAGCTAGCTGCGATGGTGTTCGCGCTTAAGATTTGGAGGCATTACATATACGGGGTGAGGTGCATAATTTATTCGGACCATAAGAGCTTAAAGTACCTCCTAACCTAAAAGGAGCTAAACCTTAGGCAACGTAGGTGGGTGGAATTGTTGAAGGATTATGATTGTACGATTGAAAACCACTCTAGCAAAGCGAATATGGTAGTCGACGCATTGAGTTCTAGGGCTAAGTCAGATTTGAGAGTTATGTTCGGCCGTTTAAGCTTGTTGGATGATGGTAGCTTGTTAGCTGAGCTTCAAGTAAAGCCGATGTGGGTCGAGCAGATAAGGAGTAAGCAATTGGTGGATGAGACTTTAGGTGCTCGTTTTAAGCAAGTGGAGAGTGGAGAGACTTCGGACTTTGTGTTGAATAGTGAAAGAGTGTTGTGTTTCCATGGGAGAATGTGTATACCTAAGGATGATGATCTAAGGTAGTCTATTCTACGGGAAGCACATAGTGGTCTCTGCGCAATGCATCCTGGTGAAAACAAGATGTATCAGAGTTTGCATGAGCTTTATTGGTGGCCTGGACTTAAGCGCGAGGTTATGGAGTTCGTAAGCAAATGTTTGGTTTGTCAAAAGGTAAAGGCAGAACAGCAGTTGCCTTTCGAATTGCTTCAGCCAGTGAAGATTCCACTCTGGAAGTGGGAAAGGATCACTATGGACTTTGTTAGTGGGCTATCCTTGACGCCTACTAAGAAAGACTCGATATGGGTTATATTGGATCGGTTAACCAAGTCTACCCATTTTATATCGGTTCGCACTAACTACTTGTTGCAAAAGCTGGCTAGGTTGTATATGGTGGAGATTGTAAGATTGCATGGAGTGCCAGTATCCATAATATCTGATAGGGACCCACGTTTCACTTCGGGATTTTGGAAGAAGCTGCATGAGTGGTTGGGTACTAGGTTGAACTTCAGTACGACTTTCCACCCTCAAACTGATGGATAGTCGGAAAGGGTGATCCAAGTGTTGGAGGATATGTTGAGGGGATGCATGATGGAGTTCCAAGGTAGTTGGGAGGACTATTTACCGTTAGCCGAATTCGCGTACAACAATAGTTATCAAGCAAGCATTGGGATGGCTCCATACAAAGCACTATATGGGTGAAGGTGTCGAACTCCAACATGTTGGACGGAGTTGGGCGAATGAAGAGTTTTGGGCCCAGAGTTAGTAACCGATAATGAGGATAAGGTAAAATTGATTCGGGATCTGTTGAAGGAGACCTCGGATTGGTAGAAGTCGTATGCTGACCTTAAATGACGAGAGATAGAGTATGCAGTGGGGGATTTAGTTTTTCTAAAGGTCTCTCCGTGGAAGAAAGTGCTAAGGTTTGGACGAATGGGGAAGCTAAGCCCAATGTTCATTGGGCAATATTGGGTGGTAAGACGGATTGGGCCAGTCGCTTATCAGCTGGAGTTACCTCCTGAACTAAGCTAGATCCACGATGTGTTTCATGTTTCCATGCTAAGGCGGTATCACTCAGATCCTTCACATGTCGTGGCGATGGAAGAAATTGAGGTTAGGCTAGACCTGACTTTCGAGGAAGAGCCCATACAAATAATTGGTCGAGACGTCAAAGTACTAAGAAGGAAGTCCGTTCCATTAGTCAAAGTACTTTGGCAGAATCACAAGGCTGAGGAGGCTACTTGGGAACCTAAAGAAGCGATGCGACGTCAATATCCTCAACTGTTTGAACAAGGTAATATTTCGAGGACAAAATTTATTTTAGGGGGTAGAGTTGTAACACCCAAAAAATCTTGAAACCCAAAAATCCTGAAATCCCAAACTTTCTTTGTTTTCGGTTTTGATACAAATAATTCATAGCACGCTTGCTTACAAGGTGTGTACATACACTGCACACACACTATGAATTGGTGAAAGTCGAAATGCTGAAAAGCCGAAAAGCTGAAAGTTTGGCTACGGTAGTCTTGCGAGTGCACGAACACTCGTAAGGGGGAGACCGATAGGTTGCCTGAGGCCCATAGGTGATTCCATGGACTTGGGTTGTGATTTGGCCATATGGGCCAGAATGGGCTAAATGGGCTCGATGGGCTGTTGGGCCCATAATAGGCAAAAACTGAATATTGATGCTATGTGATAGGAATTTGTATGTGAGCATGAATATGAATGTGACTGGGCCTAACGGGCCATATAAATGTGATTTGGGCCTAACGGGCCATATACAGGTGATTTGGGCCTAATGGGCCATATGAATATGATTGGGCTTAATGGGCCAGATATAGGTATGTGAATTTGATTGGGCTCTGTAAGGGGTTTTGGGCCTAGTATATGATAACTACATAAAGCTTAATTAATTTATTGTGACCGCGGACAAGTCATAGGGTTAAGGTGTGGCAATGGGTATATGCATGTCTAGGATTGGATCTAGGGAGAGCTTGGTATTTAAGCGGTCTTAATGACCTACCTCCTCTTATCTAGAAGCCTACCTGGTGCATAGTATTCATTCATCTTAGCTCATGGGACTTGTTAACTAGCCAAGGTAAGTGAAAACCATAAGGGAAAATTACCAAAATACCCCTAAGGGTGAAAATGATCAAAATACCCATAGGTGTTAAATGTAAGTTTTGTGGATGTGACATGCATACATATGATATTCTGCTTAGGTTGCATATGGGTTGGGAATTATGGGACGGAGAAAGTATATGAGGATCGCATGGTTGCTTGACAATCGTGGATCTAATAATAGCTTTTAAAGCCTAATATGTAAAGAAAGGTAGTTTCGCAACCGGGCTACCATTGGTGTGTCGGTTGGGTGGGTCGATATTTATATCCCCACATGGTGTGACGGGGGACAGAGTTGGTGTGTAGCAGATGGATAATTTGGATGGGATTGCATTGCATGTTTGATGAATGACGTTTTTTTTTTGAATGCTTGTTTTCATCAAGGGTTGTACACACTGAGTTTGTGAAAACTCACCCCCTCTTTTATCTTATTTTTAGGTGATGCTCAGTAGAAGGTTCGATGTTTGGAGGGACTCTGGGTGGCTAGCTAGCAAGATAATATGGACTTGTTTTTTTTTAAGCATATAAGTTTTTATTTTATTAAGTATGTTTCAGATCAGATTGTAGTAAGGTTTTCATTATGTTATTATTACTTGAATTATTATTATTATTTTCATTGTAATTACAAGAAGTTGAACATGGGTTTCCTAAAATATAGTATGTTTTCAATGTTTCCGCAATTAAATTTTTAAATGATAAGTTTTCTTAAATCAAATGTTTTAAACAAGGTTTTCGCAACTGAAATGTGTGTTTTTTAAAGATAATTAAGGTTTCTTTTATTTTAAGAAGGGTTTTCATGTTAATTCTGGGTTGGGTTTGGGGTGTTACATGTTAAATCTTTAACAGTTTCGAAATCTAAGGCATGGGCTAGCTAGATTGAGCTGCAACAATTACAAAAACATAGAAATCATCAAAAACCAAGCAAAAATGGACTTACAATTTGATCTTGAAGTGGCCGAATATTTCAAGCCCTAAAATGACTTTCTTCTCCTTCAAATTCAGCAATGGAAAAAGGATGAAGCAAAAATTGTAACATCCCGAAATAGGGCCTAAACGGAATAGTGGTTACGAAACCACAAATCCGAGGTAGAAAAATTTATTTTATTATTATTTTGAGGTTCATGATATGATTACATGATTGTGCGAAAATTTCGTGATGAAATTCTATGCATAAAATGCTCAATTTGAAGTTAGGGACTAAATTGAATAAGTTGCAAAACTTACATTCTAGAAGTTTTTAGTATGAAATTGTTTTGGAATATTAATTAGGAGGTCTTAAATAGAAATTTGACCAATTTTAAGTTCATGGACAAAATTAGGACATGTAAGGAATTTTTAACAGTTTAGTAAGGAGGGGCATTTTGGTCATTTGGATATTAAATGAAATAAAATGGGAAAAATAACACAAAATGGTCATCTTCTCCATAAGTTGCTGCCGAAATTTTCTCTCTCCATAGCTAGGGTTTCATCAATTTTCAAGCTCCATAATCAAGAAGAACGAAATTCAGGAGTAGATCAGGGAAAAGAAAAAGTAAAGGACTAAATTATAAAGTTAGTCACATTCACATTTTGTATCGAGATAAGTTTACAGTAAATAAATGCAATATTCTTATATTTTACATTATTATTGTTAATTTCCAGAATTTATATATTTAATTTTTTTTAGAATATTTAAAGTCGAATTAAAGGCAAAGTAGTAGAGAAAAAGCATTAGGAAGCCCCGTTTGAACCTTAGGAATATTAGGATATTGGGGTTGACAGGACAGGATAGAAATGAGCCATGTAAGTCCATATCAGATATATGGCTTTGGAGACAGGAATGAGCCATGTAAGCCCATATTGTATATATAAATATGGCATTGGAGACAGGAATAATTTATGTAAGTTCATGTCGAAGACATAGCATTGGCAGGACATTGATAGACAGGAACGACCCTAATATCCTTAGTATTCCGAGTGGTTCATCGGATCATTGTATATGTTAAATCATAGTGAATTATCAGTAAAAAGGGAAGGTAGATTATATTTATGAATAGTGAAAGGTCAGGTAAGAAAGAAGGTAAGTTAGTAAAGAAGAAGGTAGAAAATGAGAAGTAAAGAAAGTTTATGAGGCTAGGTGACTTGATGTATATATATTCATTATGTTGAATGTTGTAATTTATTTGCTTGTAAGCTTACTAAGCCTAGTGCTTACTCTCTTATTTTCTTTTTCTTATAGTTTTTATCAAGCCACTGGGGGATCGAAGGAAACGTCGAAGACCCGATCACACTATCGAAGAAATTACATTGGTATAGTTAGACGTTTCGTTTTGTGTATGGCATGTATAGGAACTTGGTTTCTTTTGATATGATATGATCAATGAATGATGTGTAAATATTTGCTAGTGATTAGCTAATATAATGGCTGATGATATACATGTTTAATAGTATGTACGATTAAGTAGTAACTATCACATGAAAATTATGAAAAATGTGGAAGTTACTTAAAAACGGATTCAAGTATCAGAAATAACGTGATTTTGGAAAATCAAAAAAATTTGTAGAGACATGGTTTGATAGTGAATAATATATGAAATTAAAGCTCATTGTGTCTCTTTTCATATGGAATAAGCAAAGTAGGTAAAGATTTTGTATTTTATAAGATATCTGAGTTTTAGTGAAATAGGCCCAGAGCGGTTTCTGGATCCCCTATTTCAACTTTATAAATTCACCATAAATTGTATAAAAATAATTGAAAGTCATAATTTATATGTACAGATTTCTTATTGAGTTTAGTTTTAAGAGAAAGAAATCTCGTAGTCGTTTAAATTCTGTATAGAGAGATATCTGATTCGAAATACACAAAGGTCAAAGCAGTCGAACCCTGAAACAGGGGAGACTTTAACTAATAAACTGTACTAATTGGCCCAGTAAAATATTCTAGAAAAAAATTAGTAAATAGATATATAAGTCTATTTTCAGGAAAAATTTACAGAATTAGATTTTAAGTTTTGTAACTCGAGATATGAATTTTTAAGCAACCATGATGCAGAAAAACAGTTTATTCCAAAAATTAATATAAGTAGTTAGAATTGTTTAAAAAGGTAAAATAAGATTAGTAACACCTCAAGCTTGACTCCGATGACGGTTTCGGGCATGGGGGCGTTACAAAAATCATGTTTTGTTATACTTTTATTAACTTAATTTATCAATTTACTTATTTACCCTTGATGAATAAACATAGAAATTTATAATGGATGTCCATTAATGTCCATTAACACTTCCAATGGTCTAATATCATCATGAGGACTTTTAATTTAATCAATCATAGCAATTAAGCACTTTAAACAAATAGTATGCAACTTTTGTATTTTACGCGATTAAGTCCTTTTTATCAAATTAACCCACCAATCGATAAAATTACTTCACGAAATTCTCACACCAACACAATATCATACTATAAGCATTAAAATAATAATAAAATAAATATTTTAACCTTGAATTTATGGTCCCAAAACCATTGTTCTGATTTGACTAAAACGGGCTGTTACAACTCTCCCCCTTAGGAATATTCGTCCCCTCAAGTATTATTTTTTCATAGCATCATCGGGTTCCCACGTTGCTTCTTCAACTCTGTGTCAATGCCACAATACTGTCACTAACTCTATTCTCTTATTTCTTAGCTCTTTGATCTCATGAGCTAAAATTCAAATCGGTTCTTCACTATATGATAAATCTGACTATATCTCAACTTCTGTCGGGGAAATGATATGCGAAGGGTCTGATCGATATCTTCGTAGCAACAATACGTGAAACACATTATGTATCTTTTCTAACTCAGATGGTAAGGACAATCGATATGCCACTGGCCCAACTCGCTCAGTAATCTTATACGGTTCGATGAATTGTGTAACACCCCTTACCCGTGTTCGACGCAGGAACAGGGTACGAGGCATTACCGGACTTAATCACTAATCATCGTATAAAAATCGATTAATAATTTCACTCTAATTTAAAACTTTTTCAAACACATTCAAGCTGTCCCTTAAAAAGAGCTTACAAGGCCCATATCATGCTTTAATTCAACCACACACATAGGCAAGCATCCACATTCATAAATTGCATCATTTAATTAATAACATAATCAAGACTATCTACATTAAATGACTTTATACAATAGAGACCTTCAAATAACATTGGTCAGTATTTTAGGCCAATTCCTAGCAACTTAGTAACAATTAAACGAGTCTCCATACATGCCAAAGACTTAAAAATACTTTAAAACCTTTATATATCAATCAATAGTTTGATAGTGTGATTTAACCTTCGGCGACCTCCAACTCGAGCTAACATCTAAGACACTATAGGAAAAAGGAAAGGAAGGGAGTAAGCATTATAGCTTAGTAAGTAAGTATGTAAATATCAATAAACAATACATTATCATACTTTAAATGAAGTCACAATATGTTCCCGGAATATTACCATCACAAACACACACATACTTTCACTATTACAATCATAGACAGGTTCAAAATAAGTTGCCTAGCAGAGTACCAATAGCTAAATTATTTATTTCTGGAGCTACAGAACTCCAAATTACAAACCGTTAATTTTTCTTGAAACTTGATTCACATATATTGTTACTATAAAATTTTCAGAATTTTTGGTCTAGCTAATTAGTACAGTTTATTCATTGAAGTTACCCACTGTTTCAACATGCTCAAGCTGATTCGACCACTCTTCACTACTGAATCAATTTTCTCTCAAATGCGAATTCAAAGGATGTTCTCATTTATTTCATTTGAAACTAGACTCATAAGGATTTCAAAAATATAAAATAGACTCATTTGAAATCCTTAATGAGTCTAGTTTCAAATGAAATAAACGAGAACATCCTTTGAATTCTGTACGAGGAGAAAATTGATTCGTAGTGAAGAGTGGTCAGAACAGTTGAGCAGTGAAACAGGGGTAACTTCAATGAAAGTTTCAAGAAAAATTAACGGTTTGTAATTTGGAGTTCTGTAGCTCCAGAAATAAATAATTTAGCTACTGGTATTCTGCTAGATAGCTTATTTTGAACCTGTTTATGATTGTAATAGTGAAAGTATGTGTGTGTTTGTGATGGTAATATTCCGGGAACATATTGTGACTTCATTTAAAGTATGATAATGTATTGTTTATTGATATTTACATACTTACTTACTAAGCTATAATGCTTACTCCCTTCCTTTCCTTTTTCTTATAGTGTCTCAGATGTTAGCTCGAGTTGGAGGTTGCCGGAGGTTAAATCACACTATCAAACTATTCATTGATATATAAAGGTTTTAAAGTATTTTTAAGTCTTTGGCATGTATGGAGACTCGTTTAATTATTACTAAGTTGCTAGGAATTGGCCTAAAATACTAACATATGTTATTTGAAGATCTCTATTGTATAAAGTCATTTAATGTAGATAGTCTTGATTATGTTATTAATTAAATGATGTAATTTATGAATGTTCATGCTTGCCTATGTGTGTGGTTGAATTAAAGCATGATATGGGCCTTGTAAGCTCTTTTTAAGGGACAGCTTGAATGTGCTTGAAAAAGTTTTAAATTAGAGTGAAATTATGAATCAATTTTTATACGATGATTAGTTATTAAGTCCGGTACTGCCTCGTACCCTGTTCCAGCGTCGAACACGGGTAAGGGGTGTTACAAATTGTGGACTCAATTTCCCTCTCCGACAAAACCGCAATATCTTTTTCCATGGCAACACTTTCAAAAACACTTTATCCTCAATCTGGAACTCAATATCTTTCTGTTTCAAGTTTATGTACGATTTCTGTCGATCCAAAGTTGTTTTCAAACTATCGCGAATTACTTTCACTTTTTCTTCAGTCTCTCTGATCAGATCAACCCCGTTAATCTTATTTTCCCTGAGCTCTCTCCAGTACAATAGTGTTCGACATTTACGACCGTATAGAACTTCGTACAGTGCCATCTTTATACTCGATTGGAAGCTATTATTGTAAGCAAATTCAATTAGTGATAAATATTTCTCCCAGCTAACTTCAAACTCAACAATGGAACAATGCAACATATCCTCAAGTATCTGAATAACTCGTTCGGATTGACCATTCATTTGTGGGTGAAAGGCGGTGCTGAAATGTAGCTTTGCACCTAAAGCTTCTTGCAATTTCTTCCAAAATCGTAAAGTGAATCTTGGATCTCTACCCGAAACAATAAATATTGGTACTCCATGCAATCGAACAATCTCTGAAATATACAACTCAGCCAATTTATCAAGTGAGAAATATGTACGTACCGAAATGAAATGAGCTGATTTCGTCAATCTGTCAACAACAACCCAGATTGTATCTTTCTTTCTTAGAGATAAGGGTAAACCTGATACGAAATCCATTGTTACTCTATCCCACTTCCACTCAGGAATCATAATAAGGTGTAATAAACCTAACGGCACTTGATGCTCAGCTTTGACTTGCTAACAAATCAAATATTTCGAAACAAATTCTGAGATATCTCGTTTTATGCTGTGCCACCAATAAAGCTATTTCAAATCATTATACATTTTCGTGCTTCCCAGATGTACTGATAAACAACTATTGCATGCTTCATTTAGAATCTTCTAAATAAGCTAAGAGTTTCTTGTTACACATATTCTATCACAAAACATCAAACAATCATCAGGCCCTATTTGAAACTCTGAATCAGAAATCGACTCACACTGAGCTCGTTTTGCTTGCAATTCATTATCAAATTTTTTAGCCTTACAAATCTGCTGTAAAAATAATGGTCTCACTTTCAACTCGGCTACTATCGAACCATCGTCAGACAAATCTAATTGTGTGTTAAAAGCACGTAAAGTAAATAAGGACTTTCAACTTAAAGCATCAGCAACTACGTTCGTTTTCCCCGAATGATAGTCAATCACTAATTTATAGTCTTTTAGCAATTCTAACCATCCCTGCTGTCACAAATTCAAATCTTTCTGAGTCATCAAATATTTCAAGCTTTTTTGGTTGGTATAAAAATGGCATTTTTCACCAAACAAGTAATGACGCCGAATTTTCAATGCGAACACTATCGCGGCTAACTCTCTATCGTGTGTCGGATAATTCTTTTTGTGCAGCTTCAATTGTCTCGAGGCATAAGCTACAAATTTGCCTTCTAGCATCAAAATACACCCCAGGCCATTTAACGATGCATCACTGAAAACTACGAATTTTTTATCCGATTCAGACTGAACTAACACTGGTTCTATCAATAATGCTTTCAACTGTTCGAAACTCTGCTAACACTTTTCTGACCACTCAAATTTAACATATTTTTTAAGCAATCTTGTCATTGGAGTCGTAATCCTAGAGAAGCCTTTCACAAGTCATCTTTAATAATCGGCTAGTCTTAGAAAGCTGCAAATTTCAGATACATTTCTCGGAGGCATCCAATCTATAATCACAGAAATTTTATTGGGGTCAACTCGGATACCCGCAGCTGAAACTATATGTTCCAGAAAACCAACCTATCGTAACCAAAACTCACATTTACTGAACTTTTCAAACAACTGTTTATCTCTCAAAGTTTGTAGCACGATTCTCAAATGCTTAACATGCTCAGATTCATCTTGAGAGTAAATTAAAATGTCATCAATAAACACAACTAGGAATCGGTCTAAGTACAACCTGAAAATTCGGTTCATCAAGTCCATAAAAACAATAGGTGCATTTTTTAGTCCAAAAGGCATAATAAGAAATTTGTAGTGTTCGTACCTTGTTCTAAATGCAGTCTTTGGCACATCTGAGTCTTTAACTCGCAATTGGTAATAACCCGATCTCAAATCAATTTTTGAAAACATTATTGCCCCTTTTAACTGATCAAATAAATCATCTATTTGTGGCAATGGGTATTTATTCTTAATCATCACTTAGTTGAATTGTCGATAGTCTATACACATTCTCATCGTGCCATCTTTCTTTTTCACAAATAATACCGGTGCACACCCCAAGAAGAGAAACTCGGTCTAACAAAACCTCTATCTGTCAACTCTTGCAATTGAGCTTTCAGTTCATTTAACTCTATCGAAGCCATTTTGTACAGAGCTATCAATATCGACGTTGTTCCTGGTACTAATTCAATACCAAAATCAAACTCTCTGATAGGTGGTAAAGCAGGTAACTCTTCGGGAAATACAACTGGATACTCGTACACAACTGGTATAGATTCAATCTTTGATTCAAAAACTTTTGTATCTAGTACATATGCAAGGTATGCATCACAACCCTTTTTCATACATTTCTAAACTAAGATAGACGATATCACAGTAGGTAACTCGCTCGAATCACCAAATTTAATCCAAAGAATTTCACCGTTCTGACATTTCAAATAGATAATATTTCATATACAATTCACTATAGCATCATGCATCATTAGCCAATCCATACCCAAAATCACATCAAATTCATTGAATGGCAACAACATCATATTAGCCGAAAAACAAAAATTTCGATTCATTAACGGACAATTCTTGCTGACTTTATCAACCAAAACACATTTGCCTAAGGGGTTTGATACTCTAATCACAAATTCAGTAGATCCTACAGGCAAAGTCTTACTAGATACTAAATTCATACATATATAAGAATAAGTTGATCCTGGATCTATCAATGCAATCACATTAGTATAATAGAGAGTGAAAGTACTGGTGATAACATCTGGAGATGATGCTTCTTCGCAAGCGCGAATAGTGTAGGCTCTAGCAGGTGCTCTAGTCTTAGACCTCACAGCTGAATTCTTTGTCACCTCTCTACTACCACTTATATTTCCGGCAACTCTAGGCGGTCTACCTCTATTTGATATGTTACTTGGTCTCACATTCTGAACTTTATCTTTCTCACCTATCTTAGGGAAATCTCGGATGAAGTGATCTAGTAAACCACATTTGTAACAGACTTTATTATTTTTATTCCAGCATTCTCCATAATGTCGTCTCCCACACTGTTAACACTCGGGGTTTTTGTCTCTTACACTGCCAACACTCGATGCTTATGTAACTTGAGCTTTAGAACCTGAGTATTGTTTTCTATGATTTCTACTCGAATATTCATTTAAAGCATTTGGACGAGCATACGAATCTTTGAATTTCTTTGATAAAGATTGATATGACTTACTCATCGATCTTTTTCTCGAGTCTCTAGCTTCTGAATCTGGTTTTCTCTTTTCTTTACTAAGATCCTCGGCTTTATAGGCCCTTTCAATCAGAACGACAAATTCTTTCAACTCTAAAATTTCGACTAGAAGTTTTATATCTTCATTCAACCTATCAACAAACCACTTGCACATTATTTCTTTAGTAGACACATACTCTCGAGCATACTTGCTTAACCATATGAATTCTCTTTCATACTCAGTGACAGCCATTCGACCTTGTTTTAACTTTAGAAACTCTTTATGCTTTTCATCAAGGAATCACTGACTTATATATTTCTTTCAGAATTTCGTTTAAAAGAATTCCTAGGTAACCCGTTCTTTTGGAACCACAGATATTAACATGTTCCACCATTGATAAGCGGTGTCTCTCAGCAAAGATATAACACATTTAATACATTCATCAGGAGTACAAGACAATTCATCGAATACTCTAATCGTATTTTTGAGCCAAAACTCAACTCTCTTAGCATCATCATCAATAGTAGCCTGAAAATCTTCAGCCTTATGTTTACAAATCTTATCTACTGGCAACTTGTTCAACAGTATCGGGTCTATAACTTGAGGAACAACAGGGATTTGTTGAAGAATAAGTGGGAGTGGAGGTTATTGAGTAGCCAAATTCGTTCGAGTGTACTCTGTGAACCACTCGTTCTTCATTTGGAAGAAGGCTTGTTTAGCCTCTCCCTTGTGGCTACTCGTTACAGGCCTAGAATCTAATGATGCTACCCCTTGAACGGGAGTGGGCGCATTACTCTTTACATCATCAGCTATAGCTCATTCGAGATCTATTATTATACGAAAACACAATTTAAGCTGTCAAGAATCATCACACTATCACAGAGTATATATGGCATGTATAGCTAAACTCACACACACTACGTTAGTCCTAGAATTGACTAAAATGTAGCTCTGATACTAATAAAATGTAACTCCCCTAACCCGTATCCGTCGCTAGAGTAAGTTACGTGGTATTACAAATGAATACATAACGTATATCATACATTTATCAACCATTAAGCATTCATTCTCATAAAACATTCAACACAATCATATTGTCCCTTTATAAGGGCCTATGAGGCCTTAAACATGTTATAGAATTGGTTTGGGACTAAACCGATATCATAAAAAAATTTGGAAACTTAGTAAAATTTCAATCATATAGGGGTCACACGCCCGTGTAAACAGGCCGTGTGCCTCACACGGCTCTAGACACACCCGTGTCTCAGGCCGTGTGAAAACAGGGCATACATACTGACTTGTATGACATGGCTGAGGACACACCCCTGTGCTAGACTGTGTGTAAACTAGAGGGTGTAATAGTCTGGTTTAGACCCTAGTCACAATAGTGGTTTTGGGACCACAAATCTAACTCAGAAATATATTTTAATATTATTTTTCATGTTTATTATATGTGAATTAGTATGTGTGAAAGTTTGGTGTGTTAATTTTATCGTTTGAGTGGCTAATTTGAGAAAAGCACTTAATCGCATAAAATGCAAAAGTTGTGTGCTAGATGTTAAAATTGCTTAAATGATATGCATTGTGAAATGTGAGGTACTTATGTTGAAATTTGACCATAGTTAGTGGAGATGGACATAAATAGCCAACCATTAAGTGAATTTTTATTGTTTTAATAATGGTAAAAGTAAAACATGAAATAATGTATTAATAATTAAAACAAAGTTGAAATTTGCTTCAAAACTCATGTTCTTCCACCGAAATAAGAAAGAAAAATTAGGGCTTCAAGCTTTTACATATTCGGTGCATACTTGGCTCAATTAAGGTATAATTTTGTTCGGTTTTTGATAATTTCTATGTTTTTTAGATCGTTGCTTTGTGTTTTATAAAACCCATGCTTAAATTTCATAAATTGTTGATGATTTTGAGTTGAGCCATTGATGAAACTATGAGTTTTATGCGGTTTGATGATAGTATATGGAAGCTTTTGTTCTTGAATTTTTGATGAATTTGAGTAATTTGGGTTAAATTGTGAAAATGAGAAATTGAGCGACTAAAATGTGAAATAAATTAATTGTGTGAGCTTATATGAACTAGGGTAAAATTCGGCTAGACAATTGTATAAAGAAATTATGTGTATTTTGTGTTTTTGTGAGATAAGGACTTAAGTGTTAAAATGTGAAAATGTGAGGGCTAATTTGTAAATTACCCTAACTATGTGTTTATGTAACAGCCCGATTTAGACCCTAATTGAAACGATGGTTTTGGGACCATGAATCCGAATCAGAAAAAACATTTTAAAATTATTTTCTGTTTTTATTTTGTGTGAATTTATATCTGTAAAATTTTCGTGATTTAATTTTATCGTTTAGGTGTCCGATTAAATAAAATGACTTAGTCGCGTAAAATAAAAATTTGGTGGTAACTTGTATAAGGGCCAAATCATTAATGGTTTTCTAAGTTGGGATATTTATGTTGTAATTATGCCGTTAGCATGTTGTATGGACGGTATTAGACATAGGTTATAAAATTCCATTATTATTTCATTAAGGTTAAAATGGGAAATGAAATAAAATGTTATAATATAACATATTATAACATAATAATAAAACCATATTCATCATTTTTATTTCCTAGTTGTCGAAACTAAAGAGACTAACAACAAGCTAGGGTTCGGCCATCTATTTAGCTCAATCAAGGTTCGTTTTTTGTTCGGTTTTTGATAATTTCTACATTTTTTAGATCGTTGCTTTGAGTACTACAAAACCCATGCTTGAATTTATTATTTTGATGAATATTTTGAGTTGTGCCATTGTTGATAGCTTGTGATATTTGTTGTTTGATGATGAAAAATGAAAGATATGTTTTAGATTAACATGTTTTGTATTGGAGTTTTTGATGATTTTCAGTAATTAGGACTTAATTGCAAAAATAATAATTTGAGGGACTAAAATGTGAAATAAATTGAATATATGGACTTTTTTGAGAATGGGTAAAATTCAGCCCAACATAGGTATAGGGAAATTTTGCATATTTTGTGTTTTGTGCAATAGGGACTGAATTGTAAAAATTGTAAATGTTAGGGGTAAAATGGTAATTTTCCTATTTATGTGTTTTTGGACTAAATTGAATGAAAATATGTTTGAATGAGCTTGATTTGAATATGTTTAGACCAAGAACCAAAGAAATTGGATTTGGACCGGGGAAAAACAAAAGTTGTCAACTAGCAGCCCCGTCCCTTTTTACAACGTCCGAGGTAAGTTTATAAGCAAATAGACATTCTTAATTTTAATTAAACGTAAAGTGTAGATGCTGAATTGAAATATATGATATTTTGAATGCAATTTCTGAATATGTATAAGCTTGGTAAGCATGTACGAACATTCGTTTCGATCGAGTTACGATGTTCGAAAGCCCCATATGAACCTTAGGAATAGCTAGGATACATATGTCATGACATAGGATTCTGATATATGTATGTATATTAAATAGAGCATCAATTTTGAGAAAAAAATTTATATCATTGTGCGTATTATTTCATAAAGTCCCATTAGATGGAATGTAATGGAATGCCAGAGAGACAAAGAGCAATACAGATTATGTGCCAGTCGGGCTATCAATACTGTCGTCTATACATTGTGATTAGAAAGCACTCCCATAAAACAAGGATTTTATCAATAGAGCAGTAACCGTAAAAATATTTTCGAGAACAGTTAAACATACAGAATACCTCAGAAAAGATTGTCATAATCTGGTATCTTACCTTTCAACATTATTCCTTCAATTATTTCTGCCATCGTAAATCTCACATTATGCTTTTCATTAAAGAAGTTCAGTTCTGAAGAAATTTCTAGTTAATATATTTCCCAACATCTTACCTTACTAGTCCTGTCGTTACTTATCAATCCAATTTAATCTCTGATCATGTTCATAACCATTCTATAGCTGAACCCTTTGGTATCATATTTGTGAACTTATTCAATACGATTCTGGTGAAATTCCTTCACAAAACACCACTCTGGTAAGAGGGTGGGGTTGTAAGATCCTTAACTCATTTTCCATACTCATATACATATATCACTAGTTCATTATCAAAGTAACATTTTCATAAGCATATCATTCACTTCAAGCAAACTTTTATTCACGTTCATATGACAAGAACTTTTCAATTATCTTATTTAAACACGTATATTTAGGTATGCATTCTATGGGTTTTGGACAGCTTACTAATCTCATTCATTCAATCCAACAAATCAGTCATATAACCTTTTATAAAGGCCATATAAACATGGACAAATACATCATAGTTTAAACTTTCATCTCATATGCTATCGTGTAAATATCATGAACTTTTATTCATACTTTTCAAATTTTAAGCTCATCATAACTGTACTTTACCCGAATGCCTTAGCTTCTCATCAAACATGGTCGGTATAGCTCGGTTGGATGGCACCATTGTCTAAACAAAATGGCTCTCATGCGCGTCGAGAGACATTACACTATAACAGATCGGTGGCATGTATAGCTGAACTCTCATACATATGCTAGGTTAGTTCGAGAATTGACTAAAGCATAGCTCTGATACCACTAAATGTAACACACCTCACCCGTATCCAACATCAAGACAGGGCTCGAGGCATTACCAGACTTAAACATTCACGAACATACAAAATCGGGTCACCAAATTTTGCCCAAAATTAAAACTTTTTGAACACATGCATATCATCCCTTATACAGGCCTTCGAGGCCTATAACATACATTAGGGCAGTTCGGGACAAAACCGAAAACATCCGATAAACTTTGGGTGACTTAAAAATTTTCTAGTTTTGTAGAGTTACACGCCCGTGTGGGTAGGCCGTGTAGACATACAAGCCCGTGTGGCTCTGGACACGCCTGTGTCCTCAACTCGTGTAACTCTTTGACTTAATCCTTAACATTCTGTTAAAGACACACAGCCAAGACACACGCCCGTGTGGCCTGCCTGTGTAGTCAAAACTTAGGCTAATTTCCTAATTTTTTTGTCATCTTTACAAGCACACACATACATGGTTTCTATAGCATTCCTCAATAGTTTGTTATTATGCATTTGTTCCTCCTACTCGTGATAAAATAGTCTAGCCACATTATCACACATTCATGTGACCTTCTCATCTTATTAATCACTTATACCATTATACTATGTTTACTAACTTATAAATTAAACATCCATATTCAGGGCACTAACAACTTATTACCATATCACACATTTATTTCATGGCCATGACCACCTCGAATGGTCTTAAGGCATTCACCATGTACATATGCCATATACTTCTTAAACATAGTGAACAAGCATAATCCCATACCCACATCACAAGACATTTACACATATCATGGATAAATAGGCTTCCAAGCCAAATTCATTATAAGCCACATCTCATGGCTACATACAACAAATCATTATAAGCCAATACATTTGGCTAATCAGAACAACATTGATCACAGAAAAACTAAGTCCCTATACATGCCACTCACTTGAAAACGTATAACATATACGTGTCAATACTCCAAGGGTAAAGGCTCGATAGGGTGATGATGCCTCCGACGATCTCCAACCCAAGCTGACCTGTCAAAACGAAAAGAAATGGAAAGGAGGGAGTAAGCTTTACGCTTGTAAGTCCATATGAAAATAATAAGCATTAATATAACATGTTTCCTTAAGTAAAACAACTATAGTTACACTTTTATTCTTATTCGGGTCAAGCTGTCTACACAAGTCATAGTCGATAAATAATTTATAACTTGAGCTACGGAACTCCAAATTAAGATTTGTAAATTTTCTCTGAAACTAGACTCATATATATTTGTACCATAAAATTTCCAAAATTTTTGGGTGAGCCAATAAGTACAGTTTATTATTCAAATTCTCCCCTGTTTCACTGTTTGACAGTTTCGACCTTTCTTCACTAAAATTTATTTATCTCATAGTACAAGACTCAGATAATGTTCCTGTCTCTTTATCCTAAAATTAGACTAATTGATTATTTTATTCATATGAATTTTAACTCATAATTAGTTTTGTACAATTTTTAGTGATTTTCCAAAGTTGAGATAGGGGAGTCTAGGATCACTCCGCTCTGTCTCACAAGAATTGATATATCTCATACTAAAAAATTCTTTTTCTTACATTGTTTCCTTTAGGTGAAACTAGACTCATCAAGATTTAATTTCATATTTAGTTCAGTCTCTAACTCAATTTTCACTATTTTTGGTGGATTTTCAAAGTCAGACCAATGCTACTGTACCAAATCTGTCTTAGTGCAACAAGATAATAACCATCACAAATTTGTCATAGAAATTATTCTCATAAATATCATTCATTCATTTGCACTATCATCAGGAGTCCATTTCATTTCACATGTCAAACACGTGCTCATGGGTTTCGAGTACTTACCTGTACTATCATTTAGCACTGCACTCGTCCAAACATGACAACTCATATGCATCATAATAATATCATATAACATACTTGATGTATCATGGCAAGAACCTTTTATTTCATTTTTCATATTAATCTCATTGAATTTCTCAGAATCTTGATGGATATCCAATTCACCATCAATTCATACAAGTGATCATTTCGTGTGAACACTCCTGCGAACCTCACATCTTACGGCGGGATTACCAGTCCAGGCTAAATCCCCCGTAATATAAACTCATGGAGTGATGTCAGAATTACCAGTCTAGGCTAAATCCCTTGTAATGACGAGCACTCTCAATGAGCTCAGATCTGAATTACCAGTCCAGGCTAAATTTAGACCCTAATCGGATTACCTATCCAGGCTAAATCCACAATGCACACATATTCTTTGGGAGGCTCGATCACTTAAGGAACACCAGTCCAAGCTAGATCCTTTTTATACTTGAGATCTTCGGATTACCAGTCCAGGCTAAATCCTTTTCTGCAACACATGCAGGATCTCAAGTCTCATGTAAATCATGGTTTATCCATCGAATTTCCCTTTTTATTCAACTGAGATTTTCTCTTTCCATCAAGTATATCATTATGCATAGCTGCTCATGCAATGTACATCCAATTCAACACATTTCCATGTTTATTTAGACATTAGTCCATAAAATAAACATGGTATTGCATATAATTATAATTTGGCATTTGTTACCATATATAATCTTCATATCAACTAAATAAATATCCATCACACAATGTCAACACATCATTTTAAGTTAAAGTATGAACAACAATAATATCATTGCATTATCATTGACATATGAACTTACCTCGGTTTCGAGGATGACTATTTATTTCGAGTTTGTGCTTAACCTTATTCAACCTCGTTCTAAGCTCGAATCTTGTTTCCCTTGATCTATAATATCACATTTAGCCTACTAATTAGTCACATTATTCATAGGGGTCCAAAAATCATATTTTTACAAATTTGCATTTTGACCCCTAAACTTTTACATTTTGCACTTTTACCCCTAAATGACCAAAATGCTCTTTTTGCCTTTCTTTGAAATTTTATCCATCCAAGGCCATTTTTGTCCAACAAGTTACAAAATGGTCTAATTACCATTTAAGGACCTCCCATTTAAAATTTCATAACAATTAGACACCTCTAACATGTAGAACTCAACTTTTGCACTTTTTACAATTTAGTCCTTTTGACCAAATTGAGTGCCCAAACGTCGAAATTTTTGAAAAAAATTTTCACGAAATCATTCCGTGAAACTGTAGATCATAAAAATATAATAAAAATAAATTTTATTATGTCAGATTTGTGGTCCCGAAACCACTGTTCCGACTAGGCCCTAATTCGGGATGTAACAATATGTTATGCAAATGTGCCATTATGATGTGCTCTTGGTTGGCCAAAGGAAATGGTCAATTTGGTAAGGTTTTGGCATGATATGTGATTGTATTTTTGAAGTTTATGAAACATATGTATTGGTATGTTTTTGGCTTATAGAATGAGATGAATTGGTATGAGTTACAAACATGAATTTGTTGTTAATGGTATGACATGAATGATATATGTTTTGGTACTGAAATTGGCTAAAATTATAGTGCAAATATGCTTGGTTTGATGCTTGTAGGTTGGCCCAAATGGGGTGGCAAATTGGCTATTCAAATGGCCTATTTTTGTCCACACGGATAGAGACACAGACGTGTGTCTCAGCCGTGTGTGACACACGGTCAGGTTGCACGATCGTGTGGCCCCTAGGGTACCCTAAAATTTTAAATCAGGCTTGATCACGGCTAAGGCACACGAGCGTCTAGCTAGCTGTGTGACCTAAGTCAGTCTCGACCATGACGAAGGCACACGAGCGTGTCTTGTGGCCGTGTCTAATGCCATGTAAGGCACATGGCCTGTTCACACGGGCGTGTGACCTGTACAACTTTTAAATTGTTTAAGTTTTAAAAAAAATTATATGTGCTCGGTTTAGTCTTGACCCCTTTCTAAAGCATGTTTAAGGTCTCAATGATCTTTCTAAGGGACACTATATTGATGTTATCTTTGATGCTATGATATTTATGAAATAAATGTTAATCATTCTGGTTTGTCTAGTAACACCTTTAACCCTCGTCCAGTGACGGATACGGGTTAGGGGTGTTACATTTTATTGGTATCAAAGTTATGATTTAGTCAGTTCTAGGACTACCATAGCATATGTGAGTCTAGCTTTACATGCCATATATATGAATTTCGAGAGTGTGATGATTCCTGACCTGTGAAATGTGTTTTTCATTTAGTAAATGGATCCCGAACGAGCAATAGCTGATGATGTTGAGAGCAATGCGCCTACTCCCGCTCAAGGGACAGCGCTAGCCGAATCTAGGCCGATAACTAGTACTTAGGGAGGAGAGGCTAAGAAAACCTTCTTCCAAATGATGACTGAGTTGTTCACAGAATTCGTATGAATGAATCTGGCTGCTCAACAACCTCCACCCCCACCTGTTCCTCAATAAATCCCGGTTGTGCCACCATTAGTAGATCCAATTCAACTGAATAAGCCACCCGTTGCTAAGATTCGAAAACACAAGGTTGAAGAGTTTAGGGCCACAGTTAATGATGATGCCGAGAGGGCTGAGTTCTGGCTTGAGAACACTATTCGAGTATTCGATGAGTTGTCCTGTACTCGAGATGAATGTATCAAATGTGTAGTATCTTTGCTTAGAGACAATGCATATCACTGGTGGAAAACGTTGACATCAGTAGTTCCGAGAGAATGAGTTACCTGTGAATTCTTTCAGACTGAGTTCTGGAAGGAGTACATAAGTTAGAGATTCCTCGATCAGAAAAATAAAGTGTTTCTGGAATTGAAACAGGGTCGGATGACTGTAATGAAATACGAAAGAGAATTTGTACATTTGAGCAAGTATGCTTGGGAATATGTGTCTACTGAAGAGATTATGTGAAAAAGATTTTTTAATGGATTGAACGAAGATATAAAGCTGTTAGTAGGGTACTTGAATTGAAACAATTCGTAGTACTGGTTGAGAGGGCCTGTAAAGCCGAAGATCTCAGTAAAGAAAAGAGAAAAGCTGATTCAGAGGCTAAAGATTTGAGGAAGCGATCGATGAATAGATCTTATCATTCCTCATCAAAGAAATTTAAAAATTTTAACGATCGATTGACAGCTTCAGCGGGACATCAGAATAGAGATTGTGGAAAGCAATATACCAATCCTAAAGCTCAAACTACCTCAGTATCGAGTGTTGGTAATGCAAAGGATGAAAATCCTGAGTGTAATCAATGTGGAAGACGGCATTTTGGAGATTTCTGGGGAAAAAGTAATAACCGAGCTTGTTATAGTTATGGTTCTCGAGATCACTTTATAAAAAGATTGTCCAGAGTTAGCTGAAAAAGATAAGGCTCAGAACATGAGACCGAGTAGCACTGCAGCTAGAGGTAGACCACTGGGAAACACAGAAAATGCGAGTGGTGGTAGAGGTGTGACGAAAGACACTGCAGCAAGATCTGATGCTAGAGTACCTGTACAAGCTTACGCTATTCAAGCACAAGAAGAAGCATCATGTCTAGATGTTATTACCGGTACTTTTACTCTTTATGATACTAAAGTTATTGCATTGATAGATCCAGGGTCTACTCATTCGTATATATGTGTGAATTTAGTATCCAGTAAGACTTTTTCTGTAGAGCCTACTGAATTTATAATTAGAGTATTGAACCCCTTAGGCAATTGTGTTTTGGTTGATAAAGTGTGTAAGAATTGTCCATTGATGATTCGGGATAATTGCTTTTCGGCTGATTTGATGTTGTTACCATTTGATGAGTTTAACATAATCCTGGGTATGGATTGGCTAACGATCCATGATGCTATTATGAATTGCAAACGGAATATGATTGATTTGAGATGTTAGAATAATGAGATTACCCGTATCGAATCAGGTGATATGAATGGTTTACCGGTAGTGATATCTTCGATGTTAGCTCAGAAATACGTGAGAAAAGGTTATAAAGCTTACTTTGCGTATGTACTTGATAGTAAAGTGACCGAAAGAAAGATTGAATCAGTACCAGTTGTGTGCGAGTATTCGAATGTGTTTCCTGAAGAATTGTCTGGTTTGCCACCTATCCGAGAAGTAGAGTTTGGTATTGAGTTAGTACCAGGAACAACTCCGATATCGATAGCTCTGTACAGAATGGCATGTACTGAATTAAAAGAATTGAAAGCTCAGTTCCAAGAGTTGACAGATAGAGGTTTCGCTCGATCGAGTTTCTCTCCCTAGGGTGCACCAGTTTTATTTGTGAAAAAGAAATATGGAAATATAAGAATGTGTATAGATTATAGACAACTCAATAAGATGACTATAAAGAATAAATATCCATTGCCATAGATTGACGACCTGTTCAATCAGCTGAAAAGGGCTACAGTGTTTTCAAAGATAGATTTGAGATCAGGCTACTATCAGTTGTGAGTTAAAGAATCTGATGTGCCAAAGACTTCTTTTCAAATGAGGTATGGACACTATGAGTTTCTAGTTATGCCTTTCAGACTTACTAATGCACCTGTTGTTTTCATGGATTTCATGAACCAGATATTAAAACAATATTTAGATCAATTTTAGGTTGTATTCATAGATGACATTTTGATCTATTCTCGTGATGAAATCGAGCATGTAGAACATCTAAGACTTGTGTTACAGACTTTACGAGATAAACAGTTGTATGAAAAGTTCAGTAAATGTGAGTTCTGGTTATATGAAGTCAGTTTTCTGGGACATGTTGTATCAGCATCGGGTATTCGAGTTGATTCGAGTAAAATTTCAGCTATACTTGATTGGAAACCTCCGAAAAATGTTTCTGAAGTCCAAAGTTTTCTAGGGCTTGCTGGTTACTATAGACGATTCATGAAAGGTTTCTCTATGATTGCAACCCCAATGACGAAGCTATTACAGAAAAATGTTAAGTTTGAATGGTCAGAAAAGTGCCAGAAAAGTTTTGATCAGTTGAAAGCCCTTTTGACCGAAGCTCCAGTGTTAGTTCAGCCAGAATCATGTAAAGAATTTGTTATCTATAGTGATACGTCTTTAAATGGTTTGGGTTATGTGTTAATGCAGGAAGGCAAAGTCATAGCTTATGCCTCGAGACAGTTAAAGCTGCATGAAAAGAACTATCCGACACACGACCTAGAATTGGCAGCTATTGTGTTTGCATTGAAAATATGGCATCATTATTTGTTCGATGAGAAATGTCATGTTTATACTGATCACAAAAGTTTGAAATATTTGATGACTCAAAAAGATCTAAATTTGAGACAGCGTCGATGGTTAGAGCTGTTAAAAGATTAGGAGCTTGTGATTGACTACCATCCGAGAAAGGCTAATGTTGTTGCTGATGTTGTAAGCTGAATATCATTGTTTGTGTTGCGTGTAATGAATGTGTATATGGCTATGTTTGATGATGGTTCGATTATAGCTGAGTTAAAAGCAAGATCGTTATATATTCAACAGATTTGTAATGCTCAGAAAGTTGATAATGATTTGTTAGCAAAACGGGGCCAAAGAGATTCGAATGTTGATTCAGAGTTTTGAATTGATGCTGAGGGTTGTTTAAGATTCAGAAACTGAATATGTGTTCTGAAAAATCCAAAATTGATTCAAATCATGTTAAATGAAGCTCATAGTAGTCGATTATCTGTTCACTCGGGTAGTACAAAAATGTATAATGATCTGAAACAACTTTATTGGTGGCAAGGTATGAAACGAGACATTTCTGATTTTGTTTCGAAATGTTTAATTTGTCAGCAAGTAAAAGTCGAGCATCAAGTACCTTCTGGATTGCTTCAGCCAATCATGATACCTGAGTGGAAATGGGATAGAGTCACAATGGATTTTGTATCCGGTTTATTGTTGACACCGGACAAGAAAGATGCGGTCTGGGTTATTGTAGATAGATTGACTAAATCAGTTCATTTTTTCTGGTTCGCACAAATTACTCGCTTAATAAGCTAGCTGAATTGTATGTTTCTCAGATTGTAAGATTACATGGGGTACGCATTTCTATTGTTTCGGATAGAGATTCGAGGTTTACATCGTGGTTTTGGAAGAAACTGCAAGATGCTCTACGTACGAAAACACATTTTAGCACCGTTTTTCATCCGCAAATAGATGGTCAGTCCGAAAAAATCATTTAAATACTTGAGGATACGTTGAGATATTGTATTCTTGAGTTTAAAGGTACGTGGCAACGATACTTACCTCTGATTGAATTTGCGTACAATAATAGCTTTCAATCAAGTATTAAAATGGCACCGTACGAAGCCTTATATGGTCGCAAATGTCGTACACCATGGGGTTGATTTGATAAAGGAAACTGAACAAAAAGTAAAAGTGATCTGTGAAAGTTTGAAAACAGCGTCAGATCATCAGAAATCGTATGCTGACTTGAAACAAAATGATATAGAGTTTCAGATCGGTGACAAAGTGTTTTTGAAAGTCTCATAGTGGAAGGAAATACTCAGATTCGGTCGTAAAGGCAAATTGATCCAAGATTTATTGGGCCGTATGAGATTATAGAGCATATCAAGCAGGTTGCTTATAGATTATTGTTACCACCTAAGTTAGAAAAGATCCATAATGTTTTCTATGTTTCGATGCTTCGTCGATATCGATTTGATCCTTCGCATGTGATTAATCCGTCAGAGATTGAGATTAAGTCTGATATGACCTATGAAGAGGAACTGATTCATATTCTGGCTCGCGAGGTTAAAGAATTACGAAATGAGAAAATTCCGTTAGTGAAAGTACTATGGCATAAACATGGAATTGAAGAGGTAACGTGGGAGCTAGAGGATGCAATGAAAGAACGTTATCTGAACCTATTCACCGGTAAGAAATTTGGGGACAAAAATCCCTAAGGGGGAGCGTTGTAACAGCCCAGTTTAGACCCTAGTCGAAATAGTAGTTTTGGGACTACAAATTTGACTCAAAATAATATTTTAATATTATTTTTCGTGTTTATTATATGTTAATTAGTATGTGTTAAATTTTGGTGTGTTAATTTTATCGTTTGAGTGGTTAATTTGAGAAAATGACTTAATCATGTAAAATGCAAAAGCTATGTGCTAGATGTTAAAGTGCTTAAATGATATGCATTGTGAAATGTAAGGTCCTTATGTTGAAATTTGACCACAGATAGTGGAGATGGACATAAATAGCCAACCATTAAGTGAATTTTTATTATTTTAATAGGGGTAAAATAGTAAAACATGAAATAATGTATTAATAATTAAAACAAAGTTGAAATTTGCTTCAAAATTCATGTTCTTCCACTGAAAAAAGAAATAAAAATTAGGGCTTGAAGCTTTTACATATTCGGTGCATACTTGGCTCAATTAAGGTATAATTTTGTTCAGTTTTTGATAATTTCTACGTTTTTGAGATTGTTGATAAAACCCATGTTTAAATTTCATAAATTATTGATGATTTTGAGTTGAGCCATTAATGAAACTATGAGTTTTATGAGGTTTGATGATAGTATATGGAAGCTTGATATTAGGTTAACATGTTTTGTTCTTGAATTTTTGATGAATTTGAGTAATTTGGGTTAAATTATGAAAATGAGAAATCGAGGGACTAAAATGTGAAATAAATGAATTGTGTGGGCTTATATGAATTAGGGTAAAATTTGGCTGAACAATTGTATAAAGAAATTATGTGTATTTTGTGTTTTTGTGAGATAAGGACTTAAGTGTTAAAATGTGAAAATGTGAGGTCTAATTTGTAAACTATCCTAACTATGTGTTTATGGATTAAATTGAAAGATTGCTGAATAAAAGGGTTAATTTTTAAATACATATAGATCAAGAAAAGAAGAATTCAGACTTAGACCGAGAGAATTCGAAGGTTATAGAATAGACAATCCGAATCGACAATTTCGAGCACGAGGTAAGTTCGTATGTGATAAATGATGTTACAAGTATGTTTTAATGCTTTGATAATGCATAATTTGTATATATAATTGACTACGGTTTGAGTAATATGATAAATCGACTATGTTCGGCACTAAGTGTGTGATTTGAAATAGTTTCGATTATAAATAGCACTAAGTGTGCGTAATAGAATAGCTTCGGCTATATGAGGCACTAACTGTGCGATACCAAGATAGCTTCGGTTATCTATGGTGGCACTAAGTGTGCAAAAATCGTTATAGCTTTGGCTAACCATTTAAAGCACTAAGTGTATGAATTCTTAAAGTATGGATAAACTTCGGGAAGCATTAATGTATTCGAACGAGAGGTAAGAATGAAAATGAATAATTACGAGAAGGTTCAGGTATGTGTGATACCTAAGTGGTAGATGATGCTATGTGTATGAAGTTTGATGAATTAGTATGAACATGTTAATTGTGTTGGAATAGAAATGATAGATGATTTGAGAACTACTAAGTGTTTATTAGTTGATGTTTTATACTTTATAAACTGTTGATATTATTTGGTACGAGCTTACTAAGCTTTAAAAGCTTACTATGTGAAATGTTATCTGTTTTATAGTGTTATAAAGCTAGCTTTGATTCAAGGATCGTCAGTGACTCACTGACACTATTGGACATCCATTTTGGTACCATTTTGAGAGTTGTATATATGGTATATGGCATGTATAGGCTAGGAGTATTTGGATATGTTTTGCAATGTATATATTATGCCATGTTGATATGGCTAATTTGTGTTTAAACTTATGGTTTGATATTTATATGTGATATGTGATGCAAATGTGCCATTATGATGTGCTCTTGGTTTGCCAAAGGAAATGATCAATTTGGTAAGGTTTTGGCATGAGATGTGATTGTATGTTTGAAGTTTATGAAACATAAGTATTTGTATGTTTTTGGCTTATAGAATGACATGAATTGGTATGATTTACAAGCATCAATTTGTTGTTAATGGTATGAAATGAATGATATATGTTTTGGTAATGAAATTGGATGAAATTATACTGCAAATATGCTTGGTTTGATGCTTGTAGGCTGACCCAAATAGGGTGGTAAATTGGCTATTCAAATGGCCTATTTTTGTCCACACGG
Source organism: Gossypium longicalyx (assembly GCA_025698465.1). Classification (NCBI taxonomy): domain Eukaryota; kingdom Viridiplantae; phylum Streptophyta; class Magnoliopsida; order Malvales; family Malvaceae; genus Gossypium; species Gossypium longicalyx. Next base: position 68,047,976 of record CM047004.1, on the reverse strand, counting down.
GTAGAGACACGGGCGTGTGTCTCAGCTGTTTTCAACACACGGTCATGTTGCATGGCCATGTGTCCCTGGAGTACCCTACGATTTTAAGTTAGGCTTGGGCATGGCCAAGGCACACAGGCGTGTGGCTTGCCGTTTGACCCAAGTCAGTGTCGACCACGGCCAAGGCATACGGGCGTGTCTTGTGGCCGTGTGTGCAAGTCAGTAAGTATGCCCTATTTTGACACAGCCTAGACACATGGGCCTGTCTAATGCTGTGTAAGGCACACGGCCTGTTCACACGGGCGTGTGACCTGTACAACTTTGAAATTGTTTAAGTTTCAAAAAAAAATTGTATGTGCTCGGTTTAGTCTCAACCCCTTTCTAAAGCATGTTTAAGGTCATATTGACCTTTATAAGGAACACTATATTGACGTTTGATCTTTAATGTTATGATATTTATGAAATAAATTTTAAACGTTCTGGTTTGTTTGATAACGCCTTTAACCCTAGTCCAGTGACGAATACAGGTTAGGGTGTTACAGAGGGTATACTGGCTTATGCAATACGGCCATGTCACGTGCCCATGTGCTAGGTCGTGTGCCAATTAGGGGGTATACCGACTTGTACCACACGGCCAGTTACACACCCGTGTGTGAGACCGTGTAGGGCATACTAACTTCATTTTAATAACAACACCAAGGGACACACGACCGTGTAACATGACCGTATGTCGCACATGGCCGAGACACACGCCCGTGTGGACAAAAATAGGCCATTTGCAAGGCCAATTTGCCACCCCGACTAATGCTCACCTAAACAACCAAAATAGTGCCATTTCATCGTACAATTAGGCAACCAAAAACATCAACCAAATCCAGAATTCATAGAATATCCATAATCTCATAATCACAGTTTATGCAATATCAAAGCTGTTAACATACTTTTATAATGAAATTACCACTTACGAACTTACCTCGTATTCAGAATTGACAGATCGGATCAATTACTTGATAACCTTGCTTTTCCCTCAATCTAATTCTATAATCCTCTTTTCCTCATCTAAATATATTCAAAATTAACTTATTAAATCAACCATTCATTCAATTTAGTCCAAGACATACATTTAGGCCTATTTGCCTATTAGCCCCTAAACTTTCACATTTAATCAATTTAGTCCCTAATTCACAAATACAAAAAAATTTGTAACACCCCAAAAATATAGGGTCTGATTTTTTGCGTGCTTTGACACAGATTACATGTTTGCTTTGCTGGCCAAGTGATTTGGATGTGTTTGGGAGTGTTTGAGAAGTCTAGGTTCTAGTTTGGGACCTGGGAAAATTTTTTGGTCTTGTTCTTAAGTGAGACTGGCTATTCATAGTTAGGACTTATGTTTAAGTGTGTGAGCTTGTGTGTCACAAAAAGCCTAGTGGCTTAGTGACAAGTGGGGTGTTGAGCTTCAAAGAGGGGCATGGGTTCGAATCCCTTGGCAATCAAGGAGCATTTATTTTGCTATCAAGGGACGACAAGAGTTGTGTGGGATTTGAACTCTGGTGATGGAGAGTTTGAATGGGTCATAGAGGTTGTTGTGGAGGATATCAAGGAGGGATAAGGGGAGAAAATCTTGGAAAATTTCAAGGAATTTGAATTTGGAGTGAGTTGTAGCCGAATTGGGGGGTGCTTGTGAGTGCAAATTCAGCCAAGAGGGTTTTGGGAGTGTATTTTCGACAATTGGTGTGAGAGAGGTATCGAACTCCTTCTCTTCTATTTTGGGTTTGTTCTTTTTGACATTTTTGGTGTCATTCTCCCTTGTGCCAATCTCTTTTCGTGCCTTTTTGGATTTAAGCTAAATTTCTTTTTTTATTATTTGTTTCTTTTGACTCTACCTTGTGCCAAAACATATCTCACTTTTCTTTCTTCCCTTGTAAATCTGTGGCCAAATATAGTCTTCCTCTAATACTCATCTTTCTTCTCTTCTTCCCACACATTTTTTTCTTTGGTCGAACCCTACTGTTGAACTTAACAACCCCTTGTTGAAACTTCTTCCCTTTTTCTTCAAATATTTTCTTCATTCTTTGTTCATCATTTTAGTTTCTGCGTTACTTGGTTTGTTTGGTTGGCCGAATTCTGGGCTCCCCTGCTATTGGTAAGTATATCTTTTTGATTGCAGGCAACTTTGTCTCTCCTACTATTTTCTTAAAAGCTGAATATCCCTTCTCATAAATCTCTGTACTTGTCGATTGGTGATCTCTTTTCCCATGATGCGTGTTCATGGATTCCAAGTGTCGCTGAGAAACGAAAGGCATAGGACGCACTCGAACCATTGAAACCCTGTCTTCCAAATACTTGAGTAAGGCCGATTGCCCCTAGTTTCTTGAGTGTTATCTTTTTTATTGTAGGCTAATTTTTATTTAGTTCTACCTATTAATGTGTCATGAGTGCAGTTAGGTGCCTAAATACGGGTGATCGACCCTAACTATTCCAGACGCAGTTGGCCACTCTCTTTTCGGTCAGGGTAAGCAAAAGAGTTGGGTTTTGGATTAGTTGTTCTCGATTGTTTTAAGTGAAGACTTACTAAATGTTGGATCGATTGTAGGCTTTGGACTCATAGGAGGTTCTCTCACTTTTAAAAATCGAGGTGTAATCATACACCCAAACTTTTGCTACTGCCAAAACGTTAGACAAAGGTGTGTATTCACACCATAACATTGTTGTGAATCAGCGAAAGCCGAAAAGCCGAAAAGTTGAAACTTAAGCACTTGCGGACTCACGAGCGTACGAACGCCCGTGTGGCAAACCGAGCCCACAATTAAGGGCGACAGACTGTAGAGGCCGCCACAAGTGTTTTCGTGAGCTTGGGCCATTATGGGCATCGTTGGGCCGAGATGGGTCGTGTGGGCCTAATGGGCTCGTGGGCCCTATATGGATAAAGTTCACGGTAAGTGAAAAATAATGGAGTGGACCGTGGGGTTCGCATAGTCGCGATTGATATTGGGCTGTTTGGGCCACACGAGTGTGTGGGCCCAATTGGGCTGGGTATAACCTTTGGGCCCATTTACACTGTTTTGACCATGTAGCTTATCTGAGTCATTTGAGACGACTGTAGACTATTGGAAGGGTCGTTATCTTTATCGAGACTCAAAAATTGGTTAAATGACCAAAATACTCTTAAGGGGTAAAATTACTATTTTACCCCTAATGGGGTGGAAATGATCATTATACCTTAGAGGTAGGTTGATTGATGAGTGTATGATATATGCATGATTGTATCTGAGTATGAAACCTTGCATACACAAAATATTATGACATGACATTTCTCATTGGGGTGGGGATTCGGAGGAAGGAGGAAGGACTATGCTAGTGGCTTTGCCACATTTTACCATTCTAATGGCTTTCCCACGTATTTTGACATTAGTGGCTACACCATGATTATTGTTATTAGCAGCTTTGTTGCATTACACTTAGCAGCTTTGCTGCGATTTGGTGTGTTGGCTGGGTGGGTCGATTTAATCCCCACGTGGTGAGCTAGTTGGTACGGGCGGTGTATTGGTTGGATTGGGTTGGTTGCATACCTACATTGTAATTATACTATTTTGGGCAGAGGCCCACACTGTCACTGTATAGGGCTTAGGCCCGGACTTCACTGTTAAGTAGGACTCAGGCCTAGACCAATACAGTATGCTCCATTTATCGTTTGACTGGTGGGGGATTATACACTGAGTTTTCGTAAACTCACCCTTCCTTTTGTACTGTACAGGGAATCCACAACCTTAGGCGATTTGGAGCCGTGAGGGACTCAGAGGTGGCCACATGACCGCAGACTATTTGATTATGACTTTATTTGTTTAAAGATTTTATATTCAGGTTTTAATTATGTCGGCTTTTGATTTTGTATTTTAACTGCTAGAGTAGGAACATCGAATTTTCAAAACAATAACGCTTTCAAATAAAAACCTGCATTTTTAACCTTAAGGTTTTCAACTAGAGAAGCTTCCGCGATTTTAATCAGATTGGGAAATCTAAGACAACAAACATGTTGATAAGTTAGAATCAGATGTAAAATGGAATTTACCAGGTTTTCTCAAGCAAATAAAACTTAATGGGTTTTAACTTATAAACGGTTTTCACCAAACAAGTATAAGATTTTGCAAAACACTATGTTGTGACACGCCAGATTCGGCCATAACGTCTAGGCCGGGTTTGGGGTGTTACAACTATAATTTTAGAGCATTTGACACTTCTTTTCAACTCCCCCAAACTTATTTTTAAAGAATACTTCGAATAGTACTGACTCTAGTGTTTGGGACAATTTTAAGATAGTTAAGAGAGAAGTGATGGCTAAATTTGCAAGGGTTCAAAATAAAATTAGGCCATATAGTCTCAAAGTTGGGTTTCAAAGGATAAAAATTTCATCATGGTTGGTTTGAAAGGCTCAAACGGTCCAAACAAAAGTTGCCTAAATCATTTTTATTGTTCCATGCTTCCTAGGATTTTGCCTCAAGAAACTACAAAGTCAATTCTAAAGACTTAAACTTTCATGCATGCCTAACTTTCGTAAGGAACTAAAATTTTATGGTACAATTTACATGCTTTATTAGAAATACATTCATATCATTATTAAGCTAACATAATAATTTATTGAAACAATAGAACTTTATTCATACTAAAGTTTAGCATACTTAACAAAATTTCAAATTATTGAACAAAATATATCCTAATCATAATTAACAGAAAAATTTATTCTGAGTGGAAATAATTCAATTTTTTGGTCCCCCCAACTTAAAATGAACAATGTCCTCATTGTTTAAAGTGAATAGATACTATATGCCAGGTAGGATTTTAGAAAAGAGGAGGTGAGTCAATTTGACTGCTTAAGTACCAAGCTCTTTCTAAATCCAATCCTAGACATGTATATACCTATTGCCACACTTTATACTTTGTGACAACATTTTATTAATGATTTTCCTCTCTTAATTTATTATGCGAAAATAAAAATTCCCAATTAAACCTAATCCTAAAATGACCTAAGAACAGAAATAAAATTAAGTCAAGATTCCCCCTTTATTTATTTGCAGACCCTTCTGAATTTGACTCATCTTTTGCTCCATCACTATCGCCTTTACATGAATTGCTTCGCTCCTACTTCGATAATGGACTCCATGGTTCAAATGTAAAGTCTAGAAATTCAGGCACAAAAATAAATAGGTCATTGTAAATTTTATTAAGAGCACTTCTCATCGAGTCATCCCTTATTTTTTAGTATCTCCAATAAGCTTGTTGCTGCCATTGCATATGCTACATTATGTCCATTAACTTTGACAGTTCATCTCGAAGATCTGGGCTAGGCGGTTGAGCTCTAAATATTGAAGTTTCGTCATCAGGTTCAACTTCTGGTTTTATTGGTTCCACCCTATCAGGGACTTCAGCTGATTGTATTGGCTCAATCTCTATGGGATCTTCTTCCTCTTCATCGGGATCCTCACTTTCTTCAACTCACTGCTGTAGAACAGAATCTCCAGGTACTCTATAGAGGTCCTAATCTGTGATTATGTAACGCCCTAAAATTTGAGGTCTGGAATTTTTGCTTATGTTGGCATTACTTTCACGTTTGATGGGTTGGCTAAGTTATTTGGGTGTGTGTAGGGGGGTTGAGAAGTCCTAGGGTCAAGCTGTGACTTTTGCAGCATTTTTGTTTTGCTCTTAAAAGAACCTGGTTATGACACTTGTACCTTATAAATAATTGTGGTTGTGTTATGTCACGTGGCTTGGTGGAAGTGGCGTGACATAGTTATTGGGGAGAACAAGGGTTCAAATCCCATGGCAAACAAGGGGCATTTATTATGCACTTGTGGACGGCAAGTGGTGGAGTTGGAGTAGACTTCTAAGTGGTAAAAGTTTGAATTGGTCTTGAGTTTTTGGGAGAAGATTGTGGAGGATATCAAGGAGCGTTTGGAGGAATGTTTCAAGGAGTTGGAGAGGGGGGACAGTTGTAGCCGAATAGGTAATTGGTTGGTGAAAAATTCAGCCAAAGGGTGTTGGGTTAGGCATTTTCGGCAATTGGTGTTTAGGAGTAGGTGCCGAAGTCTTCTCTTTAACTTTTGGGTTTATTCTTTTTGTGTTACCCTTTTGTGCCGAATGGTTTGTGACTCTTTTCTCTTCTTAATTTCTTTTTCTCTTCGTCTTTGGGTCAAGATTGCCGAATTTTCTTTAGCCGAATATTGGTAACCTTTTTCCTTGTGTGTCTCAAACGTCTCTTCCCTTATTTCTAAAGTTAAAGAAACCGAACTCAAATTCTCCTTCTTTTTTTTATCGTTCTTTCTCTCCTGAAGTTAGTCGATTGCTTCTCTTTGGGTGCGACTGAAGTTGTGGTGGCCTAACCGATTCTTAATGTTTTTAGTTGAGGGTAAGTGTTTTCTCTAGACAAATAGGGGAAGGCTCCTTTTTGTTTTTCCATGTTCAATTTGGGTATTTCTTGAGTCGAATCCTCTTGGCCGTCGTGAGGATAGGTTCATCTAACGTTTTCTTTCTCGCTCAAATAGGGCTAGGGGGTCAGGACGTTACCCAAGGGGGTGGGCCGAATGCTAGTGCCTTTCATTTTAATTCACGTTTTCGTAAGAAGTGCACTTGGTTTTAATGAAGTACTCTCTTTTTTTAAGTTACTGAACAATTGGGATGTTAATGCTGATTGTTGTTAATAGGAGGGTGATCGTTGGATAAGGGTGGTTTAAGCCCTACTTGTCTTTGCAAGGTAAGCGATGCTTTTTGTTGGGGATTTATGAGTACATAGTTGGGTGGTTAACCCAAATGTTGAGAACTAACAAGGGATCATTATTTTGGATTTAGGTTGAGTCCACAGGGTTTGATGTTTTCTCTCCAAAAAGGTGTGTAACCGTACACCATTTTTGTTACTAACCAAAAGCCGAAAGGTATGTATTCACACCCCTCTTTACTGTGAATCAGCGAAAGTCGAAAAGGCAAAACTTCGGCATTTGAGGCCTCATGAGCATGCGATCGCTCATGTGGTGAGTCGAGCCTAAAAATCATGGGTGATAAACGGTAGAGGCCACCACGAGTGTTCTCGTGGGCTTAGGCCGCTATGGGCCTCGATGGGCCGTGTAGGCCCAAAGGCTCGTGGCCCCACGTGGATTAAAATTCACGAAAGATGTTAAATATTGGACTGGTCTATGGAATTTGCATAGCCATGACTAAATTTGGGCTAAATGGGCCACAGAGGCTTGTGGGCCCACTTGGGCCGAATGTTGGGCTGGGGGCCCATTACATCGTTTCAACTAACTAGGTTATCTGAGTCGCTCGAGGCGACTGTAGACCTACGAAGAGGTCACTATCCGTACTGAGACCCCAAAATAAGAAAGATTATCGGAATACCCCTAAAGGGTAAAAATTACTGTTTTACCCCTAATATTTGGAAATGACCATTATACCCCTAGAGGTAGTTTGATTGATGAGTGTGTGATATTTGTATGACTGTACTGGGTATGATACTTTGCATACAGGTAATATTTATGAAATGATATACTGCATGGGGATTGGGATTCTAATTTGGAGGAAGTACTGTATTGGTGGCTCTACCACAATTGCTGTTACCGGTGGCTTTGCCACATACACTGATACTGGCGGCTTGGCCACGTTTACAGTTACTGGCAGCTTTGCTGCAATATTGGTGTGTTGGCTGGGTGGGTCGATTTTGTCCCCACATGGTGTGTTGGTTGGTATGGAGTGGTGTGTTGGTTGAATTGGGATGGGTTGCATATTTGCACTGTACTAATTCTGTATTGGGCTTAGGCCCACACTGTTTTTGTTAGGGCTAAGGCCCAAATAGCACTGTTACTGAATAGGGATTCAGCCCAGATTGCTTCTACATGCATGGTTTCTTATTGTCTGAGAGGGGATTACACACTGAGTTTTCGTAAACTCACTCTTTCTTCTAACTGTGCCGGTAATCCACTGCCTTGGATGATTTGGAGCTACGAGGGACTCGGAGATGGCCACACTACTACTTCGGTTTCTTTTAGTTGCACTTAGATTTTGTTTTGGGTTTAATGTTATGTAATAAGGCCGTTGGTGGGTTTTAAGTTTAAATTTGGAATTTTTTATTTCTTAAACTAAACTGCTAGGTAGGAAAAACACAAGGTTTAAAAAAACAAAAATGGCACGATTTTTCTAAAGAACATGAGCTTGCAACAACAAAGTTTTCAAAATGTTTCCGCGGATTAAACTGAAGTAATATACCATAGGCCAACAAATTGGTGAACGAATATCGAGAACTTTTTCAAAAGTTGGTAAAAGGATTTAGATTCAGTGACGGCTTCCCTCCGAGAAGATCAATTTGTTTAATAATGCTATAATGTGACACGCCAGATTCGGCCATAACGTCTAGGCCGGGTTTGGGGTGTTACAGATTGTGCCCTGGCTATATCCTATCTTTTTTATGTTTACAAGAATCTCAGTTTTTAGGCACATAATTGTTATCGTAAAGGGGAAGTAAGCGAGGCCATAACGTCTAGCAGCACAATTTCTCATCCCTCGAAGGATGATTTTTCCCACATCAATGGTCTTTCCAGTTAAAATCGAATATAATAAGACCAATTGCTCTAACGAGATTGTAGTCCTATGCGAACTAGACATAAGGTTGAAACGGAAGAAATAGAACCATACCTTTGCAAGTGGTGTCAAAAATTCTCTTCGACAAGTGTGGATTCCTTGCTTTGACACAGTCCACTTAGAACCTGGAACTATAAGTTCCTCAAGAATTTCTTGCAAATTTTCAGGCTCGATGTTGCTCATCAAAGAAGAATATTCATCGTTTTCGAAATCAGGTAATTCAAAGAACTCATTAATAGCTTTTGAACTTATTGGTACCTTGATTCCGTGAACTGGAACTTCTGTCAAATCGCTTGAGGTTAAATTCGTGTAGAATTCACAAACTAGTTCCTCATCCGCACTAGGCCTCTTTTAACAAAACAATTCCCAATTGAGGGCTTCAGCAACTTGACGAATACGTGCCATAGAGTCTTTATAGTTTCTCTCTTTCAATGTAAAGCCTTTCTTTGGATGCATCTGTTGATTTTTGAAGATACTCTCGTATCTTGCTTTGGCTTCTTCACAATGGAACTTGTTTTGTGTTTCATCAATTTGGGTACAAGCACGAGTTCTCTTGCAAGGCATGATTAACTTGAACAAAAGATGGGAAAAATTATTTTCTCAAAAATTTAATTCACAAAATTATTAATAATTCAGTAAACGAAAAAATTAAATAATTGAATAAAATTAAAATTTAGGAGAAAACAAATTGTCTTACCACCTTTTTTTTTATAAAACTCAGAACTCCTAAAAATAATTAATAAACAAAAGAGGTCATCTGAGGGTAGGTTGGAAGATTTTGGCTAAGGATATTGGTGTAGGTGTGTGCCGCACAAGTGCCAGATAGCAAGCAGACTAGTCGAACAGGAGGAAGAAGCGGCACAGCTTGGCGCGATGAGCTGCACGAGTAACAGCCACAACGCTGAGTGGGCAATAGCTTAGGCGCGCGCGCTGGAACTGGAGCAGATGTAGCGCCAAGGTGCGGGCCTGGTGAGTGCTGGAGCTGGACGTGCACTGGTGCTGAAGCTGGACGAGGCGCGTAATACAAAGCGTGATAGGGACAGGTGTGCGCGGCGTGCGCGTGTGATAGAGCTGGGCTGCTGGGTGCTTGTTGCCCGAATGGTTGCTAGGCTAGGGGCTTGCGACACTTTAAGGGTTTTGGTGTTTGGGATTTTTAGTGATGAATGAATGGAGAAGGTGGTATTTATAGTGAAAGGAATAGGACTTAAAGTAGAATTCTTAGAGAAATTTAATAATTAAAAACTCTAAGTTCTAATTCTAATCCAAGTTAACAACAATTAAATATATGCATATTAAATTATTAATGCTATTAATTTATTTAACAAAAATGGAATATGATTAAAACTAATTCTAATTCTATGCTAAATTGATAAAAAACAATATATAAATTATAATAGATATAATTTTATATTAATAATTATCATCTTTTTTAAAATTAAAAACATTTATTCTAGAAGTCTTTTGAAAATATTTACAAAAAGAGGCATCTAGTTTTAATATTTACAAAAAGAGCAACCAAATTTTAAAAATAATTCAATTAAGTCCTTAGGCTTAATGAAAAATTTGAAATTGAGTTGCAATTTAAAACTTGGATCAAAATTGACCTTTTTTATTTGAAAAAGTAAAAAATTTAATTTTCTATTTAGGGAATAATTTCTCGAAAAATTATGTTAAAAATCAATTCTTAGGAAAGATTGAAGGGGTCACAAGCGGTCCCATTTAAGTTCCAATCTCCTAGACATAATTTATTTAAACATACTAATCCCAAAAATATACCTTAAATCATTCATTGAAAAGGAAAATAAGAAAATTCAAACATCTGATAAAATGAACGAAATTTGATTCCATTCAGTCTTATCTGCCCAATAATGTTTCAGATGCTAAGCATTAACTTGAAAATTACCTCCCTTACCTTGGAGTTCAACAACTCTGTATGGATAGATGCGATGAATCGTAAATAGGCCGGACCAACGTGATTTTAGTTTACCTAGAAAGATCTTTAATCTAGAATTAAATAGCAAGACTTGCTGACCTGCTTCAAATTCTCGAACTCGAATATGCTTGTCTTGCCATTTTTTAAGTCTTTCCTTGAGTAGTTTGGCATTTTCGTACGAGAACATTCGAAATTCCTCTATCTCATTGAGTTGGAACATCCGTTTCTTTTTAGCAAGCTTAAGATCCAAGTTGTGTTGTCGAAGGGCCCAGTAAGCCTTGTGTTCTAACTCCAAGGGCAGATGACAAGCTTTCCCAAAGACCAACCTGTTAGGTGACATCCCTAAAGGTGTCTTGTATGCTGTCCTGTAAGGCCATAAAGCATCATCCAGTATTTTGGACCAATCTCGTCGGTTCGGGCAAACTACCTTCTCAAGTATGCCTTTGATCTCCTTATTTTCCAGTTTAGCTTGCCCATTCGTCTGCGGATGATACGCTGTAGCGATCTTGTGTTTCACTCCATGTTTATCTAACAACCATTTCTACCACTTGTTCACAAAATGGGACCCTTCATCACTGATAATAGCTCTTGGGGTTCCAAACCTTGTGAACACGTGTTTCTGCAAAAACTTTATTACAACCCTAGCATCATTTGTTTGACACGTAGTCTACAGCTACCAAGATGTACTTGTGACCAAAAGACGAAGGGAAAGGACCGAGGAAGTCAATACCCCAAACATCGAATAATTCTACCTCAATGATGTTTGTTCGAGGCATCTCATTTCTATTGGTGACATTTTCGACCCTTTGACATCGATCACAACTCTTTACGTAAGCGTATGCGTCCTTGAATAGTATTGTCCAAAAGAATTCATCTTGCAATACTTTGGCCACAGTACGAGTACCTCCGAAGTGTCCCCCACTTGGAGCTGAGTGACAATGGTATAAAATCTCATGTACTTCATCTTCTGCCACACATCTCCTGATCATTTGATCTGCACACTTCTTGAACAAGTATGGTTCTTCCCAAAAATAGTACTTCACATCGTGAAGAAACTTTTTCCTTTGTTGATACGTCCTATCAATTGGCATTAAACCACAAGCTAAATAGTTAGCAATATCAGCAAACCAAGGGGTATTATGGACATGATTTACCTTCAGTATGTGTTTATCTGGAAATGTTTCTTGAATTGGTATAAGAGGAGAGTTCCCTTCTTGTGGCTCCAGTCTAGACAGGTGGTCTGGTACTTGGTTTTTCACTCCCTTTCGATCTTGAATTTTTAGATCGAACTCTTGAAGTAAAAGTACCCATCAGATCAGTCTCGGCTTAGCGTTTTTCTTGGCAAGTGAGTACTTAATTGTCGAGTGGTCCGTATAGACAGTCACTTTAGTACCTACAAGGTAATATCGAAACTTGTCAAAAGCAAACACAATAGCAAGTAACTCTTTTTTGTTACTGTATAATTCAGTTGAGCTCCTGTCAGAGTTCGGCTTGCATAGTAGATAGGATGAAAACCTTTGTTCCTTCGCTGGCCCATGACAGCTCCTATCGCGAAGTCACTCGCGTCATACATCAATTCGAATGATAAATCCTAGTCTAGTGTGACTATTATGGGTGTTGTAACTAATCGACTTTTCAATCGTTGAAAGCTCTTAAGCACTCTTCATCAAATTTAAACGTCACATCCTTCTCTAATAATTTGCATAAAGGTTTAGAAATTTTGGAGAAGTCCTTAATGAATCTTCGATAGAAACCGGCGTGGCCCAAAAAGCTCCTAACTCCCTTTACAGATGTTGGAGGTGCGAGTTTCTCAATAATATCTACCTTTTTTTATCTATTCGGTTCCATGTCTCGTTATCCGATGCCCTAAAACAATCCCTTCTCATACCATGAAATAGCACTTTTCCCAGTTGAGTACTAGGTTTGTTTCTTCGCATCGCCTTAGTACCTTTGCTAGATTGGCTAAGCAATCTTCATAAGTATCTCCAAATACTGAAAAATCATCCATAAAAACTTCGAAATACTTCTCAACCATGTCAGTAAAAATAGACATCATACATCTTTGAAATGTTGCAAGTGCATTACAGAAACCAAATGGCATGTGTCTAAATGCAAATGTACTATACAAGCAGGTGAATGTTGTCCTGTGTTGATCCTCTGGTGCTACTGTAATCTGATTATACCCTGAGTATCCATCGAGAAAATAGTAGTAGTTTCGCCCCGCGAGTTTATCTAGCATCTGGTCCAAAAAGGGCAAAGGAAAGCGATCTTTCCTAGTTGCCTTGTTCAGCTTCCGGTGATTGATGCAAATTCTCCATCCCATAACCGTTCTAGTCGATATCAACTCATTATTCTCGTTTTCAATGATAGTGATACCTCTTTTCTTTGGCACGCACTGGATCGGACTTACCCATGAACTATCTGAGATGGGGTAAGTTATACCCACATTTAACCACTTGATGATTTCTTTCTTGAATACATCCTTCATGATGGGGTTTAGTGTTCGTTGTCCATCAATCATCCCTTTCTCACCATCTTCTAGGATAATCTTGTGCATGTATACAGATGGACTAATACTGCAAATATAGGCTATGGTCCATCTGATAGCCAACAAACGAGTTGAAAAAGGCTTAGTGAACACATCTGCAATTTGCTATTGAGCAGGAACATGTCCTACTGTCAACTGTCCAGCAGTAATTTTTTCCCTTACAAAAAAGAGGTCTAACTCAACATGTTTGAATTTTGAATGTAGCACTGGTTTAGCTGAAATAGCAATGGCCCCAGAGTTATCACACAAAATAGCAGCTTTACGAGTAAGAGAGATCTGCAACTCAGATAGGAGAGACTCAAGCCACACCATTTCAATAACAATTTGAGCAAGACCATGACACTCAGCATCAGCAGTTGACCTAGAGATGACTTTTGGTTTCTTGGATCCCCAGGCGATCAGATTCCCTTTGAAAAACACACAGAACCCTGTAGTAGACCATCTATCATCCATATCGGTTCCCTAATTTGCATTCGAGTACCCTACCAAATCCAGGTTAGTAGCCTTAGTGAAATGCAGGCCATAATACATGGTGTTTTGAAGGTACCGAAGAATATGTTTTACAGCCTTAAAGTGTTGATCTAAAGGCTGATGCATGAACTGGGAAACTTTATTGATAGCAAACGCAATATTAGGCCTGGTGATGACCACATATTGCAAAGCTCCCACAATACTTCTATAGTCAGTCGTATTCTCCACTGCACTCCCAACATGTCAAGACAAAGTACAGGATGTGACCATGGGTGTAGATAAGCCTTTTGCGTAATCCATCTTGGCACTCTGGAGAAGATCGAGAACATACTTCTGCTAACTTAAGAACAGCCCTTTAGTAGTAGGAAGAACCTCAATGCCATGAAAGTAAGAAAGAGATCCCAAATCCTTCAAGGAAAATTTTGTATGCAAAATTGTGACAAAATCATCAATGCTGCCTTTGTGATTGCTAGTAAAATGATGTCGTCCACATATACAAGGACATATAGGCAAACATCCTCAGTTTTTCAAACAAATAAAGAACCAATAGACTTAGCCAAAACGAAATGGGACATAAGTAAGAAATCTCTCAATTTAGAGAACCAAGCTCTGTGAGCCTTCTTAAGACCATACAGGGCATTCTTCAGTTTACAGACCAAAGTTTGATCACCATGTTTTTGTTCAAAACCAGACGGTTGAATCATGTAGATTTTTTTAGACAGATCACCATTAAGAAAGGCATTATCGATGTCGACCTGCTTGAGGTGCCAACCATACTTTACAGCAAGAGTTAAGATAACACGAATGGTAGTTGCCTTGACAACAGGGCTGAAATTCTCATGAAAATCAATGCCAGCTTCCTGAAGATACCTTTTGACCACCAAACGACCTTTGTATCGGGCTATGGTGCCATCTGCATGTCTTTTAAGCTTAAACACCCATTTACACCCCACAGCTCATCTGTTGGCAGGTAAGGGAATATCAACGCATCAAACTCTTGTTGAGCAGCCAGAGCCCACTCCTTAGACGACAAGGCCTCTTCAATTGTAGCTGATTCAAGAACACCAATCTCTACTGAAAAAACATGTGGTTTGAAAATCCCACTCTTGGACCGAGTTTGCATGGGATGAGTGTTGACAGGAGGTGCAGGTAGACTCATTAACCTGAGCATTACTGGAAACCACTCGAGAGGTCTCAGGAGAAGAAAAAACCGATGCCTGAGGAGAAGGAGAAAGTTGATTTCTACTAGCTGGATTGAGAGATACAGCAGCAGCTGGCCGAGGCTAAAAATCAGTGAACCCCGAGTAAGCAGTCATAAAAGAGGCAAGATTCGACTGAGACAAAGAAGAACATACTACTGGAACTTGAGATTTGTGACGCTGGAATTGAGGTGAAGTAAGAGAAAAGATAAAACCAGTAGGAGGAGCAGAAGGAACAAACAAAAAACTGGCCTCATCAAATACTACATGGGGAGATACAAACAACTTACTAGTGTCATCCAGGCATTTATACCCCTTGTGAATAGGACTGTTGCCAAGGAACACACAAGTTCGAGAGTGATATTCCAGCTTATGAGTGTTAAATGGTCATAGATAAGGGTAACATCAATAACCAAAAACCCGTAGGTGCATATATCGAGGAGGGGCTTTATGTAAGACTTCATAAGGAGACTTGCCATAGAGAACAGATGTGGGAAGCCTATTAATAAGGTAGACAGCGCTGATAAAAGCATGCGCCCAAAAACGTAGAGGGACATTAGCTTGAGCAAGCAAAGTTAAACGAACATCAACAATATGTCTATGCTTTCTTTCTACCAACCCATTCTGCTCGGAAGTGTGAGAACAGGAGAGGCGATGATGAATCCCTAGATGAGCAAGTACCTTGGGAAAGGACCGAAATTCACCTCCCCAATCATTTATTGCCTAAATTGTATTATGAATTATGCTTGACAATTCCATGAATATGTGATTGGTGCTATGAGTATTGAACTCGACGTTACGAGCAAGTTTGACAGAAATGTGGTATCGAAGAATCTCGTTTGAACCTTAAGAATAGTTTAGGATACAGGTGACATGTCATAGGAACTATGTGATCTGAACCCATTGAGTTGTGGTATGAGTTCATGATATATGTGACATCTGAACTCATTGAGTTGAGGTTTGAGGTCATGATGTATATGGCACGTGTTTTGGCATCCAGGTACTAGTCTCGTATATTCTACCGGTAGCTAAGTAGTCCAGCATGTGTTGCGGATACCTGACAGCCTATATGAATAGACTTGTGAGTAGCTCGAAAGCGAGCAACATGTGATTTGTGATATGAGGTAGCATTGGCTACATATGAGGCACTTAGGTGCGAGATTCTGATGTATCTGATAGTATTTCGAGTGTTCAACAGGTTGTTCTAAAAGAAGTACAATGAGTAATCTTGATGAATATGTCGAAGACGAGAAAGTAAGTTATTATGTGCAAGTGGGCACAGGTGTGTACATCGAACTCATAAGAATGTCATGAGATATGATGAACTTGTAGTAAGAATATATATATGAAGAATGAGTTTAAGAGATTTGATAATATGTAAGATTATGTTCATTATGTTAAATGTATGATTAATACTTGCTTCAGTTGCATTTTATTTGCATGTAAACCTACTAGCTCGGGGATCAGAAGACGTCGGAGACTTGATCACACTATCAATTGAATATTTAGGTATAGCTAGTCTTATCATTTTGATTATGGCATGTATAGGGACTTGGTCTTTTTGTTATGTGTCATATTGATTAGCCAAATGTGTTGGCTCATGAAAGTATTATGATCATTTTGTATATGGCCATGAGAGGTGGCTCATATTGATTATTTGGGTTGTAACCCTAATTATTAGTGCATGTATGCAAATGTGCTTATGCTTTAATGTGGTTATGGTTGTTTATGGTTAATGAGTGTGATGGATGGCATATATGTATGGTGTATGAAATATGATTGATGTGTATGTCAATAAAGGTGATGCAAATGGTTAACTTGAAAGTATGTTGGTAAAGATGATAGACAAATATGAAATTGGTATGGAATGCCATATGAAAGCATGATAGTTTAAATAGGTAGTATGTTGACATTACCAAGTCATAATTTAACCATGAATGTGAATGCTTGAGTAATGAAATGTGCTATGTTGCATGCCATGAAGTGAGTGTAAGTATGTGAATGCTTAAGGGTGGCAAATGCCTTGGAAAATAGCCTAGAAATTGTCCACACGGTTAGACACATGAGCATGTGTCTTGGTTGTGTGTGACACACAGTTTGCCCCATGGGTGTGTGATCCGACCGTGTTTCCCCTGCACCCTAATTATGGAAAACAAAATGCCACTAGTACACACATGGGTAGAGACACGACCGTGTGTCTCAGCTGTGTGAAGGACACGGCCTTAGGGCATGGGCATGTACCCAGGTCGTGTGAAGTTCGCACTTAATTTTTGAAATTTAATTCGCCACACGACCTAAGCACATGAGCATGTGACTTGGCCATGTGACCTTATTTGGTTGATGGCGTGAAAGTCAGAGAGTTATATGGGCTAAGGAAACGGCCGTGTCCCAAGCCACACGGGCATGTGTGACCACACGGCCTACCCACACGGGTGTGTAACTCCCCAAAGTAGGAAATTTTCCTAAGTTATCCTAAAGTTTTCTAAAGTTCTTGGTTTAGTCCCGAACCACCTTCGATGTATGTTTGGGGTCTCGTAGGCCCATATAAGGGGAAATTTGCATATGTATGAATGAAATTGATTTGAATGAAAATTTTATGGTTCGATTTTGTATGTATGCTTGTGCTAAAGTTCAGTAATGCCTCGAACCCTGTCCCAGCTTTGGATATGAGTAAGGGGTGTTACAAACGAAATTTGATTTCGTTCAATCTTATCTCCCCAGCAATGTTTCAGACGCTGAGCATTAACTTGAAAATTACCTCCCTCACCTTGGAGTTCAACAACTCCGTATGGATAGACACGATGAATCGTAAATGGACTTGACCAACGTAATTTTAGTTTACCTGGAAAAAACCTTAATATGGAATTAAATAACAAGGCTTGCTGACATGCTTTAAATTCTCAAACTTGAATGTGCTTGTCATGCCATTTCTTAAGTCTCTCCTTGAGGAATTTGGCATTTTCGTACGAGAACATTCAGAATTCCTCTAGCTCATTGAGTTGGAGCATCTGTTTCTCTTTAGCAAGTTTAAGATCCTAGTTGAGCTGTCGAAGGGCCCAGTAAGCTTTGTGCTCTAACTCCAAGGGCAAATGACAGGCTTTCCCAAAGACCAACCTATAGGGTGACATCCCTAAAGGTGTCTTGTATGTTGTCCTGTAAGCCCATAAAGCATCATCTAGTCTTTTGGACCAATCTCGTCAGTTCGGGCAAACTACCTTCTCAAGTATGCCTTTGATCTCCTTGTTTGCCAGTTCAGCTTGCCCATTCGTCTGTGGATGGTAAGCTTTAGCGACCTTTTGTTTCACTCCATGTTTATCTAATAACCATTTCAACCACTTATTCACAAAATGGGACCCTTCATCACTGATGATGGCTTTTGGGGTTCCAAACCTTATGAACACATGTTTCTACAAAAACCTCATCACAACCTTAGCACTGTTTCTTGGATATGCTTCAGCCTCAATCCACTTAGACACGTAGTCTACAACTACCAAGATGTACTTGTGACCAAAAGACGGAGGGAAAGGACCAAGAAAGTCAATACCCCAAACGTTGAACAATTCTACCTCAATGATGTTTGTTCGAGGCATCTCATTTCTGTTGGTGACATTTCCAACCCTTTGACATCGATCACAACTATTTTCGTAAGCATATGCATCTTTAAATAGTGTTGGCCAAAAGAATCAAGCTTGTAAAACTTTGACCGCAGTACGTGTACCTTCGAAGTGTCCCCCATTTGGAGCTAAGTGGCAATGGTATAAAATTTTATGTACTTCATCTTCTGCCACACATCTCCTGTTCATTTGATCTGTATATATTTTAAACAAATACGGCTCTTCCCAGAAATAGTACTTCACATCATGAAGAAATTTTTTCTTTTAATGATACGTCTTATCAATTGGCATCAAACCACAAGCTAAAAAGTTAGCAATATTAGCAAACCAAATAGTATTATGGACATGATTTACTTTCAGTATGTGTTCATTTGGAAATGTCTCTTGAATTGGTATAAGTGGAGAATTCGCTTCTTGCGGCTCCAATCTGGACAAGTGATCTCTACTTGATTTTTTACTCCCTCTCGATCTTAAATTTCTAGACCAAACTCTTAAAGTAGAAGTACCCACCGGATTAGTCTCGGCTTAATGTCTTTCTTGGCAAGTAAATACTTAATTTCCGAGTGTCCGTATAGACAGCCACTTTGGTACCTACAAGATAATATCAAAACTTGTCAAAAGTATACATAATACCAAGTAACTCTTTTTCTGTTACTGTGTAATTTAGTTGAGCTCCTGCTAGAGTCTGACTCGCATAGTAGATTGGATGAAAAACTTTGTTCTTTCGCTAGCCTATGACAGCTCCTATTGCAAAGTCACTTGCGTCACACATCAATTCAAATGGCAAATCCCAATCTGATGTGACGATTATGGGTGCCATAACTAACCGAATCTTCAAATCTTTGAAAGCCTTTAAGCATTCCTCATCAAATCTGAACACCACGTCCTTCTCCAACAATTTGCATAAGGGTTTAGCAATTTTGGAGAAGTCTTTGATGAATCTTTGATAGAAATCGGTGAGGCCCAAAAAGCTCCTAACACCCTTTACAGATGTTGGAGGTGGGAGGTTCTCAATAACATCTACCTTTGCTTTATCTACCTCTATTCCATGTCTTGTTATCTGATGCCCTAGAATAATACCTTCTCCTACCATGAAATGGCACTTTTCGTAGTTGAGTAAGAGGTTTGTTTTTTAACATCGCCTTAGTACCTTGGCTAGATTGGCTAGGAAATCATCATATATATCTCCAAATACTGGAAAATCATCCATAAAGACTTCCAAATATTTCTCAACCATGTCAGTAAAAATAGACATCATACATCTTTGAAATGTAACAGGTGCATTACATAAACCAAATGGCATGCGTCTAAATGCAAATGTACCGTATGGGTAGGTGAATGTTGTCTTGTGCTAATCTTCTGGTGCTACTGTAATCTGATTATACCCCAAGTATCCCCTGAGTATCCATCGAAAAAATAGTAATACTCTCGCCCTGCGAGTCTATCCAGCATTTGGTCCAAAAAGGGCAAAGGAAAGTGATCTTTCCTAGTCGCCTTGTTCAGCTTTTAGTAATCGATGCAAATTCTCCATCTCGTAACCATTCTAGTCGGTATCAACTTATTATTCTCGTTTTCAATGACCATGATATCTCCTTTCTTTGGCATGCACTGGACCGAACTTGCCTATGAACTATCTGAGATAGGGTAGATTATACCTGCATCTAACCACTTGATGATTTCTTTCTTGACTACATCATTCATGATGGGGTTCAGTCTTCGTTGTCCATCAATCGTCCCTTTTTTGCCATCTTCCAGGATAATCTTGTGCATGCATACAGATGGACTAATTCTGTGAATATTGGCTATGGTCCATTCGATAGCCTTCTTGAATTGTTTCAACACTAGGATGAGTTTCTCTTCATGCTCACTAGTTAATTCTGCTGAAACAATCACAGGCAAAGTAGAAGAGTTACCTAAATAAACATATTTTAAATGTGAAGGTAGTACCTTGAGTTCTAATTGAGGTCGCTCCTCGATTGATGCTTTTGGTTGGGCGTAATCTCTTTTCTCTAATTCTAAAGATTAAAAACAGGATTGCGGATTAAATCCCCTTTGATTAGCTTCTAGAAAAGCTAAGTATTCATCTTCCTCTTCATCATTTGGAGGACCTGTTGTAAATATTCATTTTAATGGGTCCTCAACATAGTTGACTTCTTTTTCCATGATTAAATCCTCTAAATCAGACACTATAGAACAACCATCAATTGTGTCAGGAAATCACATAGACTTAAAAACGTTAAATGTTACCTGATCATCCTGAACACGCATAGTAAGCTCGCCCTTCTACACATCGATAAGGGTCCTTCCGGTTGCTAAGAATGGTCTTCCTAAGATAATTGGCACTTCTTTGTCTAAATCAAAGTCTAGAATAACAAAATCAGTAGGGAAGATAAATTTATCTATACGTACCAATACATCCTCGATTTTTCCTTCTGGATGTGCTAAAGATCGATCTACTAATTGAAGTGTAACTGTAGTTGGTCTAACTTCACCTATCCCTAACTTTCTAAATATTGACATAGGCATCAAGTTAATACTCGCACCTAAGTCACATAATACCTTACCATAATATGTTGCTCCAATGTTGTAAGAGATGGTAAAACATCCAGGATCCTTCAACTTTGGGGGTAGTTTGTCTTGAAGATATGCACTGCATTCCTTCGTTAGAGCTATCGTTTCAAATTCTCCAAGTCTTTGTTTTTTGGATAGGACATCCTTCATAAATTTGACGTAGTTCGGCATTTGCTCAAGTGCTTCAATGAATGAGATGTTGATATGAAGTTGCTTGAGTACGTCTAGGAACTTCTTGAATTGAATCTTCTACTTCTACTTTTGAAGTCTTTGAGGGTAGGGTGGTGGCAATTTCTTTACTGGAACAGGTTGATTCGTCTTCTGTGGCAATTCTGCATCTAATAGAGTTATTAGTTGATCAGAATTAGCTAGTTCTAAAATTACCTTATCGGGTTTTACAAATTCTGGTTCTTATGAAACTGGAATTTCAACACTCGGTTGAACTTCTTCTGAATCTTGAGCATCAGCTTGCTCTTTTTCAGTTTTGATGGTGTTGGCTTCTACTGTCTTTCCACTCCTCAATGTCAACACTTTGCAATGCTCCTTCCTCAAATTCTTCAGATTCTCTGTATCACTAGGTAAAGCACCTTGTGGTCGGTTCCTGAGTTCAGTAGCAAGCTGGCCCACTTGATTCCCTAAATTCCTTAGAGTGGCATCGTTTTTCACTATGTATGCCTTCAATAAATTCTCTAAGCTATTGAATGATTTAGCTTGAGCTGGTTTCTGAACTTTTTGGGGGAAACTAGGTTGCTGGGTTGGTCTAGGTTAGGCGTAAGTGTTACTAGTTCCAGCCACTTGGTTACTCCAGGAAAAATTGCGGTGATTTCGCCACGATGGGTTATAGAAATTGGATTACAATCCTTGCCTTCCTAGATTTTGGTTCTAGTTACCCATGTAATACACAGATTCTGGATTCGATGGACATTCTTCAAACAAATGTCCTTCCCCACAATAGACACAGGCTATACTTTCAAATTGATTTGGTGGTTTTACTGCAAAACTATTAAACCCATTAGTGGTAAGATTTTTTAACATTTAGAACATTGATAATACCTGAGATGCGAGTGATGTAAGAACGTCTACTTCATGTATTCTAACAACTCGTCTTCTTGATGTTGCTCGATTGGTTGGCCATTGGTAATTGTTGCTGGCAATCCTCTCAATGATTTCATAAGCCTCATTATAAGACTTGGAAAAGAGAGCACCGTTAGCAGAAGCGTCCACTACCACCCTCGTGTGAGCATTGAGACCATTATAAAATGTCTCAAGTTGGATACAATGTGGGATTCCATGATGAGGACACTTCCGTAATAATTCTCTGTACCTTTCCCATGCCTCATACAAGGACTCATCATCCATTTGTTGGAAAGCAGTGATCTCGTTCCTCAACTTAGCATTCTTGCTAGACGGGAAATACTTCAATCATAATGCATCTCTTGCCATGTGGAAATTGAATTTGTTAGCAATGAATTCAACCAGGCTCGAGCTCTGTCCCTTAGCGAATACGGGAACAACTTCAATTGTAATGCATCTTCGGGTACTCCTGCTAACTTGAAAGAATCGTTCACCTCCATAAATGGTCTTAAGTGTAAGTGAGGATCTTTGGTAGGCATTCCATTGAATTGGCCCACAGCTTGAAGCATCTGGAACAGGAATGGCTTTAGCTCGAACTGTTGTGCCTCAATTTTGGGTCTCCTAATACCCAGATTAAGATCATGAAATATTTGCATGGCATACTGTCTTGAAGCTCTATCCCTATCATCAGCAATAAGGATAGGATTTTGAGCAGGGTTTGCTCCATTTCCTTGATTCTGATTTTCAAAGTTCATCTCTTCGATCCTTCTTTGACTTGCTTGTCTTCTTCGCTGTTAAAAAGTTTGTTCAATCTCAGGGTCTATAGGGAGTAAATCAATGATTCGGTCAATACTCATAAACACCTGAAATAATCACAGAAAAATTAAATAAGTTCAAATTTAAACAGAAAATAAAACCAAAATGCAAAACTAACAAATTCACAAATAATGACTTTTTAAAACACAACCCCCAGCAACGGCGCCAAAAACTTGGAATGACAAAAATGTGCAAGTGTACACAATCGCAACAAGTAATAAAGTGACAAGTAAATGTCGAGTTATCATACCCATAGGGACTGTGAAAAGAACAATTTATGAAAGTTATTTAAAACACTTTGGTGAAGAAAAATATTTTTTTTGAAGAGGGTGATTAAAAACTAAGATTATAAACGAAGTAAACTAAATAAATAAATCTCAAATACACGATTTCAAAATACGATTTTAATCAAGATGATATAATTGTGTTAGATTAATTACATGTCTTATCTTAGAATTATTAAACTCATGTTTATATTGTTACGAATAAATTCACGACAACTCGGTAATTTGCTAACTTGTGAACATACTCACCTACCAAAATCCATTCATCTCTTGGACATATCTTTATGTCAATTCAATCGATTAAACGAATCTTAATTGGCAAATATGTTATAACACATACATAGTTATCAAATTGAAATTTTAATATGTTATAGCACATACATACTTATCAAATTGAAATAATCTCTTAAACATATCCCTAGGTTAATTCAAACAATTAACTCGATTTAATAAGCACATGAAAGACTATGTGAGGTAACAAAGTATCCTCACCTTGAAACAGTTTAATCACAATAATCTTGCAAGTTATGCTAGGTAATTGTATCGTCAGATACCGTTGCTAATTTAACCCTCAGCTACCTTAGATGATTAAACATGCACTGATTAAGTACTGTGTCCATTAATTACAATTTCAATATGTTCAAATAATTGATTCATTAGTTGCCTAACAATTGTAATTCAAGAATAACTTAGTCATGATTTTACTTAATCAAGCATTTTACCGAGGCCTATAACAACATAAACACAATTTTAACAATTTAAGAAGACGAAATGCAATCAACCTAACATGAATTAAATTCAAGCTAAATTGATTAAATTAACCATTCCGACAACATGAATATTCATAGATATGTTCATCATAACAACAACAAAAATTAAAGAGATAGGGAACAAGAATCAAATCTGGTATTTTTTCGTGGCTTGACTAGCTTGCTCCGTTCTTCGTTCTCTGTTGTCCTCGTCGATCAAAGCTGCTATGAACACTTAAATGTTGCTCTAAAATGGCTGATGAACACCCCTTTTCTAAGGGAAGAAATCGGCAAGAGAGCAAGAGAATTTAGAATGGCAAAGAAGAAAGAAAGTGGAGAAAAGATAGAAAAGATGTGAATGAATTGAGGTGTGTTGAATGATCACTAAGGGGGTTTTTATAGCTGAAGATGGTTGCTAAAATTAGCTAAAACTAGCAACCAAAGAGTCATCCCTTGGCCGGCCACACATGTGGCAAGTTTGATGATTTCAACCTTGCTAAATTTGGCTTTGGGCAAATCTACAAAGCCACCAATTGTTGAGGGGTTTGAATGCAACTTGAACAAGTCTTCAAGGGCCTCTTTGCAAGCTTAAATAATCAGCTAATAGCTGATTTGGGTCAACTCTTGGGATGGTTTTGGGCTGTCCATTTCTTGGGAGGTTCGGTTCACTTGGTTCGGTCCAACTGGACTATTTTTTCAGTATTAATTAATCATAATTTATTGACCGAAATTAAATTAGATATAAATTAAAATTTATTATATTATGAATTAATACATATAATTTTGGGCCGTCTTAGGCTGAAATTTAGTTCGCCTCGATACTTCAAATTGCTTCTTGGTTTTGTGATTCTAGCAGTGTCTGCTGAGCTATTTTTCGCCTTTTGTCTATCGAAAATAACCAAAATTTATCAAAATTAATTATAAAATTAACTAAAATTCAACATGTTCATATTTTAAGTGCACTTTAATTATTCTATAAAAATTAATTATTTTTCAATAAGAATTTTATCGAAACTGTATGGTTTTAAGTTAAAAAGGGTATGTAAAAATGCGTAAATTTTCGTGTTTCCAGTAACGTTGATTTCAATATCCATAGCACCAATCACATACTCATGGAATAATCAAAGCATAATTCATGAGAAAATTTAGGCAATAAACACATGATACAACATCACATCAAATATGTATGTACTTACCATACATGCAATATTAAAGCATTTAAAGTATGGTACATGTTGCATTATTTACAAATGAACTTACCTCGGTACAAAATGATAGAAACTTTCCTAATCCTCGTAAACCTTGATTTTCCCCCGATAAAGACTCAAATCATGTTTTTCTTGATTTATAATGCCAAATTTAACTTGTCCAATACACACATTGCTCATATCAACCCATAACACATGCTTTGGTAAAATTACCTTTTTACCCTTAACTTTTTATTTATTTACACTTTAGTCCTTATGCTCGTAAAATGAAATGCATGCATTTTCTTGGTTACCCAAGCCTAGCCGAACCTACACCATGTTCGTATCAGCCTACATTTTCCTTTATTTCACATTTTACTACTCATTTTTGCACTTTTTACAAACAAGTACTTTTTAGGTGTTTTCACTAAAAATCACTTAGTAAAAGATGTTTATCATACATCAAACTTTCATATTCCTCCATTAAACATCAAAGTAAAACCATGTCACACATGGGTCAAATTTCATACATGAGCCCTAGCTCAAAATATGGCTAGAAATAAGTAGATCGGTTTATGACAACTTCAAAAATGCAAAGAATATTAAAAACGAGAGTAGGATGCACTTACTTTTGAGCTTGAAAAGTGAAGAAACCCTAGCTATGGTGTCTCTTGGATTTTTTGCACACACATGGAGAAGATGAGAAAATTTTGCTTCATTTTCCCCTTTTTATTCTTTTATTTACCAAATGACCAATGGCATTTCTTTCAAAATTTTCCTATTCATGCCCATTTTTGTCCAAAATCTTAGAACTTGGTCAAATTTCTATTTAAGGACCTCTAATTAATAATCCAATGATAATTTCATGTTTGAAGCTTCTAGAACACAATTTTTACAACTTATTCAATTTAATACTTAAAGTCAAATTAGACACTTTAGGCATAGAATTTCTTCATGAAAATTTCACACAAACATGCAATCATATCATGGGTCATCAAAAAATCAAAAAATAATTATTTATATTTTAGATTTGTGGTCTCAAAACCACTTTTTTTACTAGACCCTAATTTGGGATGTTACAACTTTAATCCTAGACACGGTCTACCCCAATTCACTTGGTAAAGAACACATAGCTTTCATTGGAAGCCCGATCATCATCCCTGACGATCAAATCTAATCTGATGCGCCAAAAACAGGTCCTTCAAATGATATTTATATGTGATTTAACATTGGTTATCAAGATTCAATCAAGATTAATGGAATACTTTGATAAGAATCGCAAAAGATTGATTAGATTGAATGAAGAATTAGCTTCGGATAGAAGTATTATGGAAATTCAAGATCTAATATTTGAAACAATATGTACTTATTATTTCTTGGAAAAGATCGGCTTCTATTGATGATAAATCTAAAATCAATGGAAAGAACGATCAAATGGAGGATGTTTTTGTAACAGCCCAGTTTTAGCTAAAACGGAACAGTGGTTTTGGAACCACAAATTTGATGTCAAAAAATTATTTTAATATTATTTTATGTGTTTGCAACATGATAGCATGTATGTGTGAAAATTTCGTGAGCTAATTTTATCGTTTAATTGCTTAATTTGAGAAAAAGGACTAAATCGCATAAAATGCAAAAGTGTCATTCTTTTAGCTAAAGGTATTTAACAGCTCTTAAGTGGTAAATAGACCATTAGTATGATATTGGATGATAGTGGCATGGCATTTGGTGTAATTATGGAATATTTTTAAGGTTAATTATGGTAATTTGTAAATAATGTTAAAATAAGTAAAATAAAACACAAATTTCATCCATTATCATCTTTTTGAATCGAAATTAAAAGAATAACAAGAGGAACTATGGTTATTCATTTGGATAGGAATAATTCAAGCAATTAGGTATGTTTTGAGCTTGATTTTTTATGATTTTTATGTTTTTGAGATCGTTGCTTTGTATTCTAACTAGACCATACCTTTAATTTCAAAACTGTTAAAGATTTTAAGAGTTCCCATTGATGAATTTATGTGTTCTTTGATGTTTGAATATGAAACATGAAAGTTTGATGATAGTTTTACATGTTCTGTTAAGTGATTTTTGATGTAAATGCATAATAGGGATTAAATTGTGAAATGTTTAAATTGTGTGGTCAAAATGTGAAATAAATGAAAGTTTTGGGCTGCTAGGGACTTATATGTAATTTTGTTAAGCTTTGGTTTATTAAAATTTTGTGTATTTCTGAAATAGGGACTAAATTGATTAAATGTGAAAGTTCAGGGGCTATAGTGAAAATAGGCCTAAATGTATGTTTTGGACTAAGTTGAATGAGTGGTTGGTTAAAGAAGTTAATTTTGAATATATTTAGATCAAGAAAAGAGGAATTCAGAATTAGATCGGGGAAAAGCAAGATTATCGTGTAATTAACTCATTTCACCGTTTTCATACCCGAGATAAGTTTGTATGTAGTAATTTCATTATAAAAGCATGTTAAATACCTTGATATTGCATAAAATGTGTTTATGAGATTATGGATAATGTTTGAATTATGGAAACGACTCTATGAATGCATTCGATGATAGAAATGGAAAGTGTGAAGTCCTAGTTGAACTTTAGGAATAGATTTGGATACTAGTGTCTTGTTATTAGATGATAAGTTGAGTTGGCTTCAGGCCATGATATTAGCACTTTGGGTGCAAGTTATACCGATTTAGCTTCGGGCTATGCATATCGGATGATTTGGCTTCGGGTCATGAAAATTATTCTTCGGATAAGTTACCTTAATTTGGCTATGAGGCATGGTATACGTACTTATCATATAAGACTATTGAGTATCCAATTTCTATTCTGAATGGTTCAACGAGTAAAAGAATTATGTGGTTGAGAAAGAGATTAGTACGAGATGATACAGGTATGTACAGAACCTATTCGAGTATTAAGTAGAGAAAGTTTAATGAGATGGTATTTAATCATGTTTTAAGACATGAGAAAGGTTTGTAGTTACTGTGAAATTGATTGATTTACATTTATTTGATGAACTAAGTTATTTACATACAAGCATACTAAGCTATGAAGCTTACTTCGTGTTATTTTTCTATGTTTTATAGTAAATCAAGGCTAGCTAAGATTCGGAAGTCATCGGGAACATCACCACATTATCGAAAATCTATTTGGTACTTTTGAATTGTGTATATATGGTATATGGCATGTATAGGCTAGGTGTGATATTTTGGTTGTGTTTATAGCCATGAGAGTTGGCTTGTAAATGATGTTAATATTGATGTGTGTTTGGCTAATAGAAATAGTTTATTTTGACATGTATGGTGTGAACGTGGTAAATTGAATTGTAGAGTTTAAATGCTTGAGAAGTGCTTTGACGAGGTATGATTTTAGAAGTTGAATTGATAAGTATTTGATTAGGTAAATGGCATTGAATTGAGTATTGAAATTGGTTGAAATGGATATTGTATGAATGATACATTTGGTTGATGTTTTAGCTGCCTAATTGTATGATGAAATGGTACCATTTTGATTATTCAGGTGCGCATGAACAAGGGTGGAAAATTAACCTTGCAAATGGCCTATTTTTGTCCACATGGGCGTGTGTCTCAGTCGTGTATGACACATGGTCATGTTACATGGCCGTGTGTCCCTTGGTGTTGTTATTAAAATGAAGTCAGTATGCTCCACACGGTCTCACACACGGGTGTGTGACTGGCTGTGTGGTACAAGCCAATATACCCCCTAATTGGCACATGGCCTAGCACATGGGCGTGTGACTTGGCCATGTTGCATAAGTCAGTATACCCTATAGTTTTGGCACGGCTTAGTACACGGCCTGGCACATGGGCAAATGTGGCCACTTTGAAGGGCATACGGGCTTGACACAAGGGCGTGTGGTTGGCCGTGTGACCCAAGTCAATATGTATGCTCTGTTTTCACACTGCCTGAGACACGGACGTGTCTAGAGCTGTGTAAGGCACACGGCCTATTCACAAGGGCGTGTGACCCTTGTATGTTTGGATTGGAAATTTTTTTAAGTTTCCAAAATTCTCGTATGATATTGGTTTAGTCCCGAACCACTTTTAAAGCATGTTTAAGGCCTCGTAGGCCCTTATAAGGGACAATATGAATGTTTTGAATGATTTATGAGAATGAATGCTTTATGATTGATAAATGTATGCTATACGTTGTATATTTATTGGTAATACCTCATAACCCTACTCCGGCGACGGGTACGGGTTAGGGTGTTATAGTTTAATTCTAGGAAAGAAAAATATTCAACACTAAAAATATGTAAAATAGATGAAAGAAAAGAGAAGATGAGAAGAAATAGGGAAAAGGGAGAAAAATTCTAATTGGAGTTGAAAAGGAAAGAAAATTCATGTTTAGTTAGGAAAAATTGGACTAAATACTTAGGTTTTGGAAACCCTAATGGGCTACAAGGTAATTGTAACGACCCGAAAGTCAATGAAGTCAGAAACAATGGTTTCGAAATACTGTTTTGGCTTTCTCTAGAATTGGATGCTGAATTGGGGAAAGAAAAGAGGAAGACTTTCGACCTTTTCTTCTCCTTTTTAGAAGCTCAATTGGTTGGTATTTCTTGATACTTTTAGCATAAATTAGTATTTTTGGAACCTTAAAGATCTTAAATTAAATTACCCATGTTAAAATTTTTTTAATAGTGAAGTTTGTGAAAATTGCCATAGTAGGATATTTGAGTTTTTGGTGTTATCATGTTATATATTAAGTTTGGTAGATAAATAAGAATAATTGCTAAATGATTTTTTAATGATACAAGGTTAGGGATTAAATTATAAGAATGATAAATTCAAGGATTAAATTGTGAATTAATTAAAAGTATGAGTTGTTTTGAGCCTTGTGGAAAAATTTTGTAAAAATGAGATTTTCTTGATTTTGATTTAATAATATGATTTATAATTGAGGATTTAATTGTGTTGAGAGTAAATGTTAAGTGCAAATAAGTAAAATGTAATTAATGGTAGAATGGTTTGAATTTGAACTTAATATGGTGTTTGAATTACTTAATAAATTAATTTATTATGTTATTATCATGAAATGAGTAGCTCGATTGTAAATCGACGAAAAGTGAAGGTTACGGAATAATCGTCTTTGGTTTTATGTAAGTCTTTGAGACTTTCTTTTATGTTTCATGAACTAATATAAATTCCTAATGCATCCATGTTGTCTAAATTTGAATGAATGAATGTGGTTTGACTTGAATAATGACTGCACTATAATGACTGCGCTATGTTGTCTGATTTTTATATGTTTTAC
The DNA here is from genome assembly GCA_025698465.1 of Gossypium longicalyx. Lineage (NCBI taxonomy): Eukaryota > Viridiplantae > Streptophyta > Magnoliopsida > Malvales > Malvaceae > Gossypium > Gossypium longicalyx. The sequence goes on along the minus strand of CM047004.1, from coordinate 68,017,640 downwards.
ATGAATGATTTTCTAGATTTAATGCTATCCAATTTTAAATATATTGAATGTGATACCAGTTTAACAAATTTAGTGTTGTGCCTTATTCATGGTTGTCCGAAACAACCTATTTATATATTTAAATATCAGCACTTACTTGAGTGTTATTAGATTTTGATTACATTGTCTGAGTAGCCCAACATGTTAGAATTTTAGCATTTATTTAAGTGACTCCTAATTTATAATTATACATATTAAAATATAACACTTACACAAGCGACCTCAATGACTTAATTAAGTGATCAGAATAGTCCAGTACATGTAAATTATCAACATCCATGTGAAGTAATTAAATATTTTCTTTAATGCTAAGAATTTGCATCCAAAGTTGGAAGGGCAATTGGAAATGAGGGGGCTATTGAAGTATGTTAGTAATGGGAGATAATGATTTCTTTAAGTTTCCTTGGAAACTAAAATCTTGTGTTTACATGCTAAGTAAGTTCGTAATTTTTTTAACTCGAACTCTGTAACACCCCGAATTTGGGCCTAGAAGTATTGGGCCTTGAGTGCGGGTCCGTAAGGAGGTTGTATATAGGTATTTAATTGTGCAATGAAATGACATAATTAAATGTCTGCTTTGGTGGTTAATGGCCCTAAGAAGTGCTAGAGAAATCTTGGGTTCAAACTTGGGCTTTAGCAAAAATTTTGGTCTTAAGTGAAAAAAAAAAATAAACTGGATGCTTGGATGAGGGCTTTTAAATTATTGTGTTAAATAAATGACACAAGAAAGCTTGTAGTCTAGTGGTTGTGGCGTCATTAAGGTTGTATGGGAGCCTGGGTTCAAGCCTTGGCTCTTGCAATTTATTTTGGTTTTTTTCTTTTAAGGGAACCTAGACTTTGGCCTTTAGACCTTATAATTAATTGGGGATAAAACATGACACAAAAAGCCTTGTGGCTTAGTGGCAAGTGACGTGTGGAGCATTTGAGGGGAGGCATGGGTTCGAATCCCATGGCAAGCAAAGAGCATTTATTTTGCTAACAAGGGGTGGCAAGAGCTGGTGTTGAATTTAAACTCTGATGTTGGAGGGATCCCACATCGGGAAGCTAACATAAGAGTGGATGGGAAGCTAGCTTTAAATAGAGAGAACCATGAGGAGAGTAAATGTACCTTTCTTGGCTGATCCCTTTCGCTTTATGGCGTGCTCGTTTGGGTTGGGCGTCGGCTAAGAGTGCTCAGAGCGTGGATTAACTCCAGTCTCTAATCAGGTGTGTATTTCTCACTACTCTAGTTGTTGGATGGCTACTTCGGGCCGAAAGGGGCCATGTGGGCCCAATGGGCCTACGGGCCCAATTGAATAAGTTGTTTGATTGTGTTGTAAATATTGACTAGGCTAGGTGAATCCCATATTTGTGGCTAGGTTTGGGCTAAAAGGGCCACACGAGCGTGTGGGACCATTTGGGCCGAGAATGGGCTTTAGGGCTATTCGTATTATTATCCATGTTTAGAATACTTTAGTTTACCAATTACTGAAATGCCCTCAACTTGTAAAATTACCGTTTTACCCTTGATTTACAGAATTACTGTTTTATCCTCGATTTACAGAATTACTGTTTTACCCTCGATTTATAGAATTACTATTTTATCCTCGATTTACAGAATTACTGTTTTACCCTCGATTTATAGAATTACTATTTTATCCTCGATTTACAGAATTACTGTTTTACCCTCGATTTATAGAATTACTATTTTATCCTCGATTTATGGAATTACTGTTTTATCCTCGATTTACAGAATTATCGTTTTACCCTCGATTTATAGAATTACCATTTTACCCTCGATTTATAGAATTATTGTTTTACCCTCGATTTACAAAATTATCGTTTTACCCTTGATTTACAGAATTGCTATTTTACCCTCAATTTATAAAGTTACTGAAATACCCTTGGTTTACAAAATTACCAAAATACCCTCGATTATGAAAATTATCGAAATACCCCTGTAGGGTAGAATTACCGGAATAACCCTGTAGGGTAGAATTACCGAAATACCCCTGTAGGGTAGAATTACCGAAATACCCCTGTAGGGTAGAATTACCGAAACACCCATGTAAGGTAGAATTACCGAAATACCCCTATAGGGTAGAATTACCGAAACACCCCTGTAGGGTAGAATTATCGAAATACCCCTGTAAGGTAGAATTACTGAAATACCCCTGTAGGGTAGAATTACCGTAATACCCTTGTATGGTAAAATGACGAATATGCCCTTATGTTCCGTATGACTGATGTGCTTAGGATTTACGTATATTGATATTGGATTAGTTAAGTTTGAGTGACAGGTGGTGGTTATCGTAGGTGATTGATTATGGAAACGTTTCAACTTCAACCCATAACAGTGTGTGTACTAACCTCGTAGTAGCTTAGATTAATATCTGTGAGAAGCGAAATGCTAAAATATCGGCATTTGAAAACTTGTAATGTTGCGTGTGGGTATAGATGCGATAAATCACGATAAGGTCGGTGTTTGGATCGATGGAGCGGTAAGAACTCAAATTTGTGCACGATGGTAAGTTGGGCCTCAATGGGCTGGAATTGGGCCAAATGGGCCCATTTGGGTAAAATTGATAGAAAATGGAATTTGGAAAAGTTGCATGTTAACACAGTTAGTATTATGGTAAAATTTGGGTTAAGCAGGCTTAGTGGGCTAAATCAGCATTCGTAGGGCCCATTAGGGGTTTTGGGCCCAAAAGCCCGAATTTGATAAGTGGGTTAAGGATCATTGTTTAAACACTCAGAAATATTGACAAATGTAATGAACATGGAAAACCCTAGTTTTTGGTAAAATTATGAAAATACTTTTATAATATGAAAAATGACTGTTTTGCCCTTGTGGGCAAGTGACTGACTTGGACTGTGTGGTTGACGGATTTGATTGTGAATATATGTTGGTGATATGAATGACTTGACTGTGATTGTTTGATTCAAATATGGGTATGACATTCTGCATACATGACATATTGCATGGGATATGGGTTATATTGATGGAGGAAGTGCTAAAAGGGCTCTGCCCCAGTTTACCGAAAAGGGCTTATGCCCCAGTTTACCGAAAAGGGCTTATGCCCCAGTTTACCGAAAAGGGCTTATGCCCCAGTTATTAAAAAGAGGCAAGGCCTCCAGTTATATGATAAAGCAGCTATGCTACCAGTGGAGAGTTTGGTTGGGTGGGTTGAGTTATTCCCCATATGGAGAGCTTGGTTGGTACGGGTGGAGAGTAGCGGATGGTGGGTCGAGTAGTCTCCCCAAATGGGCTTGCATACATTCATTGACATTACATGTGATATTGAAATGGGCCTAAGGGCCATACCGTTTACAGTAAAGGCTTCGGCCCAGTGATATGATTTATGAAAAGGCTTCGGCCCAGTGATATGATTTATGAAAAGGCTTCGGCCCAGTGATATGATTTATGAAAAGGCTTCGACCCAGTAACCGTTAAACGAAAGGCTTCGGCCTAGTATATGTCAAGACTAAATAGGGCTTTGGCCCAGATTGTACTGATACTGTGTTATTTACTGTTTGTTTGTTATTGGGATTACACACTGAGTTTTCGTAAACTCACCTCGTTTCTAACTGTGCAGGTAATCCCTAAACTTAGATGGTTTGGAGCTGCGAGTGACTCGGAGATGGCCACACTACTGTTTCTATTTCTGTTTCTTTTAATTGCAATAAGTAGCCGATTTATTTCTTTATAAGTTTTATCTTATTAATATTATTATTTGGTTTTGGGTTGTAATAAGGCCGTTTTAACTATTTTTCTGGGATTATTTTATCTTATACCCTATATTTTTCTGATAACAATATGAGTTAGACCTAGGGCGTGTTTTCAAAATGATACTTGTTTTCAAAATAACGTAACGATATAATTAATCGGTTTATCAAAAATATCTACTTAAATGAATTCCAACTTGTTTTTCTCAAAACCTAACCTAGCACCAAAGTGTGGCAATGGTTGTAGGCATGTCTAGGATTGGATCCAATCAAGAGCTTGGTACTTAAGCAGCCTTCTAGGCTCACCTCCTCTGTTTCGGATACCTACCTGGTGCACAGCATCTATTCACTTTATTAACTTAGCAAAGACTATCTTTTAAAACACTGAGAAGGACATTGAAAGAGGAATGGGTTTTCTTAAAAACTTCAATGTGACACGTCGGATCCGGCCATAACTTCTAGGCCGGGTTTCGGGTGTTACATTTAGTGGTATCAGAGCCTAGGTTGCAACAACTCGGCTGTGGATTGGGTTTTCAAAGGTTGAATTTTAGAAAATTATTTTCACCACGCTGTCTGTTTGAAGTATTTCTCTTAAAAAGTGTGGCACACCGAGTCTCCTAAGCACCAAATCAGTGTGTTCTCTAACTCATTTTCTTGTTATAGATTGAAATGCTATATTGAGAAACTACTATAGATAGTAGCACTATACTGGAACTTTCTAGTTAGAGTAAACTGTAACGTTTGAATTTAGATTTAGTATTTATTTGATGTGTGTTCTGAAAATGTAGAAATTGGTTGCATGTGAAATCTATCCATCAGATGGACAAATGTTTTGGGTGTATGTTAGTATTATTAGTATCAGAGTGCGCAGCGGAAGTGTGGTGGTGTAGTCTGAGAGTGGAAAATTTCGAGGACGAAATTTCTTTAAGGGGGTAGAATTGTAACACCCCGAATTTGGGCCTAGAAGTATTGGGCCTTGAGTGCGGGTCCGTAAGGAGGTTGTATATAGGTATTTAATTGTGCAATGAAATGACATAATTAAATGTCTGCTTTGGTGGTTAATGGCCCTAAGAAGTGCTAGAGAAATCTTGGGTTCAAACTTGGGCTTTAGCAAAAATTTTGGTCTTAAGTGAAAAAAAAAATAAACTGGATGCTTGGATGAGGGCTTTTAAATTATTGTGTTAAATAAATGACACAAGAAAGCTTGTAGTCTAGTGGTTGTGGCGTCATTAAGGTTGTATGGGAGCACAGGTTCAAGCCTTGGCTCTTGCAATTTATTTTGGTTTTTTCTTTTAAGGAACCTAGACTTTGGCCTTTAGACCTTATAATTAATTGGGGATAAAACATGACACAAAAAGCCTTGTGGCTTAGTGGCAAGTGACGTGTGGAGCATTTGAGGGAGGCATGGGTTCGAATCCCATGGCAAGCAAAAAAGACATTTATTTTGCTAACAAGGGGTGGCAAGAGCTGGTGTTGAATTTAAACTCGATGTTGGAGGATCCCACATCGGGAAGCTAACATAAGAGTGGATGGGAAGCTAGCTTTAAATAGAGAGAACCATGAGGAGAGTAAATGTACCTTTCTTGGTGATCCCTTTCGCTTTATGGCGTGCTCGTTTGGGTTGGGCGTCGGCTAAGAGTGCTCGAGCGTGGATTAACTCCAGTCTCTAATCAGTGTGTATTTCTCACTACTCTAGTTGTTGGATGGCTACTTGGGCCGAAAGGGGCCATGTGGGCCCAATGGGCCTACTGGGCCCCAATTGAATAAGTTGTTTGATTGTGTTGTAAATATTGACTAGGCTAGGTGAATCCCATATTTGTGGCTAGGTTTGGGCTAAAAGGCCACACGAGCGTGTGGGACCATTTGGGCCGAGAATGGGCTTTAGGGCTATTCGTATTATTATCCATGTTTAGAATACTTTAGTTTACCAATTCTTTGAAATGCCCTCAACTTGTAAAATTACCGTTTTACCCTTGATTTACTGAATTCATTGTTTTATCCTCGATTTACTGAATTCTTCGTTTTACCCTCGATTTATAGAATTACTATTTTATCCTCGATTTACTGAATTCTTTGTTTTACCCTCGATTTATAGAATTACTATTTTATCCTCGATTTACAGAATTACTGTTTTACCCTCGATTTATGGAATTACTGGTTTTATCCTCATTTTACTGATTATCGTTTTTACCTCGATTTATAGAATTACCATTTTACCCTCGATTTATAGAATTATTGTTTTACCTCGATTTACAAAATTATCGTTTTACCCTTGATTTACGGAATTGCTATTTTACCCTCAATTTATAAAGTTCTTGAAATACCCTTGGTTTACAAAATTACCAAAATACCCTCGATTATGAAAATTATCGAAATACCCCTGTAGGGTAGAATTACCTAATAACCTGTAGGGTAGAATTACCAAAATACCCTGTAGGGTAGAATTACCAAAATACCCTCAGTAGGGTAGAATTACCAAACACCCATGTAAGGTAGAATTACAGAAATACCCTATAGGGTAGAATTACAAGAAACACCCCAGTAGGGTAGAATTATCAAAATACCCACATAAGGTAGAATTACTGAAATACCCACAGTAGGGTAGAATTACCGTAATACCCTTGTATGGTAAAATGACGAATATGCCCTTATGTTCCGTATGACCGATGTGCTTAGGATTTACGTATATTGATATTGGATTAGTTAAGTTTGAGTGACAGTGGTGGTTATCGTAGGTGATTGATTATGGAAACGTTTCAACTTCAACCCATAACAGTGTGTACTAACCCTCGTAGTAGCTTAGATTAATATCTGCTGAGAAGCGAAATGCTAAAATATCGCATTTCAAAACTTGTAATGTTGCGTGTGGGGGTATAGATGCGATAAATACGATAAGGTCGGTGTTTGGATCGATGGAACGGGTAAGAACTCAAATTTGTGCACGATGGTAAGTTGGGCCTCAATGGGCTGGAATTGGGCCAAATGGGCCCATTTGGGTAAAATTGATAGAAAATGGAATTTGGAAAAGTTGCATGTTAACACAGTTAGTATTATGGTAAAATTTGGGTTAAGCAGGCTTAGTGGGCTAAATCAGCATTCGTAGGGCCCATTAGGGGTTTTGGGCCCAAAAGCCCGAATTTGATAAGTGGGTTAAGGATCATTGTTTAAACACTTAGAAATATTGACAAATGTAATGAACATGGAAAACCCTAGTTTTTGGTAAAATTATGAAAATACCCTTATAATATGAAAAATGACTGTTTTGCCCTTGTGGGCAAGTGACTGACTTAACCGTGTGGTTGTGGATTTGATTGTGAATATATGTTGGTGATATGAATGACTTGACTGTGATTGTTTGATTCAAATATGGGTATGACATTCTGCATACATGACATATTGCATGGGATATGGGTTATATTGATGGAGGAAGTGCTAAAAGGGCTCTGCCCCAGTTTACCGAAAAGGGCTTATGCCCCAGTTTACCGAAAAGGGCTTATGCCCCAGTTTACCGAAAAGGGCTTATGCCCCAGTTATTAAAAAGAGGCAAGGCCTCTAGTTATATGATAAAGCAGCTATGCTACCAGTGGAGAGTTTGGTTGGGTGGGTTGAGTTATTCCCCACATGGAGAGCTTGGTTGGTACGGGTGGAGAGTAGCGGATGGTGGGTCGAGTAGTCTCCCCAAATGGGCTTGCATACATTCATTTACATTACATGTGATATTGAAATGGGCTTGCATACATTCATTGACATTACATGTGATATTGAAATGGGCCTAAGGGCCATCATGCATTTCTGATAAAGGCTTGACCCAGTGATATGATTTATGAAAAGGCTTCGCCCAGTGATATGATTTATGAAAAGGCTTGGCCCGATGATATGATTTATGAAAAGGCTTCACCCATGAACAGATTAAACGAAAGGCTTGACCCGATTATATGTCAAGACTAAATAGGGCTTTGGCCCAGTTGTACTCGATCTTGTGTTATTTATCGCTTTTGTTTGTTATTGGGATTACACACGAGTTTTAAGTAAACTCACCTCGTTTCTAATCGTGCGGTAATCCCTAAACTTAGATGGTTTGGAGTCTGCGAGGACTCGGAGATGGCCACACTCATCATTTCTATTTCTGTTTCTTTTTAATTGCAATAAGTAGCCGATTTATTTCTTTATAAGTTTTATCTTATTAATATTATTATTTGGTTTTGGGTTGTAATAAGGCCGTTTTAACTATTTTTCTGGATTATTTTATCTTATACCCTATATTTTTCTGATAACAATATGAGTTAGACCTAGGCGTGTTTTCAAAATGATACTTGTTTTCAAAATAACGTAACGATATAATTAATCGGTTTATCAAAAATATCTACTTAAATGAATTCCAACTTGTTTTTCTCAAAACCTAACCTAGCACCAAAGTGTGGCAATGGTTGTAGGCATGTCTAGGATTGGATCCAATCAAGAGCTTGGTACTTAAGCGACCTTCTAGGCTCACCTCCTCTGCTTTGGGATACCTACCTGGTGCACAGCATCTATTCACTTTATTAACTTAGCAAAGACTATCTTTTAAAACACTGAGAAGGACATTGAAAGAGGAATGGGTTTTCTTAAAAACTTCAATGTGACATGTCGGATCCGGCCATAACTTCTGGGCCGGGTTTCGGGTGTTACAAACTCTATTTCTTTAATTTAATTAGTTAATTGTTAATTATTATTTAGGTATGTTTTTATTTGCGTTTGGTTAAGCTCTATTGAATGGATATTGACAAAATCATAAATAGATAGAATGTGGCATGGAATAAATTAATAACTAATTAATAGATAATTGAAGTGAATATGATATTGAGTTGATTAATAGATAATTGAAGTGAATGTGATATTGAGATTATGAAATGTGATTTTATGGACTTGCAAATGGGTAATTGATATTGTCGGTTCATCCGACTAGCTCTGGGTGCAACTTTTGTCAGTTTATCTGACTAGAGTTGGGCACACATTCGTTGGTTTATTTGAGTAGCGCTGGGCACAAATATCGTTGGTTTATCCAACTAGAGATGGGCTCACTATTTATATCGTCAGTTTATTCGACTAGCGTTGGGCGCAAATGTCGTTGGTTTATCCAACCAGAGCTAGGCTCACTGATTATTCATCGGTATATTTGGCTAGCGCTGGGCACAACTTCCATCAGTTTTTTGACTAGTGCTAGGCACACATTAGTTGGTTTATCCAACTAGCGCTGGGCACAAACTTCTTTGCAGATTATCCGCTAGACACTAGGTGCCATGTACCAAATGGACTATACATACATGTAAGGTTACCAGTTTAGGCTAAACCTTTAAAACGACAACAGATTACCAGTCCAGGCTAAATCTATATCACATGTATCTTCGAGTCTGCAACAAATGCTGGAGCTCGGTACCATTGGAAATCAACCTGTACCCTCGTGTACGAGACTTTTACTAAGTTCATCGAAATTTAACCTTAACATTTTCATTTCGTATCAATCCATTTTAATTAAATTAAATTCTCAATTTATGTAACAATTCATATACAATTCAAACTATTAATAGAACATTAATATACATCCAGGTATAATTCAATAACATATTAAACTTATTTATACAATATGAACTTACCTGGAAAAACCGTAGTAGTTTAGTTAACATGGACTATTCAATAGTTTTTCATTTTTCGCCTAAGTCAACCACTTAGATCTATATAATAGTTAAGATTCAAAATATCAGTACCAATCTCATAATAATACTCAAATTTATGATTATAATCTTTTAATTTCATTTTACGTGATTTACCTAAATTTTTATATTTTATTCAATTTAGTCCCTAAAATCAAACTTATCATAACATCAAATTTTGGACTTCAAACTTTAAACCAATTTCAAATACATTCAATTACAACCACACATTATAAAAAATCACGAAAATTACAAATCAATTTCAATATATTAATAACTTAGTCATTATGTTCAAAATTAACAAAAATCACTTTATAAAATAATCCTTAAACATTTCATAGCTTCCAAATTTACCATTTTCTATTAAGATTCATCAATGACAAATTATAAAATCTTTAGCAGCTTTGAAATTGGGGATACAGATTAGTTAAACCTAGTTGCAATGATCTCAAAAATATTAAAATTACAAAAAATGAGATTAGTTTGCTTACCAAACAAGAGGGCCAAAGGTTTCTTGAAGCTTGTCAATTGCGTAGATTGTCAATGGCTTCTCAATATTTTGTTCCTTCCACTCGATGGAGAAATAGCAAATGGAAGATTATGTTTTATTCTTCTATTTAATATAATTATATAAATTTTAAATTTTAAATTTTATTTCTTTTAACTACATCCATCAAACTGACCACTCATAATAAAGATAGTCGAACCTCAATCTAATAATATTTAACCCTTTTATCAAATAAAAAATCAATAGTGATGAAATTTTACGATTTTCACGATTTAGTCCTTATACCTCAATTAACTAACTAATCACCAAAATTTTCATACCATAATTTAATACAAATATATCACCAAAAACGATGTAACATCCTGAAATTAGGGGTTAGAAGGGTTGAGGTTTTGCATGTAAGTCAGAGACTTTGAGTAGGTTTTTACATTTTTCTGAGTGATTTTAGAATAAGATGAGCATGTGTTTCAGAGGTTAGATGTTCAACTTACTCTTGGTCTTGAGATCAAATATTGATGTGTGAATAAGAGAAATTTTGCTTTAATTTATATAACTATTGTTTTTACATCAAATTTATTTATTCTTTTAACTATATTTTATTCTTATTTTAATTTTGTTTTGAAAATAAAAAAATCCCCTAAAAGTTGCACATTTTATTTTTCATCCCACGTCTTCTGTTTTCTTTTTAATTTACGTTCCTGTTTCCTTTCTCCAATTTCAAAACTTAGTCTTTTGCTTCTGAAAATCTATTCTCTTGACACCAATTTTGTGTTATTTTTACTACTCGAGTTATGTTTCTTGTTTGTGTTTTTGGTTACACTTTCGTGGACAAAAGTATTGGGTAAGTGTAGTCTTTTGGGGTTTATTGATTGATTTATTTTATTAGTATTTTCTTATTAATTATTCGAATTCTTAGACTAGTATGTCTGTGGAATTGAGATTTCAGTTAGGTAGGTGGTGACATTCGATCTTTCGGGTGCTTTAGATCGCAAAATCAGGTGTGTTTCTGAAACTGCTTAATTTAGGCTTAGGAACTATTGTTAAATTATATGAAATTCTGGTACTTTCTAAACTATCAAAGGTTAGGGACCATTTTGATGATAAAAACATGATTTTTTAGCCTGTTTCGGTGTGGTTTTGTGACCACACGGGTGTCTACACGGACGTGTGCCGCAAACAAGTGGTCCACAAGGCCGTTTGCAAGTGGAAAATTAGGGTTTTTGACGATTTTTGGTGCTGCACAACCTGGCCACACGGTCATGCAGCTACTATTTAGGGATTTTTTTATTTTCACATGGGTGTGTGCCTTGGACACATGGCCATGTCCCTTAGCCACACAGGCGTGTGAGTTTTCAACATAACCGTGTCTACTCTGCACCTAATTTTGCCACTTTTGGACAGTAAGTTACACAGGCTACTCACACGGTCATGTAACTTGGTCACTCAGGCATGTGTCTCCTTGGGTGCGTGTAGCTTGTACATGGGTGTGTAGACCACCACAGAGGTGTGTAGTGTAACACCCCTTCCCTGTATTCGACGTCGGAACAGGGTATGAGGCATTACCAGACTTAAACACAAGCAAACATACAAAACTGAGACGTAAATTTTCATCCAAATTTAAAAATTTTCATATACATTCATATTGTCCTTAAAACGAACCTACGAGATGAAAACATGCATTGGAAGCGGTTCGGGACTAAACCGAGAACTTTAGAAAATTTCACAACACTTAGCAAATTTTTCATGTTTTAAGAGTCACATGCTCGTGTGGCTTGGGACACGCCCGTGTAGGCAGGCCATGTGATCACACACGCCCATGTCCCTAACCCATGTAGCTCTCTGTTTGTCACCCAAAAACAAATTGAAGTCACACGGCCAAGTCACATGCCCGTGTGCTAGGCCATGTGGTCAATTTAATTTCATAATTTTTCATAAAATAGGTGCAGACTTCACATGCACACACGCATGTGCCTGAGGCCATGTCATCTACATGGCTAAGGCACACGCCCGTGTCTCTGCCCGTGTGCTTAATTCTGAGCTTTCTATTTTGCAACAATTAAGGTGTAGGGGACACATGTCCGGAACATACGCCCATGGGGCAAGTCGTGTGTCACACACAGTCTAGACACACACCCATGTGTCTACCCGTGTGGACAAAAAGAAGGCTATTTACCAAGCCATTTTGTCACCCTATTATGCACACACCTACACAATAAAATATAACACCAATCCAAGCAATTAAATTCGACCAATTCAGCCACAATCAAGACATCCACACACCATTCACATGCTACCATTTACCACATACAATCATCACATACTTATCAACTTAAACCATGCAAATTTCCACATTTATGAAAACATCATCATATGCATATATACTTAGACCAATATTAGTCAATTCCAAATTACCATTTACAAAATTAATTATCAACCAATATAGGACAACACATTAGGCCAATTCAACTATGACACATAACAAAATAACCAAGTCCCTATACATGCCATAACTTAAAATGTCAAATTCATTGGTACCCAAAATAATCAGTTGATAGTGTGAGTGGATCTCCGAAAGTCTCCGATCCCCCAGCTAGCTTGGTGACACTATAAGACAAGGGAAAAGAAAGGGGAGTAAGCTTTAAAGTTTAGTAAGATCCCATGCAAATAATAAGCATTATAAACTCACATTTAACGTACATTTAACTTGAAGTAAATTAACATAAATTTCATTTTAATTCTCATAATCAAACTTACCTAATCACAACCTTACCGAGGGATTCATCACCTATCGAGCTCATTAAGCATGAGTTTTATGTATATACCTGTACCAATTTACAACATACCATAGTCTTTCACAACTTTGACATTCTCGTTACATTTTCCATTGAACCACTTGGAATAATAAAGGATACTCGAGTATCTCGCACACATAGTATTACACCAATGCCATATCCCAGATATGGTTTTACATGGGATCTTGTATCGATGCCAATAGCCCAGCTATGGTCTTACACGAAATTTCATATTGATGCCATATCCCAGATATGGTCTTACATGAAATCTAATATCAATGCCATATCCCAGATATAGTCTTACACGAAATCTCATGCTGATGCCATATCGTAGATATGGTCTTACACATAAACTTAATAACCCTATTGTCATGACATTTGTATCCTATCTATTTCTAAGGTTCAACTAGGATTTCATGCTTGTCGTAACTTTATTGAATATGTTCATGAGTCGATCACAATTCATATGATAATAAAGCATTGAAAACATAATTAAAATAATGCATTATTTACATAAGAACTTACCTCGGTACAAAAATAGTAGGAAATAGACCTAATCGTCAAATCTTTGTTTTTCCCCCAGTCTAGGTTTGAACCTCATTTCTCTTGCTATATAATAGAAAATTTAACTCATTTATTAATCACATTACTCAATTCAGTCCAAAACTCATATTATGGAAAAATTACATTTTTCCCTTAAACTTTGACATATTTATATTTTAGTCCCTAGGCTCGTAAAATGAAATCTATTCAATTTCATCAAGACCCAAGCCTAGTTGAACCTCTTTCAAGCTTATAACAACTCACATTTTCCATATAATCACATTTTTATACACATTTTTAAGTCTTTTTACAAATAGGTCCTTTTGACATTTTCATCAAAAATTACCTAGCAAAAATTGTTTATCTAACATTAAACTTGCATAATCTACCATTAGAAATCAAAATACACAAATATCTAACATGGGTCAAACCCTAGACCTCAATCATCTCTCAAATTAATGGTAGAAATAGATAGATCAAGTGATAAAGACTTTAAAAATGTAAAGAGCATCAAAAATGGGACAAGAACGGACTTACAATCGAGCTTGAAAGTGGCCAAACCCTAGTATGGCTTCTCTTCTAATTTTCAGCACAAGCATGAAAAAGATGGACTAAATTTTGGCTAGATTTTTTGTTTTTAATTCATTTAATTAGCAAATGACCAAAATGCCCTTTTCTCAAAACATTAAAATTCTCTTACCTCATGTCTATTTTTGTCCAACTTAAAGTAAAATAGTCTAATTACCATATAAGGACCTTTAATTTAAAATTTCATAACAATTAGATACCTCTAGTATGTAGAACTCTTGCACTCAATTTAGTCTGAGTACTCAAACGTCAAAATTTTCGAACAAAATTTTCCCAAAATCATTCCATAAAACTATAGACCATAAAAATGTGATAAAAACAAGTTTTACTAGCTCAGATTCGTGGTCCCAAAACCACTGTTTCGACTAGGCCCGAAATCGAGTTGTTACATGTAGACCCCCACACGGCCTAAGCACTTCCACACACTATTTTGCAGATTTTTTTTGTTATAAATTGACCCGTTTCAATTCTTGTGTCATCCAACATTTTTTTAGGCCTCCGTATTTGTGTTTAGGACTTTATTTTGACTTAGACTCGTGTGTATTCGTAATTATAAAATTAATTTAAAAGCTTGTTTAAGTGTTAATGTGATGTGAGTTATGAAATTCAGGCTCCATCTAATAATGGAATCTAAGTTAATTTGATACTGAGTCTGTGTAATTGAATATGTGTACTTCTGCTTCTGTATGACTGTGGTATGTGGTGAACAATTTTGCATATGCATTAAATTTGGGATTTTGGTTGTGAAAAGAAGGAAGACTATTCTAGGCAGTTAAACTGCATAACAATCTTATATCGGTACGTCTGCAAGATACATATGTTAGCTCAGCTGTATATTATTACTCAAGTGGCTTAGATCCACAGTTATGGTATGTAGGGTGGATGGGCCTATCATGGTCCTATGTGGTTTGCAAGGTGGATGGGCATACTATAGCTCAATCATGGTGTGTAGGGTGGTCGGGGTGGCGTTTGGTTGGTTGGGTCGGACTTTTTTTACTTGTTGCATTCATTCTGAATCAGAATACATGTTTGTTTGTCTAAGTGTTGGGATACTTGTGAAATGAATTGTGCCCACTAATAAGCTTAATCTTGTATGATTAAGTAACGGTTGTATTTGAAATATTGCAATCGTGATTTGTATGACTAATGGAAAGTTTTCGTATATCTGACCGTTTGTTCGAGTTGGTCATAGTTTGTCTGTATATTGGTTTGGTTCTTCATCACTTGCTACTTGCTACTGGTTTCAAACTTACACTGAGTTCGTGTGGCTCACCCCCTCTTAGCTTTCTTTCTTTTAGGTATTTACAAGACTAAGCTACGGACTAGGCATGTCAGAGGTCTCAGAAAGTTTGGTTGATTTAGTTTTGTTAAAATTTTCATAAGTTTTGTACGGTTGGTTTTTAGAATATTTGTAAAGCGATTATATAAATTGTGGTATAAGATTGGGTCTGAATTTTTTTTAAACTATGTGATTTTAGTTTTGGACAACATTTTGAAAGTTTCGCACACATTTGAGAAAAAATTATATTTTCGCATAATTTCTAAATATGAAAATTTTGAGTTACAATTGGAAAATTTGATGCATTTTGAAACTGTACAAGAAACTTCAATTTAATTTATTCCAAATTGTTTTTAATGCCACTTAATTACTATTTCAAAACATAAATTGTTAAACGATTTAGTTCAATTTTAGCAAACTGTCTTCAGAATAAGTTTTAAACAATTCTTTTGTAAATTGCTTTAGGATCACTTTGGTGGTTAATGTAACCTCTGAGATCTAGTCAAAACTTCTAGGCTAGCTTTTAGGATGTTACAAACAAGGTCCCAATACCTTATTTTTCAAAACCACTTGACTTTAGGGACAACCCACTTATACTTAACTAATTATCAAATTAAATAAAGTTATCAAATAAAAATTTACTATATCATAGTACTTGACTCGTAAATATTGAATAATAATATTTATAGACTCACTCATCAAAATTGTGATTCCAAAATCACTGTTTTCGACACCACTAAAAAATGAGCTGTTACAAATAACCCACCCGATTAGGACGCAAACACAACATGTGGAAGATCTCGACTCAGATTGTTTTTTTATGAGGGTATTTTAGTTTTATTATATGAAATTTTTGTTATTCAAAGACTTTATTGTTTTATTTTTGAATTGTGGCAAGGGACTTAAGTTTTGGGATTTATATAACATGCATTACATTTAATTTAATTAGAAGATGTTGAAATATGGTTTTTATTAAAACTATGATTAGATATCTTTTTATTTTTTTGCTACATGACTAAGTAAATAAGGTTTGAAGAATATATTTATATATAAAACTAGAATTCAACTTATGAAAAACAATAATTAAGATCAATCGATTTTTGAAACTAAATTATAATATTTTTTAAATATGCTAAGTTCTATTAAAAACTTAAAGCAAATAATGTAAACAACTATGTTTAAACTCTAATAATTCTATTAGGTTATTTTGGTGGCCAATGTAATCTTTCGAATTCGGGCTAAACGACTAAGTCGGGTCAGGGAGGTTACATTTGGTGATTTTATTTTTGATCGGTTGTTTAATGTCACAGCAATAATGTAAAAACGTACACAATCGATGCAAGTATAGTAGACAGATGTGAGTCTGTCGGATATCAATCCCATAGGGATAGTTGTCTTTTGTCTATTAATGTCAGTGGAATAACTAGATACAAACGAGATAAATTGTGAGGATAATTGTTGGAGCAATAACTTGAAAACAATAAAATATGATAATGAATGTAATGCCCCAAAATTTATATTTTTGATCCTGTTAAAATGTGACACAAGTGTGTATCTGCTTCAGTGATTAAGCATTCTGGGTGTGTGTGAGAGGTCCCAAGTTCAACCCTTAGCTTTAGCAAATTTCGGTATTTTTTCTAAATAAAGTCATAACCTTGCTAAAAGGGTTTAAGTTTAATTGTTGGTAAGCTTATAACAGAATGGGCCTGCTGGTCTGATGGATAGGAGGAGTGTTGGGGAGAACGAGGTCTTATGTTCGAGTATTGATATGGGTATTTGTGATATCCTGAATTAGGGCCTAATCGGAATAGTGGTTTCGGGACAACAAATCTGAGATAGAAATAATTATTTTATGATTATTTTGAGGTCTATGATATGATTGCATGATTGTGTGAAAATTTCGTGAAGAAATTCTATGCATAAAGTGATTAATTTGAAATTAGGGACTAAATTGAATAAGTTGCAAAACTTGTATTCTAGAAGTTTTTAGTATGAAATTGCTTTGGAATATTAATTAGGAGGTCTTAAATAGAAATTTTACCAATTTCTAAGTTTTGGACAAAAATTGGACATTGATGGAAATTTTGAAAGTTTAGTAATGAAGGGTATTTTAGTCATTCGGTAATTAAAAGATTAAAAAAAGGAAAAAGATGGCAAAATATGTCCATCTTCTTCATTACGACGAAATTTCAATGGTTCTCCATAGCTAAGGTTTGTTTCAAGCTTCCAAGCTCCATAGTAAGTGATTCCAAGCCCCGTTTTTAATGTTCTTTACGTTTTTGAAGTCCTAGTAACTTGATTTAGCTTATTCTAGCAATAATTTAACCTAGGGTTTATATTTGGAAAAATACCCATAGGTGAAATGTGCTTATTTTGATGTTTTATGGTAGAATATGAAGCTTGAAATTCTGTTAAACAACTTTTGCTAAGCGATTTTACGTGAAAACGAGTAAAACGACAAAATCGATAAAAATACCTAATGTTCATAAATACATGATAGAGTGTGAATTTGATGTTGCTATAGAAGAGAAAAATGATCAGAATGTCATAAAACATAAGAAAATAGGATAAAGTTTAATTTCCGAGCTTTGGGGTAAAAGTGTAAATATGCAAAAGTTTAGGGGCAAAAATGTAATTTTGCCAAAGTTTGAGTCAAGGACTGTTTTAATAAATGTGAGTATTAAATAAGCTAAATTTGTTATTATAGATCAAGAGAAACGAGATTCAAGTCATGATCGAGGGAAAAATAAAGTTTCCGAGGAATAGGCTTGATTTCTAACATATTGTACCGAGGTAAGTTCATATGTAAATATTGTAATATAATCGTTATTTTAAATCATTTAATGCTATTTATACGATATTATGATTGTTATTATGCGATTCTATGCTTTGTGGTAATTGTTGGACAACATGCAAAAATTTTATGAATTATGTGAAAAATGTGAAAGACTACCGAAGTATCGTCATTGGTATTCCAAGGAGAATGGTAATGGAGTACGAACGAGGAAAGTCCCGTTGAACCTTAGGAATAGATTAGGATACTTGGGCATCCGAGCTCGTTGAGTCGAGTCCGAGTTCACTTATGGATGCAAATGTCTGAACTCGTTGAGTTGAGTCCGAGTTCGTGTGATGTAACTAGGCATCCGAGCTCGTTGAGTTGAGTCCGAGTTCACTTATGGATGCGAACGCCCGAGCTCATTTAGTTGAGTCCGAGTTCACTTATGGATGCGAACGCCCGAGCTCATTTAGTTAAGTCCGAGTTCGCTTATGGGCGGGTTACATGGTAGCTTGGCTACATATGTGGCACTTATGTGCAAACTTTCCATGTATCCGAATTATATTCCGATGTGTTCAACGGGTAAAATTCTAGTAATATGGAAGAATACTCAAGATACAAGTGACGTATTGGTAAGTGTTGTGGAATGGGCACTTTGGACAGGTATGTACTTAACCGTCGGGTTGAGACTTGATACGACAACAATAATATGGTAAGATGATGAATGATGAATAGAAATGTGATATATGTTTTGGTGATATTATGTTAATGTTGGTTGGTATAGTTGCTTTATTAAGTTATTTATTATTTGCATATGGACTTTCTAAGCATCTATGTTTACTCCCTTCATTTCATTCTTTGTAGTTTTGACAAGTCAATTTGAAGATCGGGACGGTCAGAGGCACGCTCACACTATCACTGGACAATTGCGGTATAATGATTTGTAATTTTTGGAAATATGATATGTATAGCATTCCAATCATTTTGTGTGTATAATCTTAAGATATGGCCATGGATGGATTGGAAATGTTTGAGAATGATTAGCTATTGGAATGGCTAATCAAGTTTATGTATGATAACATGTATGCTTTATGTCTTAATTAAACCATGAAAATCCTTCGAAAGGGAAAATTGGCCACAAAACAAAATCAGTCAGCAGCAGTGACGTGAGTTTGAAAAATCACTAAAAATAGTAGAGATATAATTTGATGATGAATAAAATATATAATTTAAGCTTATGAATCTATTTTCATATGGAACGAACAAAATAAGTAAAAGAGTTGTATTTTATGAGATATTTATGTTTTGTTGAAACAGGGTCAGAGCGATTTCTGAATCCCCTGTTCTGAATTTAAAAATTCACCATAAATTGTACAAAAACAATTAGGAGTTTTATCTTACATGTATGAAATCCTTATTGAGTCTAGATTTATGAAAACAAAGATAATAGTCATTGAAACTCTGTACAGGGAGATATCTAATTCGTAATACACAGGGGTCAGAATAGCCGAACCCTGAAATAGGGGAGACTTTAACTAATAAACTGTACTAATTGGCCAAGCCAAAAATTCTAGAAAAAAATTAGTAAGTAGATATATGAGTCTTGTTTTAGGAAAAAATTACGGAATTGGATTTTGAGTTTTGTAACTCGAGATATGATTTTTTAAGCGACTGTGATGCAGTTAGCCAACTTGTTTGGAAATTCTAAAATAAATTGTTTGAACTTGTTTAAGTGCTAAAATAAGTTTAGTAATGTCTCATACTCGACTCCAGCAATGGTCTCGGGTAAGGGGGCGTTACAGTATTATTTTTACTCCTATATTCGGCTAGAGTTTGTGTTGTACTGGAAATCAGAGTAGTTGGCTGTTAAGGAAGAGGTAGTGAAGTGATTTATGGGATTGGTAAGTTATCAAATATAATTTTTATTTTATTTTATTTCATTTTAATTTTTCTTTTCCCAAAACACTCTCCCCTTCTTGGATATTTTTCTGCTTATTTATCCTCTATATGTTTTCTTTTGTCTGCTTTTCGTCCTTGTTATTCTCAATTCGCCTCCCTTCGCGCAATTTTCAACCTTCATGTTCGGCGAAGAATAGTTTTGATTGCGATTTCCTACAGCAACGTAAGGGTTTAGGGTTCTTATTTGTTAGTGGTTATTCTAGTCTCGGAAGTGTTTTGGCATCAAAAACAAATCAGGTCTGTACCCAAAAATGCAAAAAAATGAGGTTTCAATGAAAGTCAAAAACCATTCTATCGACGCCACACGGGCATATGGTCGCCCATGTGGTAGGCCATGTGATGGAACACGGGCGTGTGATCGACGAGCTAGGCCGTGCGGGCATGACATGGCAGTGTGGGCCCACACGGGCAACAACATGGGCGTGTGAGGCCATTTTCACTGATTTGTTACTAAAGTTGCATGGGTCGCCCGAGATGATGTGAACCTATTGTAGGGTCAGTAAGTTTACCTAGACCCCTAATTGTGTGAAACGACTGAATGACTGTTCCACATATATATATATATGTATTTGAGCATGATAATATTTCAATTAACTGATATTGTATGAACTGTTACTATGAGGTAGCATGACATAACTGTATGTTGCATTGCATCTGGTTAGGGTTTGATGTTGATCAGAATAAGTGTACTGAAAGGCTTCGAGCCTAACTTACTGGCAGCTCGCTGCAAATCACTGTCTAGTGCCGCATTCGATACTTTTTAGAGTGTAGGGATGGGTGGGTTGATTATATTCCCATATGAAGTGTAGGGTTGGACGGAGATAGAGTGTAGAGGTTGGTTGGGTATGATTTTATGTTGCATATCTGTTACTGAGATGGGTTAAGGCCCTAATGCTTACTGTTACTGAAATGGGATAAGGCCAAACTGATACTGATAATGATATTAAAATGGGCTTAGGCCCAGACTGTGATTATCTGATTACTGTCTGTTTGTTTGTATGGGGATTACACATTGAGTTTACGTAAACTCACCTCTTCTATTTAATCTGTACAGGTAATCCCTAGACATAGGCGGATCGGTGCGGCGGAGGACTCAATGGTGGCCACACATCTTCTATTATGCTATTTAGTAACTATTAATGACATTACTTTTAATTGGGATTAATTTTGCTGTAATATGGCTTATATGGATTTTTACTTAATTTGGGATTTGCATTGATTTTGGGTTTGTTACTACTAGCCGTAGGAAAAGACACGGGTTTTCAAAAAGATAGATGTTTTATAAAAAATACCACAAATGCATAAACTGTTTAAAAAGCTTCCGCATTCAATAAACATTTTGAAAACACTTGGCTGATTTAATAACACGATATTAGAATTAATAGGTAATAATACAAGGTTTCTAAACCAAATTGTTTTTAAGCAAAGTTATGGTTTTAAAACACACTACCATGTAACAAAGCTTGATTCGACCATAATGTCCAAGTCGGGTTTGGGATACTACATTTAGTGGTATCAGAGTCAGGTTGCAAAACTCGGCTATGGATTTGGGTTTTTTAGGATCCAATTTTCTAAGTACTTATTTTTAATTATTTAAAATGTTTTTACCGAATGTGTGGAACACCGAGTCTCTGGCGCCGACCCTGTAAGTCCTCTAAACTGTTATCTGTTTAAAAATTAAGAATACTATAGATAGTATATATCGAGACCGTTGTAGATAGATTGGACTGAAAACACTCAAGATAGTATATACTGATACTATAGTAAAATTGATAGACATTGACTGAAACTACGACGTTCAAAACAAACTTTACACTCCTGATACTGTTTTCATAAAATATCTGTTAATAAACACTAGAACTATAAACTAATACATAAAACTGTTAATACAAATAAAATGCAATTAGATAATGAGTACCAGAGGTACTTATAGACGTGGTATAAGAGGCCGTGGTAGAGGCCGTAAAGGGGCTTGAGCAGGGTTCTCATCTTCTGGAAACCTGCCTAATTTGGATACTAGTGAAATGCCAACTTCACCTGTGACTGAGACTGAGTCTCATGATTGTGTGGTTAAGGACGACGCACTATCCCAAGCCATGTTAAGGATTCTAGAGAGGGTCGCTGGGCCCAATACTGGAGCTGTAGGCCGAGGGTCGATTATGAAATGACTCTAGTCCAATGGAGTCAAGATTTTTAGGGTTATCACTGGGGTTTCCCTTAATGTGGTGGAATACTGGATTGAGGCCACAGAGAGGATTATGGATGATCTAGACTGCACCCCCGAGTAAAAATTAAAGAGTGCGGTATTACTGCTACGTGATGAGGCATATCAGTGGTGGCTCACTGTTAAGGAGGACACTCAGCCCGAACGACTATCCTAGGAATATTTTAAGACCGCTTTCCAGGGAAAATATGTGGGTGCTATTTACATAGATGCCCATAGGAGAGTGTTCCTGAATCTGACTTAGGGTGATAGATTAGTGGTTAAGTATGAGGCTGAATTTCTGCGACTGAGCCGCTATATGTGAAGTATGGTGGCGACTGAGTATGAGCGATATGTTCACTTTGAGGATGATCTCAGGGATAACTTGAGGGTTTTGATAGGTCCACAGAGGAAGTGAGATTTTGTTGCACTGGTCGATAAGGTGAAGATCGCCAATGAGCTTAAGCACGCTGAGCTCCAGAACCACGACAGAGAGAAATGTAGGAATAAGAGGGATTCGGAGCCCTCGAGTTCCGTTCTGAAGCCTAAAAAAAAGGCCAGAGTTGATGGACCAATCAAAGTTGGGGATTCTATTGCTGCTACTGGATAGCCGTTGTGTACTGACTGTGGTAGAGGCCATCAGGGCAAGTGTTGGAAAAGAACTGGGGCTTGTTTGAGGTACGATTCATTAGAGCACCATATTAGAGAGTGTTCGCGGAGGCCTGATCATATGCAAGCTTCTGGCATTGATACTGCACCACCACCGAGGGTAGGTAAACAGCCATCGAGGGGCCATGGTCAGGCCAGAGGTAGGAATGGTTTGGGCCGTGGTTAGAGAGCAGCGGGCAGAGGTGCTAAGCATACTGAGGTGAGGCAATCAGATCTGGTTTATGCTGTATGTCATCGAGAGGATGGAGATACTTCAGACGTTATTACAGGTACGTTCTTTATTTATAATGTACCTTATAATGTAGTGATAGATATAGGATCCACTCATTCCTATATAGCTTGTACCATATCTAAAAACTTGGGTATACTGGTTGAGAGCACTACGAGTGAGGTTGGTCAAGCACTGAGTGAGCTTAGATTGTGCCACAAAAAAGGTTGTACTGAGAATAGTAGAGTACAGTGAGGTAGTTGTAATTGGGGAACGTTAGAATTAGTTATCGAATGTGATTTCTGCACCGAGGGTGGAAAAGTTGGTTCGTAAGGGATGTAAGGCGTATTTGGCCTACATCAGTTTTTCAAATTCTAGGGATTCTTCAATTTAAGGATATCAGGACGATTAAGGACTTTCTGGATGTTTTTCTTGAAGAGCTACCTGGGTTACCTTCGAATCGTGAAGTAGAGTTTGGGATTGAACTCCTTCCTAGTACAGCTCCGGTGTCCATCGCTTCCTATAGAATGGCACCGAAAGAGCTTGTGGAGCTTAAGGATTAGATTCAAGAGTTATTGGATCGTGGGTTCATCCACCCCAGTGTGTCTCCGTAGGGAGCACCAGTTCTACTCTTGAAAAAGAAGGATGGATCCATGCGTATGTACATCGAATATCGGCAACTAAACAAACTGACGATTAAGAATAAGTATCCCCCACCGAGGGTAGATAATCTGTTTGACTAGATCCGAGGAGCTTCGATTTTCTCAAAGATTAACCTCAAATCAGGGTATCACCAGTTGAGAGTTAAGGAGGTTGATATGCATAAGACGGCATTTAGGACTCGATACGGCTATTACGAGTTCCTAGTAATGCCATTTAGACTAACTAATGCATCGGTAGTTTTCATGGATCTGATGAATCGAGTGTTCCAGCCCTATTCGGATCGATTCCTGATGATATTTATTGACGACATACTAGTATATTCGAAGACCGAGGATGAACATAATGAACATCTCAGAGTGGTTCTACAGATTCTACGAGGGAAACAACTATACGCCAAGTTTAGTAAATGTGAGTTCTAGTTACGTGAAGTAACATTTCTGGGACATGTGGTTTCTACTGAGGGGATTAGGGTTGATCCTTGAAAGATTGAGGTTTTCTTGGATTGGAAGTAGCCTAAGACTGTATCTAAAATCCGCAGTTTTTTTGGACTAGCAGGGTATTATCGATGATTTATAGAGGGGTTTTCTATTATTGCAGCACCCTTGACTAAGCTACTATGTAAGGGTGTGCCGTTTAATTGGACTGATGCATAGTAAGGAAGCTTCGAGAAGCTAAAAAATACATTGACTAAGGCCCCTATTTTGGTATAGCCAGAGTCTGGAAAAGAGTTTGTTGTGTACAGTGATGCATCACATGTTGGTTTGGGATGTGTGTTGATGCAAGAGGGTAAGGTGGTAGCGTATGTGTCTCGTCAGCTTCAGACTCATGAGGCAAATTATCCAATGCACGACCTAGAGTTGATCGTAGTGGTGTTCATACTAAAAATCTAGAGGCATACCTATATGGGGAGAAGTGTATCATCTACACTGATAACAAGAGCCTCAAGTACCTCCTCACTCAAAAGGAACTGAGTCTTAGGTAGCGTAGATGGATTGAGCCACTTAAAGATTACGATTGTACGATTGAATACCATTCTGGTAAGGCCAATGTGGTGGCCGATGCATTGAGCCATAGGGCTATGACTGATCTGAGGGCAATGTTTGCTCGCTTCAGTTTACTTGATGATGGTAGTCTATTGGCCGAACTTCAGGTTAAACTGACGTGGATTAAGTAGATTAAGGGTAAGCAGTTGGAGGACGAGTTTTTGGGTCTTCGCTTTCGACAGGTTGAGAGTGGGAATACTGTGGATTTTGGACTGAATAGTGAAGGGGTACTCTATTTTCAAGGGAGAATCTGTGCACCGAAAGATACTGAATTAAGGCAATCTATACTGCGAGAGGCGCATAGTAGCCCTTACGATGTATCCTAGTGGAAATAAGATGTATAGAGACCTTCGTGAGTCATACTGGTGGCCAGGTCTTAAACGAGAGGTTACCAATTTTATGGCTAAGTGCCTGACATGTCAGCAAGTTAAGGTTGAGCATCAGTTACCTTTGGGTTTGTTGTAGCTAGTTACGATTCCACTTTGGAAGTGGGAGTAAGTGACTATGGACTTCGTTAGTGGGTTACCCCTTACAGCCACTAAGAAGGATTCTATATGGGTCATCGTGGATCGATTGACCAAGTCTGCCCATTTCATACCGGTTTGTACTGACTACTCGCTGCAGAAGCTGGCTAAATTATATGTGTCTAAGATAGTGAGACTGCATGGGGTACCGACTTCAATAATATCTGATAGGGATCCTCGCTTCACGTCTTGATTCTGGAAGCAGCTACATGATACTCTGGGTGCTTGATTGGACTTCAGTACTGTGTTTCATCCTTTGATCGACGGTTAGTCGGAGAGGGTGATTCAGATATTGGAGGACATGTTAAGGACTTGCGTGATTGATTTCCGTGGTAGTTGGGAGCATTACTTGCCACTAGCAGAGTTTGCTTATAACAACAGCTATCATTCTGGCATTCAAATGGCACCTTAAGAGACATTATCTGGTTGTAGGTGTAGCACACCTTTGGGTTGGACTGAGTTGGGCAAGCAACGAGTTCTGGTTCATGAACTGGTTTCTGATACTTAGGATAAAGTTAGATTGATTCGAGACCGATTGAAAGCGACATTCGATAGACAAAAGTCTTATGCGGACTTAAAGTGACGCGAGATCGACTATTCTGTGGAAAACTCTATTTTTCTTAGGGTTTCACCATGGAAGAAGATGCTGAGGTTTGGTAGTTAGAGCAACTTGAGCCCTAGCTTTATTGGACCTTACCACATACTAAAATGAGTGGGACCAGTTGCCTACCAGTTAGAGCTACCTCTAGAGTTAAATTCGATTCACGATATTTTCCACGTCTCGATGTTGAGCCGCTACCGCTCTGATCCCACGCATATTGTTTCTGTTGAGGAGATTGAGGTTAGGCTTGACTTGACCTTCAAAGAGGAGTTGGTCCAGATTCTTGATCGCGACGTTAAGATTTTATGAAAGAAGTCTATCCCACTGGTTAAGGTTCTATGGCATATCATAGCACCGAGGAGGCTACGTGGGAGCCTGAGGATTTGATGCGTCAGCAGTATCTTTAGCTATTCTGATCAGGTAAAATTTCAAGGCCAAAATTTTCTTTTAGGGGGTAGAGTTGTAACGCCTCGAAATTTATATTTTTGATTCTATTAAAATGTGACATAACTGTGTATCTGCTTCAGTGGTTAAATGTTCTGGGTGTGTGTGAAAGGTCCCAAGTTCAAGCCTTAGCTTTGAAAAATTTTGGTATTTTTCTAAATAAAGCCTTAACCTTGCTAAAAGGGTTTAAGTTTAATTGTTGGTAAGCTTACAACAGAATGGGCCTGTTGGTCTAGTGGATAGGAGGAGTGTTGGAGAGAAGGAAGAGTGTTGGGGAGAAGGAGGTCCTGTGTTCGAGTATTAATGTAGTTATTATTTTTACTCCTATATTCAGCTAGAGTTTGTGTTGTATTGGAAATCCTAGTAGTTGGCTGTTAAGGGAGAGGTAGTGGAGTGATTTATGGGATTGGGAAGTTATAAAATATAATTTCTTTTTTATTTGATTTGATTTGATTTGATTTTTTCTTTTCCCAAAAACTCTCCCCTTCTTGGACGTTTTCCTGCTTCTTGATCCTCTATATGTTTTCTTTTGTCTGCTTTTCCTCCTTGTTATTCTCAATTTGCCTCCATTTGCGCAATTTTCAACCTTCATGTTTAGTGAAGAATAGTTCTGACTACGATTTCCTACAGCGACGTAAGGGTTTATAGTTCTTATTTGTTAGCGGTTATTCTTGTCTCGAAAATGTTTCGCCATCAAAAACATATCAGGTGTGTACTTGAATAATATACACATAATTACCAAACATAACATAAAATAACTATGTTCAACTAATCTAAACACATTCAAATATGCTCAAAACTTGCCAAATTTAGACATTTTATATATTATCCAATACCCAATTCTATTCACTTATCATATATTATCAAATAGTTCGAATTCATACTTATTATGTAACACCCCGACTCGTATCAAATCACTTATTGAGCCCAATTTCAATGTTCACTAAAATCTATCATATAAATTTAGATGTACGTTTTCATCAATAAATTTCATGTACAGATATCATCATCTTATATTTCCACATACAATTACTTTCCACAGTTATGAATTCAAATAACATATACAAGATATACCAATGTATTTCAAGTACATTTTCATGATATTTCATTTCAAATTCAGATTATTTCATATTAGAACTTTTCTCATTAACTCATTTGGAATACCAATTCATACGGATAATACACACAAGGTGTAGAAATATATAATCACAAAACTCATTCATCAACCAAGTTTTATGTTCATGTCTCATCAACTCGTATTTCCTTATATCACATTATTCCATGTAATACTTGCCAAACTTTGTCAAATTAGTGTACATCTTACGGAATTGGTCTGCACCGGTATGTACTGAATTTCACTTATAGTCACTGATGCCATAGCATAGCTATGGTCTTTTCACTAGAATGCATAGCTGAGCTATGATCTTACCTCTTCACTATCATTATGCCATGGTCTTCACTATCATTATGCCATAGTGAAACCATGGACTTATCTGTCAATTTATCAAATTTTACTAAAATGCCATAGCCCAGCTATGGGCTTACATCTTATACACATATCACACTGATGCCATATCCCATATATGGTCTTACACGAAAATCACTTGTCACTTGTAGTCGAAGCTACCACTATTCACTGATCAGGTAGCCGAAGCTGCCATTTTTCACTAATCAGGTAGTCGAAAATGAGGTTTTCACGAAAGCCAAAAACCATTCTATTGACGCCACACGGGTGAGTGGTCGCCCGTGTGGTAGGCCATGTGATGGACCACGGGCGTGTGATCAACGAGCCAGGCCATACGCACATAACACGACTGTGTAATGACCAGGTAGGCCATGAACGACACACGAGCTTGAACGACTTGGGTCGTGTGGGCCACACAGGTGTGTGGGCCCACGCATGTAAACCACATGGGCGTGTACGATTCTGGGCTAGGTCGTGTAATCCATACGGCCAAGGCTAATTTGGGTTTGTGTGCCACATGGGCATATGGCCCCACACGGGCAGACAACATGGGCGTGTGAGCCCATTTTCACTAATTTGTTGCTAAGGTTGCATGGGTAGCCCGAGACGACTGTGAACCTACTATAGGGTCAGTAAGTTTACCTAAACCCCTAATTATGTCAAACGACTAAATGATTGTTACACGTATATATGTGTGTTTGAGCATGATAATATTTCACTGAATTGATATTGTATGAACTGTTACTATGAGGTAGCATGACATAATTGTATGTTGAATTGCATGGGGTTAGGGTTTGATGTTGATCAAAGGAAGTGTACTGAAAGGCTTCGAGCCTAACTTACTGGCAGCTTAGCTGTAAATCACTGTCCAGTGCCACATTTGGTACTTTTTAGAGTGTAGGGATGGGTGGGTTGGTTATATCCCCACATGAAGTGTAGGGTTGACGAAGATCGAGTGTAGAGGCTGGTTGGGTAGGATTTTGTGGTGCATATCTGTTACTGAGATAGGCTAGGGCCTTAATGCTTACTGCTACTAAAATGGGTAAGGCCAAACTGATTTGATACTAATATTAAAAAGGGCTTAGGCCCAGATTGTGATTATCTAATTACTATCTGTTTGGTGTGGGGATTACACACTGAGTTTATGTAAACTCACCTTTTCTGTTTAATCTGTACAGGTAATCCCCAGACATAGGCAGATCAGTGTGGTGGAGGACTCAATAGTTGCCACACGTCTTTCATTATGCTATTTAGTAACTATTAACGACTTTACTTTTAATTGGGATTAATTTTGTTGTAATATGGCCTCTATGGATTTTTACTTAATTTGGGATTTGTATTGATTTTGGGTTTGTTACTGCTAGCAGTAGGAAAAGACACAGGTTTTCAAAAAAATAGATGTTTTATAAAAAATACCACAAATGCGTAAACTATATAAAAAACTTTTGCACTGAATAAATGTTTTGAAAACACTTGGCTGAATTAATAACATGATATTAGAACTATTAAGTAATAATACAAGGTTTCTAAATGAAAATCATTTTTAAGCAAAGTTAATGTTTTCAAAAACACTACCATGTAACATCACCTAATTCGGCCATAACGTCTGGGCCGGGTTTGGGGTGTTACAATGATAAACTGGGATCCCCAAAATGAATCTTCAACAGGATACTAAGTGCTCACAAGTTATAAAATGATAAGTGATTTTTGTGGCAATAAATCTCAATGTATATCTTACTAGGCGTCACTCCTCTATTTAATCTAAGACTTAAACATGCACATTAACCCCACCTTCTGATGATGGTATTATGGCACTATTAAGAGCAAGTGGACTAAATTCCTCTAATCCTCACTCAACATCCATTGTAATTCTTGTTGGTTTGAACTATCATTGCACTATTTAATGTCAGTGTCTACAATAACACTTCCGTGTTAGGAAACATTCAAACCCCAAGATTAAACAGTAAAAACAAGATTGAGTAAGCTAACACTTAACCAAGAATTCATGTGTACTTCCATACAAACAGAAAACAGAGAGTATCACTAGCATTTAGAAAGAAATAAGAAAGAATCTAGCAGATAATACTATTCCTAGACAACTCGACTGAATCTCTCTATTTCCTCTTGTCTCGTACTTAGGTTCTCTCATCAGAAGCTAATCTGCATCAATTTTCACATTGGCTCACCCGTGAGAGGCTTAAGCTGCCATAGCCATAAGCTTCAAGGTAGGATGAGGAAGATGATGGTCAAGAAAAAGCTCTCTTCCTCTATTTTTGTTCTAACATTAACCTTTTATGTCCTCCTCCAACAGTACAGGTGTCATGTCCTCAGAATTATTCTGTCCTTGTACGTACAAGTTGGTTATACCAGACTGGACAGCTCACATATATTTAGTTCTTATCTGGACAGCTGTAAGGTGCAGTGACAATTCTAGATGCAATCTGGAATTAACTCATGCAACGACACTAATGCAAAAAGATAGCAAAATTAATGATAAAATAGGCTAGGATTCAATAAGTTATAAAATGCAATTTGCTAAACTGAAAATGCTAAAATATATACTAAGGATAACTAAATGGGAACAATTTAACCAATAAGTAAGGTGGAAAACCTATGTTCTTCCTAGTGCTAAAAAGCAATAATAGGCCTTTCTAACAAGCTGATCTAGCATTTCTTCAATGAAAGGAAGTGAGAAGTGATCCTTCTTTGTGGCTGCATTTAATTTACGATAATCCATAAAAATTGCCATCCCGTGGGAATGTGTGTAGGAATTAATTCGTCCTTATCGTTGTGAACCACAGTGATGCCACTCTTTTTAGGTACGCATTACACTGGACTTACCTAATTGCTATCAGAAATCGGGTAAATAATTTCAGCATCAAGCCATTTTATGATTTCCTTCTCGACTACTTTTTTTATCTTCTCGTTTAATCTTCTTTGTTGTTCAATCAATTGCTTGCCTTCATCTTCTAACTTGATCTTGTGCATGCAAAAAGAAGGACTGATACATTGAATATTGGCAAGACTCCAACCAATAGCTCATTTATGTTGCTTGAGAGTATGGACCAATTTCTCTTCTTAAGTTACATCAAGTATTGCGAAGACAATAACTGGGAGAGTATTATGATCACGTAGAAAGACATATTTAAGATGAGGAGGTAGTGGTTTCAATTCTAAAGTAGGAGCTTCTGCAATAGATGGTTTGAAAATTGAGGTTGTTCTCTTGGCTAGGTCTAAGGATTCAATCTGCTATCCATGCTTGAGTTCAAGATTATTAGCTTCAACAATGCTACCAAAATCGTCTAAGGACTCGACACCAGATGTCATTGCAAACTCTTCAGAAAGTATTGTTCTTTGGTCATTGAATTCTTCTTCAATTAGCTCATCTAGCACATTGACAGTATTGCATTCTTCTTTTTCCTTGCATTGGATAGATTCAAAAACACTGAAGGTGATGTAACACCCCTATCCCATAACTGTCGCCAGAATAGGTAAGGGGCATTACCAGACAGACAAAACTTTACAGATCAATACAAAATCACAGATATCACATATTATTAATGCAGAAGCAAATTAACAATCCATCCGTTATGGAGGTCTCCAAGACCTAAGACATACTTTTAGAAAAGGTCGGGACTAAACCAAACACATTCAAAATTTTCAGAACTTAGAGAAATTTTTCAATACTGTTAAAATCACACGCCCGTATGACCAGGCCATGTGTCTTACACGGGCACCAGACAAGCCCATGCGCTATGTTCGTGCCAAAACAGAGTATATATACTAACTTTCACCCACATCCAATAGACACACCCATGTGATATGGCCATGTGATACTTAGCTAGCTACTGACATAAGCCCACGGCCATATGACACTCCCATGTGTCTTAACCGTATGGCCTTAAGGGGTTACTGCTTTGCATACACAGCCACAAGGCACGCCTGTGTGCCCTGTCCGTGTGGCACAATGCAGGCTTGTTTTAAGCCAACTAGCCACCCCTTTTTGGGTCAATCCTAAAATCAACATTAAACAACATTTATACCAAAACTCTTAGCTAATTCCATGCTCAAAACATGCTTCACTATGACTAAATCTTCATCATTCAATAACTTATTCAAATCCATACCAAAACTAGGCCCAAAACATATCATTTGTTAGCCAACTCTCATGGCATAACATATATACATATCAAAACTTATATACATAGACATTCCAGCCTATACATGCCATATTTAAAATATTTACACTTACAAAAGTACCAAAATGAGTTCGATAGTGTGGTGACAATCCTCGACTCTCCCTGAGCCTTCAGTAGCTACGATAATTGAAAAACAGATAGAAATCATACAGAGTAAGATACAAAGAGCTTAGTAAGCCAAATACAATTGGTCTAACGATTAAAGCATATAAAGTACAAATAAACAACAAGAATTCATAGCCATTTCACAGAATAGTTCATGAGCCTAACCATTCTCATTTGCATGTATACATGTCATGTTTCACTTCCATAATTTCATACATACTTCGCATTCATTATCTCACAGAAATAGAGTCTTTCATATTCAGAAATCTAGTACGATACAAACGTGCCTATATAGATTATACATTTCATATATTCATTCTCATATCTCGTACTCTATCATCAGACGATTCAAAAACGATACAAATACTCATAAACGGGTACAATACCGACATCCCGGATGTGGTCTTACATGTAATTCAGTATCGATGCCTCTTTCCCACACAGGATCTTACATGAAATCCGATACGATGCCGATGTCCCAGACATGGTCTTACGCGTAAATCTCAAATCGAGGCCTGTGTCCCATACACGGTCTTACACAATCTCTCAGATCTATGTCAACGTTCTTTTAGAAACATACATAACTTTTCAAATACTAACATATTCTCAGAGTCTACTCAAAATTTATTCATCAGGCTCTCAAGGCCATCCAATACAGATTACAGTTTGTATGCGCAGAATTTAGTCAATTTAAAACGTAATTGTAATTTGACTTACCTCATACAAATTTCAGACGGAAGCGAGTTGACTATTCAACTATTTTGGACTTCCCTCGACCTAAGTCCGATTTTCTTTGTTCTTGATCTATTACAATTCAAATTCAACCATTCAATCATTAATTTCATTCAAAATAATCCATGAACACATATTTAGGGCACTTTGCATTTTAACCCATACATTTTCACACTTTGAAAATTTAGTCCATTTTTCACAAAATCACAAATATGCAAAATTTGGCCGAATATACATAGCTTTCATACAAGCCCAAATAACATATTTAATTCGCAATTTAGTCCTTCAAAACCTCATTTTCACAAATTAGCTCAAATAGCTCTATTCCATCAAAAATTCAAGAACAAAGTATGACAATCTCACATATATCTTTCATAATCCATATAAAAATATTACAAAGCTCATATAATCATCAATGGTACATTTCATAATCTTCAACAGAAACAAAATTCAGACATGGGTTTTGAACAACACGAAGCAACAATCACAGAAATGTAGAAATTATAAAAAATTGAGCAAAATAAACTCACCTAATTAATCATGCAATAGCCAAATGTCACAAAACTTCAATGGCTATTTCTTTTCTCTATAATCGGTGGAAGATTATGAAAAAATAAACATGCAATGACCCTTATTTTATTAAATTTAACTTATTACATCAATTACCATATTGCCCTTAAGTTATAAACATTAAAATTCACCTACCATATGTCCATCAATATCCATTACCCTTATCAATGGTATAATTACCATGCAAGGACCCTTAATTTAAAAGACAAGGCCAATTAACCCCATTAACAATTAGCATGCAACTTTTGTATTTTACGCGATTTAATCCTTTTTCATAATTAAGTACAGAAACAGACAAATTAAGTCACAAAAACTTCGCAGATATAAATTCACATATCACAGACACAGAAAATAATATTAAAATATTTTTCAGAATCAGTTACATTGTCTCGAAACCACTGTTTCGACTAGGGTCTAAATTAGACTGTTTCAACTCTCATCCATAGGGATTTTCGTCCCCGAAAATCTTACCGTTAAACAGATTTGGATATTGCTATCTCATGATATCTTCAGGTTCCCACGTGGCCTCTTCAACACCATGTCAATGCCACATCACTTAAACTAACGGAATTTTCTTATTTCGTAACTCTTTAACCTCTCGAGCTAAAATTCAAATCGACTTTTCTTCATAAGTCATATTAGACTGAATTTCAATCTCAGACGGAGGGATTACATGCGAAGGATCGGATTTATATCTTCGAAGCATTGATACATGAAATACATTATGTATCTTTTCTAACTCAAATGGTAGTCTCAATCTTTAAGCAACCGGCCCAACTCGCTCGATAATTTCATACGGTCTGGTGTACCTCAGACTCAACTTGCCCTTTTTACCAAATTGGAATAGTTTCTTCCACGAAGATACTTTCAAAAATACTTTATCATCGATCTCAAATTCAATATCTTTTCATTTTAAATCAGCATAAGATTTCAGACGATCAGAGGCAGCTATCAAACTATCTCGGATTACTTTCACTTTTTATTCTGTTTCTTTTATCAAATCAATACCGTAAATCTTATTCTTACTGAGCTTAGACCAGTATAACGGAGTTCTACACTTTCTATCGTATAAGGCTTCATACGGTGCCATTTTAATGCTCGATTGAAAGCTATTATTATAAGCAAATTCAATCAAAGGTAGATATTGTTCCCACGTACCTTCAAACTCAAGTATACAAAATCTCAACATATCCTCGAGTATCTGAATAATCAGTTTAGATTGACTATCTGTTTGCAGATGAAAAGAAATGCTAAAATGTAATTTAGTACCCAGAGCATCTTGCAATTTCTTCCAAAATCGGGATGTAAATCTCAGGTCTCTATCTGACACTATCGACAATGACACGCCATGAAATTTCACAATATCATGAACATATAGTTCAGACTAACTTATCAAGTGAGTAATCAAATCAAATTGAGATAAAATGAGCTAATTTCGTCAAATGATCAACTACAACCTAAATTGCATCTTTCTTTCTCGGAGACAGGGGCAAACCCAGCACAAAGTCTATGGTCACTCGATCCCATTTTCACTTCGGAATCATAATCAGTTGTAATAACCCAGATGGCACCTGATGTTCAGCTTTAACTTGCTGACAGATCAAACATTTAGAAACAAAATCAGAGATATCTCTTTTCATTTCGGACCACCAATAATACTGCTTCAGATCATTATACATTTTCGTACTACCAAGATATACAGATAAACAACTACTGTGAGCTTCGCTCAGAATCATTTTAATTAACTCTGAATTCCTCGTAATACAAATTCGATCTAAAAATCTTAAACAATCATCTTTATAAACTCTGAATTCTGAACCAGTCTCTACATCACATTGAGTTCGATTAGCCAAAATCACATTATCAATCTTCTGAGCTTCGATAATCTGCTGTAAGAACAAGGGTCTTGCTTTTAATTCAGCTAAAATTGAACCATTATCAGAAGAACCAAATGAGCATTCATTGCACGCAAAGCAAACAACGATGTCTGACTTAAGGTATCAGCAACAACATTTTCTTTTACCGGATGATAATCAATCACAAGTTCGTAGTCTTTTAGTAGTTCTAACCATCTTCTCTATCACAGATTCAAATCTTTTTGCATCATTAAATACTTTAAAATTTTATGATCAGAACACGTGACATTTCTCACCAAACAGATAGTGACACCTGATCTTCAAGGCAGACACAATAAGAGCTAATTTGAGGTTGTGTGTCGGACAGTTTCTTTCATGCACATGGATATCAATCGACCACTTTACCTCATTCGATTTATATTTTTTGTACTATGACTATTATTCAATTTAGCCCTCATTGGTATAGTTTAGCTTAATTAACCTTGAGTTATGAATTGCCTTCAACTGTCTCGAAGCATAAGTAACAACTTTTCTTTCTTGCATTAGAACACAACCGAGTCCGTTCAACGGAGCATCACTGTAAACAAAGAATTCTTTACCTGATTCAGGTTGCACAAGTACGGGAGCTTTAGTTAACAAAGCTTTTAACAGATCAAAACTTTTTTGACACTTCTCAGACCACTCAAATTTCACATCTCTCTGAAGTAACCTTGTCAACAGAGTTGCTATCACAGAGAAAGCTTTTACAAATCGTTTGTAGTAACCGGCAAGTCCCAGAAAACTGCGGACTTCAGAAACATTTCTCGGAGACTTCCAATCTAGAATAGCAGAAATTTTGTTCGGATCAACTCAGATACCAGATGCTGATACAATATGACCCAAGAAACCAACTTCTCGCAACCAAAACTCACATTTATTGAACTTTTCATACAACTATTTATCTCCCAGAGTTTGTAGCACTATTCTCAAATGCTCAGCATGCTTAGTTTCATCATGTGAATAAATCAATATATCATCAATGAATACAACAACAAATTGATCTAGATACAGTCTAAAAATTCTATTTATTAAATCCATAAAGACAGTAGCTGCATTCATTAATCCAAAAGGCATAACTAAAAATTCATAATGCCCGTATCTTATTCTGAAAGCAGTTTTCGGAATATCAGAGTCCTTTACTCGAAACTGATAGTAACCCGATCTCAGATCTATTTTTAAAAATAAAGTAGCACCTTTCAACTGATCTAATAAGTCATCAATTCTGGGGAGAGGATATTTGTTCTTTATAGTCACTTTGTTAAGCTGACGGTAATCATTACACATTCTCATTATTCCATCTTTCTTTTTCACAAACAGAACAGGAGCACCCCATGGTGAAAAGCTCGGTCTAGAAAATCCTCGATCGGTCAATTCTTGCAATTGAGATTTTAATTCCTTTAACTCAGTCCGAGCCATTCTATATGGAGCTATCGAAATCGGAGTAGTACCAGGTACTAATTCAATGCCAAACTTGACTTCTCAAATCAGAGGCAAACCCGGTAATTCTTTAGGAAACACATCAGAGAATTCATAGACAACAGGCACTGATTCAACATTCTTATCATTCACTTGCGAGTCTAACACATAAGCTAAGTAGGCTTCATAGCCTTTCTTCACATATTTCTATGCTTTCATTGCAGATATCACAGTTGGTAGTCCATTCAGATCACTAGACTCAATTCGAATTATCTCATCATTCTTACACATTAAATCAATTACTTTTTGTTTGCAATTTACAATAGCATCGTGCAAAGTTAACCAGTCCATTCCCAGAATTATATCAAATTCTTCGAAAGGCAAAAGCATCAAATCAACAGGAAAACAAATATCTCGAATCAATAACAGGCAATTCTTGCAGACTTTATCAACCAAGACACTTTTTCCTAAGGGGTTCGATACTCTAATTACGAATTCAGTAGACTCTACAGGCAAGGTCTTACTGTGCACTAAATTCATACATGTAGACACTCAATTTTGCCCGGGCCTAGAAATAAGTCCAAAAATAAAAATAATAAACCCAAAAAAAAAAACGAAGTCCAAGTTCAGTCCAGAATTACAAATATAATTTGGCCCGATCGGAATGGCCCATTACTTGAAAAGATTTAAGGTCCATCTACAAGCTTGACTCATACGGAAATATAATCTTCAATGATATGCAATCTTAGATATGATATGCAATCTTAGATATGAAACAATCTTAGATATGATTGCAATCTTAGATATGATATTATGATATGCAATCTTAGATATGATACAATCTTAGATATGATTGCAATCCTAGATATGATTTGCAATCTTAGAAGATATGATTTTGTAATCTTAGAGATTTAATTTGTAGATACCTTTTAATCTTAACTGTTGATGTAATTGATCTGTACCGTTGGATTTGAAGAGATTCAACTATAAATAGAGGCCTCTCCCTTCATTCTTAACACACTGGAGTTTTGGGAAACAATAAAATTTTTGAGAGCTTTCACTCAAATTTCTCTCCCTCTTACGTTCTTATTTTCTACGGTTTGTTCTTATTTTATTCTTTGTTCATCTTCATTTTTCAACCCTTTTTATTTTGATTTAATCCATGTTTCGCTGAATTTTTTTATATATTTTAATTTTTTAATAATTTTAGTATCATATCAAACTATTTCATTTTTTAATAATTTTTTTGTATTACTCTTAGTAAATTATTTTTTTTAAATTTTACTCAAATCATTATTTTAAAAAATATATTTTATTTAATTGTCATATTTTATCCAAAAATTTTTCTAAAATGAGGCAATGTTTTTCGTATTTAGGAATTCGGGAAATAGTGCCCTAACATACTGGGTTGCGATTTCTCATTTGTCTAAATGTCTAAAGTATCCTTCTAAATAGATTTTGTAAATCACGAGATGATTTTAGTTATGAGAGTTTAAGAATATCGTGTCCTATCATGCTGGATGTGATGTTTGTATTCTTTCGGAGCTAAGGAATATCGATTTTTCAACTTAAATAATTCCGGTTTTAAAAAAGGAATCCTATTTTTAAATCCTTTCAAATTTTTGACATTAAGACAAAAAACTATTCAATTTGGTACCAATTTTGGGCGTTGCGAGGGTGCTAATCCTTCCTCGTACGTAACCGACTCCCGAACCTATTTTCTTAATTTTCGTAGACCAAAACATTTTATAAGGTGATCCAATCACACCTAAAAAAGGTTGGTGGTGACTCCCGTTTTCATTTTTCAAAAGTCGATCCCCGTTTTTCGAACATTCCTTTAAAAAATAGTTTCGACAGCTTGGCGACTCCGCTGGGGACCGTAAGAGAGTCAATCCAAAAAAATTGATAACTTTCTGTCTTAATGTTAAAAATTTGAAAGGATTTAAAGATAAAGATCCCTTTTCATGTGTTCGCTGCATATGTTTGTTATATTATTTGCACACATTGCAATTGCATGACCGTTGGTCGCACCTTTAAGTGGGAGTGAGAAGCTAAGCTTTCGTGAGGTTTTCACCTCCGCATGAGTTAGTGGATTGCTTCCGGGATACTGTACCTATGTCTTCATGAGATTTTCATCTCCGCATGGCCATAAGGAAATGTGTCCCCCTAAACTGAACTTGGTCTATATGAGCCTATAATGGGTGAGGACCGAGGAATCTGCTGGTTCAGGTACCCTTGCTTTAGAACTGAAACTCATATAGTGAACTTTAAACAATTACCCTAGGGATTATGGTGATAGCTTTTAGTAAACTACCCTTATAAGTGTTTGTTTGTTATACATTTATACGATACTAATCTATTTCATTTTACTATCATTGCATGTCATTCAATATTCAAAGGTATCGATTCACGGTTCGATTTCTGGGTTAGAAAGTTTTGTAATGGGGAACGAATATCTTGATAAAAAGGAGGACAATGCCTCTGTTTGTACCTAGTTAGAGAAAACCCGGTTAGAGAAAGGAGATAGTGTCACTGAGGGGCATACATCAGAGTTATGGGACTTCATCCGTATTAATTCGACGCAGAATGAGTTTCAGGAGTTGAAAGACATTTGGGCCCAATGGGATGACGAGGCTAAGCAGCTTTTCTATCAAAATTATGGAGACCCTCCCTATTTACTAGACGTCAAAGTAGATAGACACTTGTTTTGAGCTATGGTACATTCTAGAACCCTGCTTATAGTTGTTTTACATTTGGCAATGATGATCATGTACCTACTTTGGAAGAGTATACGATTTTACTGCGTTACCCGAGGATTCAGGGTCACAAGGCATATGTTAGGCCTGCTAGCCTTCCAACTTTTGCAAAGAAGTTGGTGATGATTACTGCGATGAGTGAGCAGTGGGCTGTAGCTCGTGTGCAGTAAAAGAGCGATAGTAAGTGCATTCCGTGGACCGTTTTAAGGGATCTGATATTGACACACCCAGATGTGAAGAAGAAGGTCAACATTTTGGCCTTAAGTATTTACGGCTTGATGATTTTTTCGAAAGCAATAGGGCACATAGATGAGGCAGTCGCAGATTTGTTTGATCATATTGGTAAACAGAACACACCGGTGCTAGCAATCCTAGCTGAGACGTTTAGATCCTTGAAGTACATGTTGAAGAGCCGGTGAAGTAGATTCATTGGATGCACACAGTTGTTGTTAGTATGGTTCCATAGTCACTTTTGGAAGCCTGAGAAGGTTCCTTGTCGAGTGTTCTTTGAGGGTTATTCCCCCTTAAAAGAAGCAGCAACTACACCAACGAAAGACGATATTACAAAAGAAAGGTGGATGGATATTCTTCAGAATCTTCAAGAGGAGGAGGTTTTGTGGAAAGCACCTTGGATGACTCCTAATAAAATCCTTTATCGCTGTGGCAGTTTTGATTGGGTACCTCTTCCTGGGATTTGGGGAGTCGTTGGCTATGCACCATTACTCATCCTAAGGAAATATAAAGCGGGGCAGTTCAGATAGAGGTCGAGAGTTAGCTTTGTTATTAGATAGGGTTAAGACTCTGGGCCTACGAGCGAAAGCGTATTTGTAATCCGTTTTATGAAAAGACTTTTGTTCCTTAAATAACATTTTCTAAAATAAAACTGAATCGAGATCGATACCTTTTTGCATTCATGCATTTGCATTACATTACATCAAAGAAAAGAAGGTGTTGATTCAAAATTCGATTCCTAAATAGAATAGTTTGTCATAAGAAAACGAATTTCTTGATAAATTAGATTATAGTGCAGTCGTCTGAATATAATCCAAGAGCATGACGAGAGAAAGTCGGAAGTCCATGAAGGAATACATTACTTGATTTAACTGCCAATGAAGATTATCCAAGAGCCGGCACTTTTTGATGAGTATCATGGAGATAAGCGAGCAAGAGATCGAGGCTCAAATTAAGAAGCAAGGAGCTAGCAAAGGCATCTTTTGGAGAATTTATAGGATTCAACCATGAAGAAAAGATCAGCATTTACTTGGACTATGAAGGGCAAGACCCCATATGTAATCTATTTTCATGTAAAGAAATCTGTTTTCTAGAAAAGTTATTCTAATGGAATTGAATTCAAGATCAACATCTCCTTTTCTTTTGCATTCATGCATTTGCATTGCATCACATCATATGCATTTAAATCCATAAAAAGACCCTAATTAGTTATGGTTAAAAAGAGAAAGAAAGAGAGAAAGAGAGAAGAGGGTCACAGCTGAGCGAAAAGAAGACGCTCCCTTACATATCCTAGACTTTTGTATCTTGAGGGATAGCTTACCCTGAGATGGGGGTGTTTGGAAATGAAAATCATTCTATCAATGCCATACATGAAGAAGGGACTGATTAAGGAAACCTTGAGGACATTCGCCCTTACGAACCGAGAAGCTCTCTGAACAATTGGACTGCGGAGGAACTTCCTGTAGTCTTTAGGAATTTTTCAGAGTAATTCTCAAAATATTCTTGTTACTCTAAGGCCTAGGAGTAATAGGATTACATTTGTGGCATGGGCTTACGATCATCTATTATTTTTTTTATAAAACATAACTTTATCAATTTGAACGAGTATTATTTCATTTTTATCAACCAATATTCCGTTAAACTTTTGCAATTCTTATTCTTTCATTCGTAGTACATAAATAATCATTCTTAAATTCATTCATTCTTTGTATATTCTTTATACTTCATAGATCCCTAGATATCAATGACATGAGCACTGATATTGCAAATCCTAATTTCTCTCGCGAGCAAGACATGTGTTTAGAAGAATCTCAGGATTTTGAGGATGCCCAGGATTGTGATGTGTCTCTGGATCTGTTGAGGATGGTAAAACAGGAGGAGAAACAAATCATGCCCCATGAGAAAGAGGCAACAGAGAATGTAGTCCTAGAGGAAGGGAAAGAGGTGAAAATCGGCACGCATATTGCCAAGGACACAAGGCAAGGACTGATTGAGTTGCTATGTGAGTTCAAGGATATCTTCGCATGGTCCTATCAAGATATGCCAGGGTTAAATACTGATATTGTGGTGCATCGTCTTCCAATAAGACAAGATTGTAAGCCAGTTCAATAGAAGTTACGGAGAATGAGGCCAGATATCGTATTGAAGATAACGGACAAAGTCAAGAAGCAGTTTGATGCAGGGTTCTTACAAGAAGTAAAGTACTCTGAATGGGTAGCTAACATTGTACCAGTCCCTAAAAGGATGGGAAGGTACGAATGTGCGTTGATTACATAGATCTGAACAAAGCTAGCCCAAAAGATAATTTCTCTTTGCCACACATAGACACTTTGGTAGACAACACAACAGGATATTCGTTGTTCTCCTTCATGGATGGTTTCTCGAGGTACAACCAGATAAAGATGCATCCGGAAGACATGGATAAAACCACTTTCATAACATTGTGGGGCACCTTTTGTTACAAAGTAATGCCGTTTGGATTGAAGAATGCAGGGGTAACATACCAACGGGCTATGGTGAACTTATTCCATGATATGATGCATAAGGAGATTGAAGTGTATGTTGATGACATGATTACTAAATCTCAAACAGAAAAGGAACATATTGAAGTTTTGAGGAAGTTGTTCTTGAGATTAAGGAAATTTCAGTTGAAGCTCAATCCGGCAAAATGCACCTTTGGAGCTAAATCAGAGAAGTTATTAGGCTTTGTAATCAGTGAAAAGGGGATAGAAGTGGACTCAGATAAGGTCACAGCCATACAAGAATTACCTCCACCGCAAACTCAGTAGGAAGCTCGAGGATTTCTAGAAAGATTGAATTACATCGCTTGGTTTATTTCACAACTAACTGAGAAGTGTGATCCTATCTTTCGCCTCCTTAGAAAGCACAATCAAGGCACTTGGGATGAGGAATGCCAGAATGCTTTTGATAAGGTTAAGCAATACTTGTTAAATGCTCCAGTGTTATCTCCGCCCAATCCAGATAGACCATTAATACTATACTTATCAGTGTTTAGTAATTCTATGGGATGTGTACTTGGCCAACATGACGAGTTAGGAAGAAAAGAGAAGGCAATATACTACATCAGCAAGAAATTCACAAAGTGTGAGATGAGATATTCGCCCATTGAAAAATTGTGTTGTGCTTTAATCTGGACGACTTGAAGGTTAAAACAATATATGTTATATCATACGACTTAGCTAATTTCAAAACTTGATCCATTAAAGTACATGATGGAGTCAACAGCACTAAATGGGAGAATGGCAAGGTTGCAAATTCTACTTTCAGAATTTGACATAGTCTATGTGAGTCAAATAGCTATAAAAGGAAGCGTGATAGCAGAATTTCTGGCGAGCAGAGCTCTAGAAGATTATGAGCCATTAAATTTTGATTTCCCTAATGAGGAGTTGATGTATGTGGCAACTATTGAAGAACGTCTATAGAGGATGAACTTTGATGGCGCATCCAATGCAGTGGGAAATGGAATTGGGGTAGTCCTGATATCCCCAAACGGTGATTATTATCCATTCACGTGCAAGTTGGATTTTGATTGCACAAACAATATGGCCGAGTATAAAGCGTGCATCATGGGACTCCGAGCGGCTATAGAGCGAGGAATAAGAATCTTGGAAGTATATGGAGACTCAGCGTTGGTAATTTACCAGCTTAAAGGTGAATGAGAGACAAGAGATCCTAAACTGATCAATTATCAAAAGGTAGTTTTGGGGTTACTTGAGGAATTCGATGAAATCACTTTCAATTATATCCCACGAGACGAAATCCAGATGGCAGATGCTCTAGCAACCTTGGCTTCAATGATCAAAGTGAATAAAGAGGAGGAGATGAGACCCATTCAGATGAGTATCTTTGAGGCTCCAGCTCATTTTTGTAACATTGAGGAAAAAGAAAAGGATAATAACCCTTGGTATCAGGATATATTGCGATATGTGAGAGATCGTAAATACCCAGAACAGGCAACTGAAAATGATAAGCGAACTTTAAGAAGATTAGCCTATGACTACATTTTAGATGGGGACATCTTGTACAAAAGAAGAAAGGACCAAGTACTATTGAGATGTGTTGATACCGTGGAAGCTAAGTTAATCTTG
Source organism: Gossypium longicalyx (assembly GCA_025698465.1). Lineage (NCBI taxonomy): Eukaryota > Viridiplantae > Streptophyta > Magnoliopsida > Malvales > Malvaceae > Gossypium > Gossypium longicalyx. Next base: position 67,973,928 of record CM047004.1, on the reverse strand, counting down.
GAAGAAGTTCACGAGGGTGTTTGTGGGACGCACGCTAATGGTTTCACGATGGCTAGACAAATCATGAGGTTTGGATATTATTGGTCTACCATGGAAGGGGATTGTATCAACTACGCCAAGAAATGCTATAAATGTCAGATTTATGGAGACAAGATTCATGTACCACCTTCACCTCTACATGTTAGGACTTCTCTATGGCCTTTTTCCATGTGGGGCATGGATGTCTTTGGACCAATATCACCAAAAGTTTCAAATGGGCATTATTTTATCTTTGTGGTCATTGATTACTTCACGAAGTGGGTAGAGGCTGCTTCTTATGCGAATGTTACTAAGTCGGCTATAAATCGATTCTTGAAGAAAGAGATTATTTGTCGGTATGGGATGCCTGAAAGGATTATATCAGACAATGCATTGAACTTGAACAACAGAACGATAACAGAAGTTTGCAGTCAGTTCAAGATTAAGCATCACAACTCTTCTCCGTACCGCCCAAAGATGAATGGGGCAGTGGAAGCTGCTAACAAAAACATCAAGAAGATAGTGAGGAAAATGACTGAAACCTACAGAGATTGGCATGAGAAGTTACCATTTGCACTCTTAGCTTATCGAACGTCCGTCAAAACCTCTACTGGGGCAACTCCTTTCTTATTGGTTTATGGGATGGAAGCAGTGTTACCCATTGAAGTGGAAATACCGTCTCTCTGAGTCTTGTCAGAGATAAAGTTGGATGAAGCTGAATGGATACAATCGCGATATGATCAGTTGAACTTGATTGAGGAAAAAAGGCTAAGGGCCATTTGTCATGTTCAGATGTATCAGAAGAGAATGATGCGAGCTTACGACAAGAAAGTGCGACCAAGAGAATTCCACGAGGGGGATCTTATGCTGAAAAAGATCATTCCCATTGAGAAAGACTTTAGAGAAAAATGGATGCCGAATTGGGAAGGGCCGTATGTCGTGAAGAAGGCCTTCTCTGGGGGTGCATTGATCTTAATGGAAATGGATGGGAAGAGTTTACCCAATCCAATGAATTCAGACTCAGTCAAAAAGTACTTTGTCTAAAGGAGAAGAGAATCCAGGGTGAAAACCCGCAAAGGGCGCCTTGAGTTTTCGAAAGAAAAAAATGGAGAGGCCAAGGTGAAAACCCGCAAAGGGCGCCTTGTGACCAAAGGGGTTTTAAGTTGAAAACCCGAAAGGGCAGCTCAAATTTTGAAGAGCACATGGTAATCTTGCTATATCTGATTCAACAAAGAGCGAAGCGCGTTGCACATCAGGGCATCAACAAAGTACTTTGGATCTTTTAAACACATGTTGAACTCAAGAAAGTCTTCATGGAGCTGGTGTATAGACGCTCAAGTGGCGATATCTAGGGCATCTAACTTTTGTCCTGTTTGCTATCTTTAGATTCTCTTTCTTCTCAAAGATAGACTATCAGATTAATTTCCTTTGTATTTTTGACAAATTCATTCAAATCTAATTATTCTCAAGATTAAATTCATCTTCCATTATTCTTAAAGTATGTTGCATTAAAATAATGATAGATGAACTACATAATTTTCACAAATGAAGTTTTGCTCATTATTCTGGAAATTTCTAGGTAATACAAGAAACTAAAACAGAATAATTGTTTGAGGAATTCACATAAGTGAGGTTTGAAAGAACTCGAGGAAATTCTTTCTTTAGTCCAAAATGATGATTGGACAAATCAAACGATTTGATCCTAAGAGAGGATTATCTTACAAACATTTTTGGTGGGTCATAGCATTTGAAGAATGGTACAAACCCACAGGCTGAGTAGGAATGATACTTCGAGAGAAATAAGGATAAACTTCGACGAAAGAATGAGTGGTGACGTCTGGAATAGGGGTCATGTTCATAAACATTTTGCATTATAACAGGTTTAATTAGGAGCATTTGATTCACTTCGATCATAGCATCCTAATCATTAGGCATGAACTCATACACATTATACAGGTTATGTCCTTCAAGGGACAATGAAGATTGATGCGCCTTAACCCCTAAGCGGTAGGGTAACAGGCTAAAGCATATGCGATTTGACCTTCGTGTTTTACGTTGAAGCGCATCCAAAATGATTTAACGCCTCTCAGATCTTTGTCGAAACAAATCGAAGAAATAGATTTGGCATCTCCATATTCGACGGAGAGCAGATCAAAGATATAGTAGATCTAACCTTTGGATGTTTTCACATCGAAGTAGATCCAAGATGATTTGGCATCCTTGCATTTACAAGGAGCAGATCGATGATATAGTAGATTTGGCTTTCACGTGTTTACGCTGAAGCAGATCTAAGATGATTTGGCATCTCTCATGCATCGTGTCGAGAGAACAAATCGAAGAAACAAATTTGGCATCTCCATATTCGACGGAGAGCAGATCGAAGACATAGCAGATCTGACCTTCATTGAAGCAGATCCAAGATGATTTGGCATCTCTCATTAGACGGGAGCGGATCGAAAACACACAGCAGATCGACCTTCATTGAAGCGGATCCAAGATGATTTGGCATCTCTCAGATTAGATGGGGAGCGGATCGAAGACATAACTGATTGGACCTTCATTGAAGCAGATCCAAGATAATTTGGCATCTCTGTATTAGACGGGGAGCAGATCGAAGACATAGTAGATCTGACCTTCATTGAAGCAGATCCAAGATGATTTGGCATCTCTGTATTAGACGGGGAGCAGATCGAAGACATAACGATTTGACCTTTCATTGAGCAGATCCAAGATGATTTGGCATCTCTGTATTAGACGGGGAGCAGATCGAAGACATAAAAGATCTGACCTTCATGTGTTTACATCGAAGCAGATCCAAGATAACAGATTTGGCATCTTTGTATTAGACGGGAAGCAAATCGGAGATAACAGATTTGGCATCTCTGTATTAGACGGGGAGCAGATTGAAGAAGCAGATTTGGCGTCTCTGTATTAGACGGGAAGCAGATCGAAGATAACAGACTTGGCGTCTCTATATTAGACGGGGAGCAGATCAAAGATAGCAGATATCGCCTTCCTGAGTTGCAGTGAAGCAGATTGAAGCCGTCAAGAGGCCATTTAAAGAAGTTCAAGGATCAAGAACTCAAGACTCGGCAAGCTCAGGCAAAATTTGTCATTTTATAGTCTTTGCTCTATTCCTGTTACACAACAATGAGTAAAGAGGGGCAGCTGTAGACACTCAATTTTGCCCAGGCCCAGAAATAAGTCCAAAAACAAAAATAATAAACCCAAAAAAGAAACGAAGTCCAAGTTCAGTCCAGAATTACAAAGATAATTTGGCCCGATCGGAATGGCCCATTACTTGAAAAGATTTAAGGTCCATCTACAAGCTTGACTCATATGGAAATATAATCTTCAATGATATGCAATCTTAGATATGATACAATCTTAGATATGATTGCAATCTTAGATATGATATGCAATCTTAGATATGATACAATCTTAGATATGATTGCAATCTTAGATATGATTTGCAATCTTAGAAGATATGATTTTGTAATCTTAGAGATTTAATTTGTAGATACCTTTTAATCTTAATCATTGATGTAATTGATCATGCTGTTGGATTTGAGGAGGTTCAACTATAAATAGAGGCCTCTTCCTTCATTTTAAACACACTAAAGTTTTGGGAAACAATAAAATTTTTGAGAGCTTTCACTCAATTTTCTCTCCCTCTTACGTTCTTATTTTCTACGGTTTGTTCTTATTTTATTCTTTGTTCATCTTCGTTTTTCAACCCTTTTTATTTTGATTTAATCCATGTTTCCCTGAATTTTTTTATATTTTTTAATTTTTTAATAATTTTAGTATCATATCAAACTATTTCATTTTTTAATAATTTTTTTTGTATTACTCTTAGTAAATTATTTTTTTTTAATTTTACTCAAATCATTATTTTAAAAAATATATTTCATTTAATTGTCATATTTTATCCAAAAAATTTTCTAAAATGAGGCAATGTTTTTCGTATTTAGGAATTCGGGAAATAGTGCCCTAACATACTGGGTTGCGATTTCCCGTTTGTCTAAATGTCTAAAGTATCCTTCTAAATAGATTTTGTAAATCACGAGATGATTTCAGTTATGAGAGTTTAAGAATATTGTGTCCTATCATGCTAGATGTGATGTTTGTGTTCTTTCAGAGCTAAGGAATCTCGATTTTTCAACTTAAATAATTCCGGTTTTAAAAAAGGGATCCTATTTTTAAATCTTTTCAAATTTTTGACATTAAGACAGAAAAAAATTCAATTTGGTACCAATTTTGGGCGTTGCGAGGGTGCTAATCCTTCCTCGTACGTAACCGACTCCCGAACCTGTTTTCTTAATTTTCGTAGACCAGAACGTTTTATAAGGTGATCCAATCACACCTAAAAATGGTTGGTGGCGACTCCTGTTTTCGTTTTTCAAAAGTCGATCCCTGTTTTTCGAACATTCCTTTAAAAAATGGTTTCGACAATACAGATATAAGAATGCGTTGATCCAGGGTCTATCAATGCAATCACAAAAGTATCATAAAGAGTAAAAGTACCAGTAATCACTTCTGGAGACGAGGCTTCTTCACGAGCTCAGATAGCATAGGCTTTGGTAGGTGCTTTGGCCTCAGATCTAACAGTAGTATCCCTAGTAGCTCTTTGACCACCACTTGCATTTCTCGTATTTCTGAAAGGTCTACCTCTAGCTAAGGTGTTGCTCGATCTCGGATTCTGTACATTCTCTTCCTCAGCAGGTTCAGAACAATCTCTTACAAAATGGTCCAGAGATCCACCTCGGAAACAGGCTCGGTCATTCAATCTACAATTTCCCGGATGTCTTTTACCACAATGTTTACATTCAGGTTTCTCAGATCAGACATTCCCAACACTTGATTTGATTTGAATGTCCTACATCAGCCTTTGAACAACTATGATCATCTCGGAATTTCTTCGACACAGACTGAAATGATCTACTCAAAGATCTCTTTCTAACATCTCTAGCTTCAGAATCAGCTTTTCTCTTCTCTTTACTTGATGCTTCAGCTTTACAAGCTCGCTCAACGAGCACTACCATTTCTTTAATCTCCAAAATCCCAACTAGCAGACGGATATCTTTGTTTAGTCCATCTTCAAACCTTTTGCACATTATTGCTTCATTTGATACACATTCCCGAACATACTGGCTCAATCTCACAAATTAATGTTTGTATTCAGTAACAGACATACGACCTTGTTTAAGCTCGAGAAAATCTTTACGTTTCTGATCAATAAATCTCTGACTAATGTATTTCTTCCGAAATTCAGCTTGGAAGTGTAATGCCCTGAACCCGATACCGTCGCTAAAGTCTAGCACGAGGTGTTAACGGACTTAATTCATTAATTAAACAGCTCAAACAATTTATTTTAGAACTTCCAGACAAGCTGGCTAACTGCGTCACAGTTTCTTAAAAATTCATATCTTGAGTTAAGAAACTCGAAATCCAATTCCGTAAATTTTCCCTGAAGCTAGACTCACATATCTATCAAACAATTTTTTTCTAGAATTTTTTGTCAGGCCAACTAGTACAGTTTATTATTTAAAGTCTCCCCTATTTCAGGGTTCGACTACTCTGACCCCTGTGTATTACGAATCAAATATCTCCCTATACACAGTTTCAATTATTATTCTGTTTGTTTCTCATAAAACTAGACTCAATAAGGAATCTTTACATATAAATAATGACTTCTAATTATCTTTGATTTTTTTATGAATTTCAAAAGTCAGAAGAGGGGATCTAGAAATCACTCTGGCCCTGTTTCACAAAAATTTAAATATCTCATAAACTATAACTCATATACCTATTTTGTTCCATCCATATGAAAATAGACTTATCAATATTTAATTCTATATCTCATTCACTATCTAAATCCATTCCTACTATTTTTAGTGATTTTCCAAATTCACATCATTATTGCTGTCCGATACTGTTTTAAAGCTTATTTCACCTTTTTAATGATTTCCATGGAATAACTAGCATTTAGGCATACATAACACCAAACATGTCCTTGATTAGCCATTCCAACAGCTAATCATTATCAATCATTTACATACCATTCATCAACCATATCATAAGATCATACACACAAAATAGCTACGATGCTATACATGCCATACTCAAAATGAAACGTCTAGCTATACCAAAATAATCCTCGTGATAGTGTGCCTGGACCTCCGACGTACTTTACGATCGCCGAGTTAGCTTGACAAAACTATAAAAGAAGGAAAATAAAGGGGGTAAGCATTAAGCTTAGTAAGTTTGCATGCAAATAAATAACAACATTTATAAGAATTATCTTACTACTTGGCATGATACTACTTAATGCAACTTCATTAATTGTCAAGGACATATTTTAAACTTCTTCACTTACTTACTTAAATACTTACTTACTTAATCAAATTTATTAATACATTTTACTTACCTTTTTCCTTATCAAGCATACATGAACATTATATATTTACCTTTGCTCTTCTAGCATGAACTTGTCTTACCTTTTTAGTATAACTCGTCTTACCTTACCTTACCTTGATATTCTCTTTAAATTTTCCCGTTGAACCACTTGGAATACTAAGGATACACGGGTACCTTACCATTGCCGTGACTTGTCATGGTCTTATGTGGTATCCTGTTGAAACTTACCATTGCCATGTCTTGACATGGTCTTACATGGTAGCCTTGCCTTATGAACTCACCAATGTCATGCCTTGGCATGGTCTTACATGGGACCTTTGCCTTATAGTAACTTATCAATGCCATGTCTTGACATGGTCTTACATGATTTACTTGCCTTAGAAACCTTACCAATTGTCATGCCTTGGCATGGTCTTACACGGTATCCTTAAACCCTAATGTCATGACATTTGTATCCTACACATTCCTAAGGTTCAACTGGGACTTTCTGAAATTACTTCTCCGTCAATTCATGCTTGAGTCTTCTTTGAATAATTTCATAAAATAAATATACACATGCTGGAAATTAACAATATTAACATAAAATAACAAAATATTGCATTTATTTACCGCAAACTTACCTCGAAACAAAATACGATCAACTATATCGATTTAGTCCACTATCTTTTTCTTTCCCCGGTCTAACTCCGGAATTTGTTCTTCTTGATCTATAATAAAAAAATTTAGCTTATTTAATACTCACATTTATTAAAACAGTCCTTGACCCAAACTTTGGCAAAATTACATTTTTGCCCCTAAACTTTTACATATTTACACTTTTCCCCAAGGCTCGTAAATTAAACTTCATCCTATTTTCTTATGTTTTATGACATGCTGATCATTTTTCTCTTCTATGACAACATCAAATTCTCACTCTAACATGTACTTATGACTATTAGGTATTTTTACCGATTAAGCCCTTTTACTCGTTTTCACTTAAAACCGAGTAGCACAAGTTGTCTAACATAATTTAAAACCTCATATTCTATCATAAAACACCAAAATACACAAATTTCACCTATGGGTATTTTTCCAAATATGAACCCTAGGTTGAATTATTGCTAGCATAAGCTAAATCGAGCTACTAGGATTTCAAAAACGTAAAGAACATTAAAAACGGGGCTTGGAATCACTTACTATGGAGTTTGGAAGCTTGAAACAAACCCTAGCTATGGAGAACCCTTTAATTTTCGTCCTAATGAAGAAGATGGACATACTTTGCCATCTTTTTCCTTTTTTTAATCTTTTAATTACCAAATGACCAAAATACCCTTAATACCTTTCTTTGAAAATTTTCATGTACAAGCCTATTTTTGTCCAAAATTTTAGAAATTGGTCAATTGCTATTTAAGACCTCCTCATTAATATTCCAAAGTAATTTCATACTAAAAACTTCTAGAATGCAAGTTTTGCAAATTATTTGATTTAGTCCCTAAATATCAAATTGGACCGTCTATCAATAAAATTTCTAAACGAAATTTTCACACAATCATGCAATCATGCCATAGACCTTAAAATGATAATAAAATAAAATTTTCTACCTCGGATTTGTGGTTTTGCAACAACTGTTCCATTTAGGCCCTATTTCAGGATGTTACTAGAAGAAATCCCAAGTAACTCGTTCACTCGGAACCACAAATATTAAAGTTTTCCACCAATAGTACGTTGTATCTCTCAGAAGTGAAACGACACATTTTACACATTCCTCAAGATTCAGAGACATTTCATCAAACACTCGTATTGTATTCTCTAACCAAAATTCGGCTCTTTTAGCATCATCATTCGTTGTAGCTCGGAACTCTTCAGCCCCATACTTTCTAATCTTATCAACTGGTGGTTTACTCAACTGTACCGGATTCACTCATGGCATATCAAGAGTTTGAGGAGGATTAACCGGGGGTGGAGGTTGTTGTACAACCAGATTGGTTCTAATATACTGAGTGAACCAATCATTCATCATCTGATAGAAGGCTTGTTTAGCCTCACCATCACGACTACTCGTAGCCGGTCGATAATTAGCTTGCATCGTCCCTTGCGCGGGAGCAGGTGCATTGCTTTCAACATCATTAGCTACATCTCTGTCAGGATCTATTACTATATAAAAGCACATTTCAATGTCAGGATTCATCACACTATCGTAGTTTCAGATATATGGCATGTATAGCTAGACTCACATACACTATGGTAGTCCTAGAACCGACTAAACCATAGCTCTAATACCAAATAAAATGTAACACCCCATCCCGTAACCGTCACCGGAATAGGTAAGGAGCATTACCAGACAGAAAAAACTTTACAGATCAATACAGAATCACGGATATCATATATTATTAATGCAAAAGCAAATTAACAATTCATTTGTTATGGAGGTCTCCAAGACCTAAGACATACTTTTAGAAAAGGTCGGGACTAAACCAAAAACATTCAAAATTTTCAGAACTTAGAGAAATTTTTCAATGCTGTTGAAATCACATGCCCGTGTGACCAGGCCGTGTGTCTTACACGGGCACCAGACACGCCCATGTGCTATGGCCGTGCCAAAATAGAGTATATATACTGACTTTCACCTACGGCCAACAGACACGCCCGTGTGCTATGGTCGTATGATACTTAGTTAGCTAATGACTTAAGCCCACGGCCATATGATACGCCCATGTGTCTTAACCGTGTGGTCTTAAGCGGTTACTGCTTTGCATACAAGGCCACAAGGCACGCCCGTGTGCCCTGGCCGTGTGGCACAATGCAGGTTTGGTTTAAGCCAACTGGTCACCCCTTTCTGGGTCAATCCTACAATCAACATTAAACAACATTTATACCAAAATTCTCAGCTAATTTCATGCTTAAAACATGCTTTACTATAACTAAATCATCATCATTCAATAACTTATTCAAATCCATACCAAAACTAGGCCCAAAACATAACATTTGTTAGCCAACTCTCATGGCATAACATATATACATATCAAAACTTGAATACATAAACATTCCAGCCTATACATGCCATATTTAAAATATTTACACTTACAAAAGTACCAAAATGAGTTCATAGTGTGGTGACAATCCTCGACTATCCCTGAGCCTTCAGTAGCTACAATAACTGAAAGATAGACAGAAATTATACAGAGTAAGCTACAAAAAGCTTAGTAAGCCAAATACAATTGGTCTAACTATTAAAGCATATAAAGTACAAATCAACAACAAGAATTCTTAGCCATTTCACAGAATAGTTCATGAGCCTAACCATGCTCATTTGCTTGTATACGTGTCATGTTTCATTTCCATAATTTCATACATACTTCGCATTCATTATCTCACATCAGAAATTTAGTACGATACAAACGTACCTGTATAGATTATACATTTCAGATATTCATTCTCATATCTCATACTCTATCATCAAATGTTCAGAAACGATACATATACTCATAAATGGTTACAATTCCAACGTCCTGGACGTGGTCTTACATTAATTCAGTATCGATGCCTCTGTCCCAGACAGGGTCTTTCACGAAATCAAATACGATGCCGATGTCCCAGACATGGTCTTACACGTAAATCTCAAATCGAGGCCTATGTCCCATACACGGTCTGACACAATCTCTCAAATCTATGTTAACATTCTTTTAGAAACATACAAAGCTTTTCAGATACTAACATATTATCGGAGTTTACTCAAAATTTATTCATTAGGCTCTCAAGGCCATCCAATACAGATTACAGTTTGTATGCACATAATTTAGTCAATTTAACACGTAATTGTAATTTGACTTACCTCGTATGAATTTTGGAGGGAAACAAATCGACTATTCAACTATTTTAGACTTCCCTCGATCTAAATCTGATTTTCTTTGTTCTTGATCTATTACAATTCAAATCCAACCATTCAATCATTCATTTCATTTAAGATAATCCATGAACACATATTTTAGGCACTTTGCATTTTAACCCATACATTTTCACACTTTGACAATTTAGTCCATTTTTCACAAAATCACAAATATGAATAATTCACCAAGACTATAGCTTGGAAAAATATACATAGCTTCTATACAAGCCCAAATAACATATTTAATTCACAATTTAGTCCTTCAAAACCTCATTTTCACAAATTAGCCCAAATAGCTCTATTCCATCAAAAATTCAAGAATAAAAAATGACAATCTCACATGTATCTTTCATAATCCATATAAAAACATTACAAAACTCATATAATCATCAATGACACATTTCATAATCTTCAATAGATATAGAAATTCAAACATAAGTTTTGAAGAACACAAAGCAACGATCACAGAAACGTAGAAATTATCAAAAATTGAGCAAAATAAACTAACCTAATTAATCATGCAATAGCCAAATATCAAAAAGCTTCAATGGTTGTTTCTTTTCTCTATAATCGGTGGAAGATGATGAGAAAATAAATATGAAATGGCCTTTGCTTTATTAAATTTAACTTATTACATCAATTACCATATTGCCCTTTAGTTATAAACATTAAAATTCACCTACCATATGTCCATCAATGTCCATTACCCTTATCAATGGCATAATTACCATGCAAGGACCCTTATTTTAAAAGCCAAGGGAAATTAACCCCATTAACAATTAGCATGCAACTTTTGCATTTTACGCGATTTAATCATTTTTCATAATTAAGCACAGAAACAGACAAATTAAATCACAGAAACTTCGTAGATATAAATTCACATATCACAGACATAGAAAATAATATTAAAATATTTTTCAGAATCGGTTACGTGGTCTCAAAACCACTATTCTGACTAGGGTCTAAATCAGACTGTTACAGGTGACTTGCTCATCATTAAGTCACATGGTTAGTTCACCTTTGTAAACATCAATAAAAGTTCGGCCAGTGGCTAAAAATGGACGTCCCAAGATTATAGGAACCTCCTTGTTTGCCTCACAGTCAAGTATGATAAAATCAGCAGGAAAAACAAATTTATCTACACGAACTAAGACATATTTGATTTGCCTTCAAGTTGAGCCAAGGATCGATCGACTAGTTGTAATGTCACTGCAGTAGATTTCATGTGACCAATTCCTAACTTTCTAAAAGTAGATAGTGGCATTAGGCTAATGATAGCTCCCAAGTCGCATAAAGCCTTGCCCAAATAATGATTGCAATTGAACATGGGATGGTAAAGCTCCCAGGATCTTTTAATTTAGGGAGCAACTTGTTTGTTAAAATAACACTATAGCCTTCTGTGAGTGCAATAGTTTCAATATCAATGAGCTTCTTCTTCTTAGAAAAGAGGTCTTTCATAAATTTCCCATAACTCGGAATTTGTACCAGAATGTCTACTAAAGGAATGTTGATATGTAGTTGCTTCAGTATGTCCAGAAACTACTGATACTGCTTGTCATGCTTATTCTTCCTAAATCTTTGTGGGAAAGGTAAAGGTAGAGATACATTTGCTTGTGTCAATAGTTTCGAAGGTCAGACAATATGTATATGAGCGAAAATTTATGGAACTTCTTTGTCTGATGCATCGAGAAACTCTTCAGATTCAACCTTCTCACCAGTGATCACTCCATCTGTATCTTAAGGTGCTACAGTAAAGTCTATAAATGGTTTGCCAGTTTGTTTACCAATCCGAAGAGTTATAGCTTTACAATGTTCTTTCCCCCTTGAACTGGGATTTTTCGTGTCACTAGGTAATGAGCCTAGTGGTCGAGTATTTAGATTTAAAGCAAGTTGTCTTAAATGTGCCTCCAATGTTCGAATCACAAATGAATTCCCTTGTATTATAGCTTTCGTGCCAGTAATATGCTCTCCCATTAACGCCTCTAGAGTTGCTAATGGGTCAGAAGTACAAGCTTAAGTGTACAGTTGCTGTCGATGTCCTTGAACATGCTGATTCAGTATTGAAGAGTGTTATGGCACATGGCCTACCACATGGGTGACCATACGCCCGTGTGGCCTCGATAGTGGGGTTTTTGGCTTTCGCTGAAACCGTATTTTTTGCATTTTCAAGTACTGACCTGGTATCGATTTGATGCAGACACTATCCAAAGACCACTGAACCTAAGAAATAGTATTCAAAAACTCTAATTTAGTGCACAATTACGAAACTCAATTCGGAACAAATCCACATACACAACCTTAAAAGTTCAACCAACGAGTCCGAAAACTTACCACCAACAAACAGAGACCCTTAAAGATCAAATCGTTGAAGGAGTAGCAATTATTCCTTGACCTTCCCCTAGTCAAAACCCCTTTTAAAATACTAACCACAAAACAACAAGATTGCAGCAGCACAAAACTTACCCGACGATCACAGTCAAACATTTGTACGAGAATGAGGCAGATTTGAATAATCGAAAGAAGGAGAAGAAGTAAAATTTCGGTAGAGAAGAAAGGGAAACAAAATGGCAAAAGATGAAAGAATTTTGAGGAAAATTGACATCATAAGGTTTTATAAGGAGAGAGAAAATAAAAATAAAATAAAATGAAATAAAATTGATAATTGCCAAATCCCTTATTTCACTTGTAACACCCCTAACCCGTATCCGTCGCCAGATTAGGGTTACGAAGCATTACCAGTCAAATCACAACTCAAATAGACATTCGTTACATTTCATACTTCGAAATTCATCCTCATTTAAAACAAAATTTAGAAACTTTAATACTATTACAAATTTTATCATTTGATACTTAAAAATAATCAAACATGTGTAGTTAATTAACATATACTGAGCACGTGACAAGATATTTACTTCAATAGCAAAATATCAAACATACCACTTCTAACTCAATACACATGCACATTTTAAAACCAATGAACCATATTACACAATTTAGTCTCCACTCACATATACAACATTTGCAATAATTAATATGAACAAATATACCCATTTTCTCATTAGAAAAATTTTGCACATATATAATTATCAATTGAATCATATTCAAATTCCCAAATTAAACACATCACTTTACAATTACATTATAGTTCTATTAGCCAAACTTATTATCTAAATATTATGGCATTAAAACTCCTATAATAAATATCAATCATGTAATCAAACTAAATCATCTTATTCCATAACCGAATATATACCTATACACGTACATTATAATAGTTTAATTAATCAACCAATCATTCATGATAGAAATAATTTTCCTTGTCATTACAAACATAATCATATGCAAACCTGTCATATGCATCATTTATAAATATATTCAATTACTTATCTTTGACCGAATATGAATGTGAACCATTTATCATTTCATTAATAAATAACCGATTTCATGGGACCATATTAGTACTAATTCGTTTAGTACTTTACACATAATTGTAATCAAACTTAAACTAATCAAATTAATGTTAAAAACCGAATCACAAACAAAACATATCATATATTTATTTATGCATAGTTTACCTATCATTAGCCGAATATAAACATCATATTTTACACTTTTAAATATTTTATTATAAGCTAACCAAGACATACCTAAATCATAATCCCCAATTACCATTTGAAATTATACCAAAACACTTAACCAAAACAGTCAAGTAGCATATTCATTTCCTACCTTCACTAACTGAACCTAATAGCCAAATACCAACAATGACATATACATTACTTAACCAATTTAATACATGCCATATACCAAACATACATCCATCCATTATCTCATTACCAAGCTAAATTTTAAGTCCAAACATCACACCAAACACATCAAAGAAAAACATACTTTCTAAATTAAGCTAATTTCATGGCCTAATATGCATCATGACTTGCATTACTCATTATCGGAACACCAAAACTAAACACATCAAGCATATTAATCATAAAGATATGTATAACCGAACTTAAGCATAATGATCAAGCCATTTTTGCATGACCTAATATATACAATTAAAAATCAAACCTAATATAACAAGCCTATACATGCCATATGTTCAAAGTTCCAAACTTATAAAATACTGAAATAACGATCGGTAGTGTGACGGACTTCCTTGAAGATCCTCGAGCTCGTAACCAGCTTAAAAAATCTATAAAACAGCAAACAAACACACAGAGTAAGCTTAACTAGCTTAGTAAGTCATAAGCAAATAAAACATTTCAATAATGTACATAATTCAAATAAACCAAACTGAACCAAACAAAATTTAACCTTGTATACACGAATTATGCTTATCCACTCAATCATTAAGTCATAAACATAAATCACATAATATCAATGGTCGAATGTACATATGTTCATAACATAAATAATTCTAACTTATAATGCATATTTCATATATAAATCATAAGTACACACTTACCTTAATTTTTAAATCATTTTAACTTAGCACATACCTGACCCTTTTAGCTTGATTTCACATTCGATCTTAACTTAATATTGCTCATAGAACCATTAGAAATTAATAAGGATACTCGAATAGTCAAAAATCTAACATCCTAGACGTGGTCTTACATGTAATCACATATCAATGCCATTGTCTCAGACAGGGTCTTACACGAACTCATATACGATGTTGATGTCCTAGACATGGTCTTACACATCACAAATCAATGCCAACGTCCCAAACATGGTCTTACATGAAAAAAACATATCAAAATCCTATGTCATGACATATGTATCCTAACTATTCCTAAAGTTCGTGCGGGACTTTCGGACATCGTAACTCGATCATTTCAAGCTTGTAAATACTTCTTCCAAACTTATACAAATTCAGCTTGAACATATATACAAGTGATAATTCAATTCGGCACAAATAAATTATATACAATCGAATTTAACGACATTTATTTACTTATGAACTTACCTCGAATAAAGACAAATAGACTAGGTCGACTATCGATAACTTTAGATTTCCCCCGATCCAATTTTGATTTCTTCTTTTCCTATTCTAAATTAATATAAATTAAATTTATTTAATCATATATTCAATCAAATTCATCCAAAAACACATAAATGGACTAATTACACTTTTGCCCTGTAACATATCAAAATAGGGCTTAGTCAGAATAGTGGTTTCGGGACCACAAATCTGATGTTAAAATATTTAATTTATGATAATTATGAGGTTTATAATATTAATATATGCATGTGTTAAAGTTTCATGAAGAAATTCCAAGTATAAGGTGTCCAATTGGAAATTAGGGACTAAATTAAATAAGTTGCAAAATTTGTGTTCTAGAAGCAATTTGTATGAAATTTCTTTGGATTACTAATTTGTAGGTTTTAAAGAGAAATTTTCCCAATTTCTAAGTTTTTGGACAAAAATGGGCTTGTATGGAAAAATTTGAAGGAAAGGCATTAGGGGCATTTTGGTCATTTGGTATGTTAGTGAAATAAAATGGGAAAATAAGCCAAAAACCAGCTCATTTTCTCCATGTTGCTGCCGAAAATTAGGGTTCTCCATATCTAGGGTTTTCAAGCTTTCCAAGCTCAATAGTAAGTGCTTCCAAGCCCCGTTTTTAATGTTCTTCGTATTTTTGAAATCCTGGTAACTTGCTCTCTCTATTTCTACCGATATTTCATGCTATGGTTCATGTTTATAAATTTACCCATGCATGAGAAGCTTATGTTTTGATGATTTTTTGAGGGATATGAGAGTTTAAAGGATGGTAAACAACTTTTACTAAGTAGTTTTTCATGAAAAGGGCTTTAAGGACTATTTTGTAAAAGTTGTAGAAAAGGGTAGAAAAATGGGAAGTAAAGTAAAATATGGGCTGCTATGAGAATGAAAAATGTTCAGTTAGGCTTGGGTACCAAGAAATCCCATACATTGCATTATCCGAACCAAGAGACTAAATTGTAAATATATAAAAGTATAGGGTAAAATAGTAATTTTACCCAAGTATGAATTTTGGGTCGTTTTGAGTAATGTATGTATTAAACGAGCTAAATTTGGTATTATAGATCAAGAGAATCGAGATACGGGCCTTGATTGGGGAAAAACCAAGGTTTATGAGGTTTAGACTCAATTTTTAATATTTTGTACCGAGGTAAGTACATATGCAAATAAATACATTAATTATTATTAAATGATTTATTGATATTTTTATGCTGAATATACTTATTTGGCTTTGTTGATAATATAACATGTTTTGATGCCTTGCTATATGAATATGAGACGTTGGTCATGTGAAAGAAACCAATTATGCGATTACGTTCGGTAAAGGTCTAGAAGTCTAAAGTCCCGTTTGAACCTTAGGAATAGTTGAGGATACAAGTGACATGTCACTAGGATACTTATGTGTGTCATGAGCTCAATTGATATGTGATACATG
Source organism: Gossypium longicalyx (assembly GCA_025698465.1). Taxonomy (NCBI): domain Eukaryota; kingdom Viridiplantae; phylum Streptophyta; class Magnoliopsida; order Malvales; family Malvaceae; genus Gossypium; species Gossypium longicalyx. The sequence continues at coordinate 67,957,185 of CM047004.1, read as the reverse complement.
CTAGGGTCTGGGTGTTGGGTATCCTGAGTAGTGTTCGGATACTCTTTAGCTCTATGAGTAGCCCCCGTTGAGAGTGGCATGTGATTCTGTGATATGAGGTTTTAGGGTTTAGGGTTTTAAGGTTTAGGGTTTAGGGTTTAGGGTTTAGGGTAGCCAAGGCTACGCTCAAGCAGTTCGGTGCATTTTTTTCATGTGTCCAATTCGTATTCTGAGTGTTCAATGGGTAACGAAATATGAAGTTCAAAGTAAAATTTAGGTAAGCCACGTGTATGCAAAATGACACAGGTACGTATTTGAATTCATGTGAGTACTTTGGCAAATGATGGTTTGGTGGAAGGTATGTATATATGTATATATGTGTTTATGTGTATAAGTATGTGTGCTTAGATTATTAATAATTGAAAAATGTAGATTATTTGTATGTGTACTTACTAATCTTTATAGCTTACCCTCCTCTCTTTTCTCTTCTCTTTAGATGCGTCAAGCTAGCTCGAAGGATCGGGGGACGTCGGAGCTCGAATCACACTATCTTCAAGAAACTTGGGTATTAAAGTGTTTAATTATTTTGGTCATAGCATGTATAAGAAATTTGTCTATTTTGTGTATATGAGTCATGTTGAAGTAGTCAGTTGTAATGGCTCATTAAGGCATTAATTCTTTTGTATATGGCCATGTGATTTGGTCCATATTAATAATTGGGATGTATCCGTAAGTTTACCTTTGCATGCATGCTAAGATATGTGTGTGTTGATGATGTGCATTGTTTGGTGGACGACTATTTATTTACTTGTATATGGATGCAGGATTTAACACTCTTAATGATGTAATAATAAGGAATGTGGTAAACCATGAAATTAGTGTGGAATGACTAATGGACTAGTATAGAAAGGGGTCATAGTGATGCTATAATGTTGCATGTCTAAGTGTTCAAAATATATCATGGAACATGCTATTGAACATATGGGAGTGTATTATTGTTTAAGGGTGACCAATGGCTTGGAGAACAACCTTCAAATGGTCCACACGGGTAGACACACGGGCATGTGTCTAAACCATGTGTGACACACGGTCAGCCTCACAGGCGTGTTATTCGGTTGTGTGTCCCCTGCACCTTGAATTTTAGGGTAAATTGCATGGCAGTAAACACACGGGTAGAGACACGACCGTGTGTCTCAACAATGTGGAGGACATGTCCTCTGACGAAGGGAATGTGCTTTGTCGTGTGCCTCAAAATTTTATGATGACATCATAAACAGAATGCTCGCTAAAATCACACGGGCCACCACACGACGTGTGCTAGGCTGTGTGAGGGACACGGGCCAAGGACACGGGCGTGTGCTTGACTGTGTGAAAACCCCTATAGGTTCGAATTAGAAAATAAATCCAATAATTCAACACGAGTGTAGGACATGGGCATGTCCCCAAGCACGCGAGCGTGTGCAATGCCTCCACACGGGCGTGTGAGGCTTAAACCTAGAAATTTTCTCAAAATTTCTGTAAGTTCTGAATTTAGTCTCGGACCGCCAATAATATATGTTTTGGGCCTCATAGGTTCATAATAGAGACATTTTAACTTGGTTTAAATGGTTTTAGATTGGATGAAATTTTATGGTCCGATTTTCCATGTCTGTTTCTATTTAAGTCTGGTAATGCCTCGTACCCTGTCCCGATCTCGGATACAAGTAAGAAGTGTTACATTTATTGGTATCAGAGCTACGGTTTAGTCGATTCTTGGACTACGTAGCATGTGTCTGAGTCTAGCTATACATGCATGCGTAAATTGTGATAGTGTGACGACTCCTGACGATATTAAACTATGTTTTTCATTTAGTAATGGATCCCGACTGAGCTATAGCAGATGACGTAGAAAGCAATGCACCAGCCCCCGTTCAAGGGACGGTGCCTGAAGAGAGTAGACCCATAATTGTGAGCCAAAAGGGGAGGCTAGAGAGGCCTTCTTCCAAATGATGAATGATTGGCATGTTGAGTTCGTCCGTATAAACCTAGGTGCTCAGGCACAACCTCCTCCACCCCCTCCGAACCCTCAACCTGTACCCGTGATGCCTCGAGGTATTGATTTTATGAGATTTTCTAAAACTTCTGTGGATAAAGTTCGAAAACAATAAGCAGAGAAGTTTAGAGCTAACACTGAGGATGATGCTGAGAGAGTCGAGTTTTGGCTCGAGAATTCTATTCGGGTGTTCGAGGAGCTGTCTTGTACACTTGAAGAGTGTTTGAGGTGTGATATTTCATTGTTGAGGGATGATGCCTACCATTGGTGGAAGACTTTGATTTCGATTGTGCCTAAGGAGGCGGTTACTTAGGACTTCTTTCAGGAGGAATTTCGAAAGAAGTATATTAGCGAGAGGTTTATCGACCAGAAACGTAAGGAATTCTTTGAACTTAAGCAAGGTCGCCTGTTAGTTACTGAATACGAGCTAGAGTTCGTCTGACTTAGCAAGTATGCTTGAGAGTGTGTGCCCACTGAGGCTAAGATGTGTAGGAGGTTTGAGGACAGACTTAATGAGGATATCAAGGTGTTAGTAGGCATTCTTAAACTAAACGAATTTCTAGTGCTCGTTGAACGGGCATGTAAGGTTGAAGAATTGACAAAGGAGAATAAGAAAGCCGAGTTTGAAGCTAAAGATATGTGAAAAAGAATGATGAGCAGATTGGCCATAACTCAGTCTAAGAAATCTAAATATGTGTATTTCCGTTCTTATGCATCGACAGGACATTCCCATGGAAATCGTAGGAAGAAAATTTTAGGTTTTAGGACTCGGGCTACATCTGTAGCTAGCGTAGGAAATGCTAAACCTCATCGACCTAAGTGCGAATACTGCAGAAAACGTTATCCTGGATCATGTAGGAGGAATGATGGGACGTGTTATAGATGTGGTTCTCATGACCACTTTATTAAGGATTTTCCTGAAATGGGCGAGAGATTTCAGAATGCAAGACAGAGTGGTTCGGCTTCAAAGGTGAGACCCTCGAAAAGTGTTGGTACTGGAGTTGGCAGCAAAAATATGACACGAGAGATGGCAATGCGATCTGAGGCTAGGGTTCCGGCTAAAGCTTATGCCATACGAGTACGTGAAGAAGCATCGTCGCCTGACGTGATCACTGGTACATTTTCTCTTTATGACATTGTGGTTATTGCTTTGATAGATCCAGGCTCTACACATTCTTATGTATGTATGAAATTGGCATCTAGTATGAATTTACCTGTGGAGTCTACAGAATTTGTGATCAGAGTGTCCAACCCGTTAGGCAAGCATGTCTTAGTCGATAAAGCATGCAAAGAATGCCCTTTGATGATTAGAGGTCTTTATTTTTCGGCTGACTTGATGTTGTTGTCGTTTGATGAATTCGATGTTATTTTGGGTACAGATTAGTTGACACTCCATGGTGTTATAGTAGATTGTAAAAGGAAATTTATGGAATTGAGACATGTAAATGGTGAAATTCTTCGAGTCGAATCAGATGAACTTAGTGGCTTGCCGATTGTAATTTCTTTGATGACCACTCAAAAATGTATGAGGAAAGGATATGAAGCATATCTGGCTTATGTGCTGAATACAAAAGAATCTGAGTTGAAAGTCGAATCGGTACTTGTTGTATGTGAGTTTGCGGATGTGTTCCCGGAAGAATTGCCAGGTTTACCCCTTGTTAGGGAAGTTGGATTTGGTATTGAGTTAATACCAGGAACTGCACCTATCTCTATTGCTCCATATAGAATGGCTCCGATGGAGTTAAATGAATTAAAGTCACAATTGCAAGAATTTGTTGACAAAGGTTTTGCGAGACCCAGTTTTTCACCTTGGGGTGCTCCCATGTTATTCGTAAAGAAGAAGGATGGTTCCATGAGATTATGTTTTGATTACTGGAAACTCAATATGGTAACGATTAGGAACAAATATCCATTGCCAAGAATTGATGATTTGTTCGATTAGATAAAAGGAGCCACATGGTTTTCCAAGATAGATTTGAGGTCCGGTTATTACCAGCTGTGAGTTAAGGAGACAGACGTACCTAAGACTGCTTTTAGAACAAGGTATGGTCACTACAAATTCCTTGTTATGCCTTTCGAATTGACGAATGCCCCAACTGTGTTTATGGATTTAATGAATAGAATATTTCATCCATACTTGGATAAGTTTGTTGTGGTGTTCATAGATGACATTTTGATTTACTCTAAAGATGAGTCGGAACATGTCGAACATCCAAGGATCATTTTGCAGAGTTTGAGAGATAAGAAATTATATGCCAAGTTTAGTAAAACTGAGTTTTGGCTTCAGGAAGTTGGATTCTTAGGCCATATTGTTTCCAGTGATGGTATTCGGGCTGATCCTAGTAAGATTTCTGCCATTGTTGAATGGAAACCTCCAAGGAATGTAACTGAAGTTAGGAGCTTTTTGGGCTTAGCCGGTTATTACTGAAGGCTTGTGAAGGGATTTTCTATGATAGTCACCCCTATGACGAGGCTGCTGTAAAAGGATGTTAAGTTCGAGTGGACAAAAAAGTGCCAAGAAAGCTTTGAAAGGTTGAAAATGCTACTGGCCGAGGCGCCAGTGCTAGTACAACCAGAACCAGGGAAAGAATTTGTAATCTACAACGATGCGTCCTTAAATGGACTAGGATGTGTGCTTATGCAAGAAGGAAAAGTTGTATCCTATGCTTCGAGATAGCCGAAACCCCATGAGAAGAGTTATCCAACTCATGATTTGGAATTGGTTGCTATAGTGTTTGCCTTGAAGATATGGCGTCATTATTTGTTCAGAGAAAAATGCCATGTCTATACCGATCATAAGAGCCTCAAGTACTTGATGACTCAAAAATATTTGAATTTAAGCCGACGGATATGGTTGGAACTGTTGAAAGATTATGAGTTTATAATTGATTATCATCCGGGAAAGACGAACGTAGTCGCCGAAGCTTTGAGTAAGAAGTCCCTATTCGCTTTAAGGGCAATGAATGCAAAGATGACCTAATATGATAATGGTTCCATTTTAGCTGAATTGAGAGCTAGATCGACTCTTCTCTGTCAGATTTATAAAGCTCAGAAATTCGATGAAAAATTACAACCTAAGAAAGTTCAGTATGAATCAACCAACAAACCCGACTTCCAGATTGACTCTGAGGGATGCTTGAGATTTCGAGGAAGAATCTGTGTTCTAAAGGATACCGAGTTGATCTAGACTATTTTACATGAGGCACATAATAGTTACATGTCAGTCCATCTAGGAAGTACGAAGATGTACAATGACATGAAGAAAGTTTATTGGTGGAATGGAAAGAAAAGAGATATTTCAGAATTTGTAACAAGATGTTTGATTTGTCAACATGTTAAAGTTGAACATCAAGTACCCTCTGGTCTTATTCAACCTATTATGGTCCCTGACTGGAAATGGGATCAGATCACTATGGATTTCGTGACTAGGTTACCAGTGTAACACCTTATACCCTTAACCTACGCCGGGTCGAAGTATGAGGCATTACCTAACTTTATCTCATACATACAAACAATCTTGAGTTACCGAGACTTGGTCCAAATTAAAAAATTTTCAATTCCTACTTTAAACTTCTTATTATGAGCCTACGAACCCCAAGTCGACCGTTGAAAACTATTCAAAACCATTCCGGGTCCTTCATCCAACCTTAAGAAATTTGCCTTTAAAACAGGGCACACGTCCGTGTGGAAGGGTAACACGCCCGTGTGGAAGGGTGACACACCCGTGTCCCACACCCGTGTGGAATTAAATTCTAATTCACACCTATAGGGGTTTTCACACGGCTAGACTGTAACACCCCTTACCCGTGTTCGACGCCGGAACAGGGTACAAGGCATTACCGGACTTAATCACTAATCATTGTATAAAAACCGATTCATAATTTCACTCTAATTTAAAAATTTTTCAAACACATTCAAGCTGTCCCTTAAAAAGAGCTTACAAGGCCCATATCATGCTTTAATTCAACCACACACATAAGCAAGCATGCACACTCATAAATTGCATCATTTAATTAATAACATAATCAAGACTATCTACATTAAATGACTTTATACAATAGAGACCTTCAAATAACATAGGTCAGTATTTTAGGCCCATTCCTAGCAACTTAGTAACAATTAAACGAGTCTCCATACATGCCAAAGACTTAAAAATACTTTAAAACCTTTATATATCGATCAATAGTTTGATAGTGTGATTTAACCTCCGGCGACCTCCAACTCGAGCTAACATCTGAGACACTATAGGAAAAAGGAAAGGAAGGGAGTAAGCATTATAGCTTAGTAAGTAAGTATGTAAATATTAATAAACAATACATTATCATACTTTAAATGAAGTCACAATATGTTCCCAGAATATTACCATCACAAACACACACATACTTTCACTATTACAATCATAAACAGGATCAAAATAAGCTGTCTAGCAGAGTACCAGCAGCTAAATTATTTATTTCTGGAGCTATAGAACTCCAAATTACAAAACGTTAATTTTTCTTGAAACTAGATTTATATTTCTACTTACTAATTTTTTCTAGAATTTTTGGTCGGGACAATTAATACAGTTTATTAGTTAAAGTCTCCCCTGTTTCAGGGTATGACTACTCTGACCCCTGTGCACTACGACCCAAATTTCTTCCTGTACAGAATACCAACGACCATGCCATTTTTCCCTTAAAAATATACTCAATAAGGAATCCATTCATGTAAGATATGACTCTTAATAATTTTTGTACAATTTATGGTGAATTTATAAAATCAGAACAATGGATCTCAAATTCATTCAGACCCTATTTCACAAGAATTCAAATATCACACAATATAGAATTCTTTTGCTTCCCCTGTTTCTTTTATGTGAAAATAGACTCATTAATATTTATTTTCATATATCATTTGCATTTTTATTCAACTTGCATGATTTTTGGTAAATTTTTAAAATCATGTAACTGCTGCTGTCCAACACTGTTTTATTTCTAATATTCATTCTTGCATAATTTCACCTAGTCCTTTTTGTTATACCAGAATTCACTCAATTATCGAGCACATAGCTCCTAACTTTTCATAAACATAAATTTGCACATATCCACCTTATAATAACTTTCACATATTACCACTTTATCGATTTTGCCCGTTGAACTCAACGGAAAAATAACAAATATACCATTGTTTACACATATTTCCCCCTTTCCACACTTATAGCCGAAGCTATCTAATACGCATAGTAGCCTGCACTTAGTACTACACATGTGACAAACAATCCGGTACATATAGTAGCCTGCACTTAGTACCACACACGTGACCTCACCATCTGATACACATAGTAGCCTGCACTTAGTACTACACATGCGACCAACAATCCGGTACACGTAGTAGCCTGCACTTAGTATTACACACGTGACCTAGCCAGTTTATCTCGTAGCTCTCTTGTCTACATGGTGTACACATAGTATCACCCATGTGACCTAGCCACATCATAATGTATTGTAACTCTCTTGTACACATGATGTGCACTCAGCACCATACATGTGACCTAGCTACATACCGTCTGTATCATCCAATCTTTCCGAAGGTTCAACCGGGATTTCTCTCTCTTTCTAATACTTGATTCCATACTTCCAATAGTCAATAATGATTCAAAAATCAGCTACAATACATAAAATAAGCTGAAATATAAAAACATAATAAAGATAATGTATTATTTACATACAAACTTACATACTTTCTCATTTCCATGTCGAATTAATATTGAACATTTAAAACATCATAATTATACTTACTTTCAACACCTCGGAAATCATAGTAAATATATCAATTTTACATTGAAACATGCATAAATTAATGCTTATTATACATATGAACTTACCTCGATACTAAAACGGTCATTTTACCAACTTTCCCGATTTTCGATTTTTCTCCCATTCTAGGTTCAAATCTCATTTTCCAGGATCTAAAACATCATATTTTACTTATTTAATTAATGTACTGTTCAAAACAGTCCTTAACTCAAACTTTGGAAAAATTACAATTTTGCCCCCAAACTTTTGCATATTTACACTTTTGCCCCTAGGCTCGAGAATTAAACTTCATCCCTTATTCTTATGTTTTATGATATTCTAATCATTTTTCCCTTCTATGGCAATATCAAGTTCTCACTCTAACACATAGTTATGAACAATAACAACTTTTACCGATTAAGCCGTTTTACTCATTTTTTTCTTAAAACCGCTTAGCAAAAGTTGTTTTACATAATTTCAGCCTTTATATTCTACCATAAAACATCAAAATAAACACATTTCACCTATGAGTATTTTTCCAAATATGAACCCTAGCTTAAATTATTGCTAGATTAAGCTTAATCAAGTTACCGGGATTCCAAAAACGTAAAGAACTTGAAAAACGGGGCTAGAACGGACTTACTATTGAGCTTGGAAAGCTTGAAAACCCTAGCCATGGCTTCCCCCATGCTAATTTCAGCCTCCATGAAAAAGATGAGTCAATTTTGGCTTTATTTTCCCTTTTTATTTCTTTTAATTACCAAATGACTAAAATGCCCTTAAGGACTTTCTTTAAAATTTTGTCCTATTCATGCCCATTTTTGTCCAAACGAAATATAATGGTCTAATTACCATTTAAGAACCTCCTCTTTAAACCCCCATTTCAATCAAGTACTTATGAATTAGAACACATATTTTGCAACTTTTTCAATTTAGTCCTAAAAGTCTAATTAAGCATTTTATCAGTAAAATTACTTAACGATATTTTTACACAATATTTTAATCAATAAATAAACCTTAAAACTTAATTGGAATAAATTTTTTAACTTTAAATTCGTGGTTGTAAAACCATCATTCCGTTTAGGCCCTAAATCGGTCACATGAAGAACTGCGCAAATAAGCCCTAATAGGCAAATTAAACATGCAATCTATAAAATTTCTTATCAATACTCTAACACATGCATCTAATCACTCAGTAAATCATAAAAATTAATCGAAATAAACTTTTCTATCTCAGATTTGTGGTTTCACAACCACTATTCCATTTAGGCCCTATTTCAAGATGTTACATAGACACACGCCTGTGTCAATGGCCCGTGTCCCTCACACGGCCACAACTTGCCCGAGTCCTAGCCCGTGAGCAAAAACCTGGGTATTTTGTTTTTGATGTCAACATCCCCAGAATGTCACACGACCATGGCACACGCCCGTGTACTAGGCCGTGTCCTCCACACGGCTGAGACACACGGTCGTGTCTCTACCCGTGTGTTTATTATCATGCATATTGACATGAAATTTTTACGTGCAGAGGACACACGACTGGACCACACGCCCATGGGGCGGACCGTGTGTCACACACGGCCTAGACACACGCCCATGTGTCTAACCGTGTGGACAATATAAGGCTATTTACCAAGCCTCATTGCCACCCTTGCATACCTATTTTTATGCAAATGCCAACCAATACCAAATCAAGCATGACTTTCCACAATCAAATTAGCCAAAATAGATATTCAATCAACCATGAAGATGCATCTTTTATAAACTCAAAATAAATATTAGCCATCATTCATGGGTTGATACTAAGTGTGGGATTTATCCCAAGCCAACACATTTGGCCAATTCTCAAAGACTTAAAACAATAAGTTCTAACCCTATACATGCCATATTTAAAAATATAAATCCAACTATACCGAATGTTTCGGCTGATAGTGTGATCGATATCTCTAACTTCTGGTGATCCTTGAGCTAGTTAGGCGGCATTGAAAGAAAATGGAAAGGAAAGGGAGTAAGCATAAAGCTTAGTAAGTCGCATATAAATAAGTGTACCACAACATTTATTCATAACCAACATGTTCATAACACAAAAGTAGGCATAGGTGTAACTTACTCACTACCATCCATACAAATCACATTATATATATATTGATCTCAGATCTCATACGTGCCAATTAGGTACCTGTACCATTCACAACACAGTTATACTTTCCTTATTAGCTTAAAAACATAACAATCACCGTTGAACCATTTAGAATATCACTGGGTATTCAATAAGCCTCAGACATGGGTAGGGTGACGATGTTATGTCCCAAACATGGTCTTACACTGGCTCATATCTCAAGTCGATGCCATGCTCCAGACATGGTCTTACACTGACCATCATCTCGTAGCCGATGCATGTCCCTGACATGTCTTACACTAGCCTTCCTCTCAATGCCGATGCCATGTCCCAAACATGGTCTTACACTGGCTCTCATAATGTGGCCGATGCATGTCTAAGACATGTCTTACAGTAGCTCACACAAGTGACCCTAATGTCACGGCATGAATATCCAGTTTACTTCCTATGTTCAATGGGAACTCTACTATCTCTATGATCATCATACTTTCTCAATTCCACAATCAAGCAATTCATGCTATATTAAATTTAAATGCAATTCGACACATACATTAGCAATTTAGATGTATTATTTATATACAACTTGTGAGTCAACTAAATGGCTAAAAATTTTAAGCTTTCAAACCCCCTTCAATGGCTAATTTTCGGTGGTGTAAAGGAGAAGAAAAGAAAAGATTACAACTTTTCTTTATTTTATTCAATTTGCTCATGTCATCAAAACCTAACACTTTGACTAATTGATTTTCCTTGTCTCATGGCCGGTTATGCACTTCTAATAGGGTCTAATTGCCTTTTAAAATCCCTCAATTTTTTATTCTCTAACAAAATAACACCTTTAGCTATCAATTTGAGACTTTTACACTATATGTGATTTAGTCCTTTTTGACAATTGGGCTCACAAACGTAAAAATTAACTTATTAAAATTTTCTTGCACTAATATATCAATGCTAGAACATAAAAATAATAATAAAATAATCTTTTCAAGTTTGGATTTGTGGTCCCGAGACCACTGTTCTGACTAGGCCCTAAATCGGGCTGTTACATTTCTCTCCATTAGGGATTTTCGTCCTCGAAAATCTTACCGGCGAATAAGTTCGGGTACTGCTCCCTCATAGACTCCTCGGGTTCCCACGTGGCTTCCTCGACTCCATGTCTATGCCACAAAACTTTCACAAGTTCTATACTCTTATTTTTCAATTGTTTGACTTCCCGGGCTAAAATTCTGACCGGCTCTTCGCCATATGTCATGTCCAGAAGAATCTCAACCTCTGTTGGCTCAATCACATGCGAAGGGTCTGATCTATATTGACGTAGCATAGACACATGAAACACGTCGTGAATCTTCTCCAACTCTGGTGGAAAATCCAATCAGTAGGCAACTGGCCCTACTCTCTCAGTAACCTCATAAAGTCCTATGAAACGAGGACTCAACGTGCCTTTTCTACCAAATTTGAGAACTTTTCTCCATAGAGATACTTTCAAAAATACCTTATTACTCACTTAAAATTCAATTTCCTTTTGTTTCAAATCCGCATATGATTTCTATCTATCTGAGGTGACCTTCAAGTAGTCACAAATCACTTTAAATTTCTCTTCAGTCTCTTTGACTAAATCGACCCCGTGAATCAGACTCTCTCTGAGTTCAGTCCAATATAAGGGCGTAGGACATTTTCGTCCATACAAAGCCTCATAAGGCACCATTTCAAGACTTCTCTGATAACTATTACTATAGAAAAATTCAACCAATGGTAGATACTTTTCCCAATTGCCTTGGAACTTGAGGACGTAACACCGTAACATGTCCTCTAATATATGTATTACCCTCTCTGACTATCCGTTGGTTTGCGGATGAAAAGCTGTGCTAAAACTTAATTTTGTTCATTATACCTCTAGTAACTTTTTCCAAAATCTCGAGGTAAATCTCGGGTCTCTGTCTGAAATAATCGATATGGGCACCCCGTGTAGTCTCACAATCTCAGAAATCAAGTTGGCTAGTCTCCCAAGTGAGTAGTCGGTACACACTAGTATGAAATGTGCCGGCTTTGTTAGCCTATCCACAATAACCTATACTGCATCTTTCTTTTTCGGGGTTATTGGCAAACCTATCACAAAGTTCGTAGTGATCCGATCCCACTTCCACTCTAGGACCATGATAGGCTGAAGTAGACCCGAAGGTACTTGATGTTCAGCCTTTACTTGTTGACATACTAGGCACTTGGAGACGAACTCAAAAATATATGTTTTCATACCCGACCACCAATACATTTTTTTTAGGTCATTGTACATTTTCACACTACCCGGGTGAACGGATAAACAACCACTATGCACCTCTCTCAGAATCTTCTGAATAAGCTCATTGTCTTTGGATATACAAACTCTGTCTTTGAACATTATGCATCCATCGGTACTAATACAAAAATCTGACTTAATTCCTGACTCACACTGAATTCTCTTGGCTTGCAATTTCTCATCACCTTTCTGAGCTTCTCGAATCTCTTGAAAAAACGTTGGTCTAGCTCTCAACTCTATTATAACTGAACCATCATCAGACAAAGCCATATTGGCATTCATTGCTCTCAACGTAAATAATGATTTTCTACTTAATGCATTGGCGACGACATTCGCCTTCCCCGGATGGTAGTCGATAATCAACTCGTAGTCCTTTAATAGCTCTAACCATCGGTGTTGCCACAAATTTAACTCTTTGTGAGTCATCAAGTACTTTAAGCTCTTATGGTCGGTGAATACCTGACATTTCTCTCCATACAAATGGTGTCTCCAAATCTTTAACGTCAACACAACAGCTGCTAGTTCCAAGTCATGGGTTGGTTAATTTCTCTTGTGTAGCTTTAGTTGTCTCGAGGCATAGGCTATAACCTTGCCTTTTTGCATGAGAACACACCCCAAACCATTCACGGAGGCATCACTATATATCACAAATTCCTTACCTGACTCCGGTTGCACTAAGACTAGTGCTTTGGTCAACAAAGCTTTTAATTTCTCAAAACTCTGTTAGCACTTTTCTGTCCATTCGAATTTGACATCTTTTTGTAACAATCTTGTCATCAGCATAGCTATCATAGAGAATCCGTTTACAAACATTCCATAGTATCTTGCCAAACCCAACAAGCTTCAAACTTCAGTTACATTCTTCAGCTGTTTCCACTCCACAATAGCGGAGATCTTGCTTGGGTCAACTTTAATCCCATCACCTGACACAATGTGCCCTAGAAATTCGACCTCTTTAAGCCAAAATTCACTCTTACTAAACTTGGCATATAACTGCTGGTCTCTCAAGGTTTGTAACATAACTCTCAGATGCTCCATGTGCTTGCTCTCGTCACGCGAATAAACCAATATATCATCAATAAAGATAACGACAAACTTATCTAAATACAGTCAGAAAATGTTGTTCATCAAATCCATAAACACCGCCAGGGCATTAGCCAAACCAAAGGGCATGACGAGAAACTTATAATGTTCGTATCTTGTCCGAAACGTAGTCTTCGACATATCTTGCTCTTTAACCCTTAATTGGTAATATCCGGACCTCAGGTCAATCTTGGAAAATACAGTGGCTCCCTTTAACTGATCAAACAAGTCATCAATCCTTGGCAAGGGATATTTGTTCTTCACTGTTACCTTGTTGAGCTGCCTGTAGTCGATGCATAACCTCATCGATCTATCTTTCTTCTTCACAAAAAGTACTAGAGCACCCCACGGTGAAAAACTCAGTCTCGCAAAGCCCTTATCCATTAGCTCTTGCAACTGTGCCTTCAACTCTTTCAACTCTCTTAGAGCCATCCTATACGGAGCAATCAAGATGGGTGTCGTACCGGGGACCAACTCAATTCCAAATTCAATTTCCCTCACTGGAGGTAATCCGGGTAACTCCTCCAAGAACACATCTTTAAACTCACAAACTACCAGCACTGACTCAATGTTCAACTCAGACACTTGAGTATTCAGCACAAAAGCTAAGTAAACCTCATATCCTTTTCTCAAATATTTCTGAACAGTCAAAGACAATAATATTACGGGCAATTTATCTGACTCATCTGGTCCAACCCGAAGAACATTCCCATATTTACATTTCAACTCAATTACTTTTCTCCCACATTCCACTATAACACTATGAGAAGCCAACCAATCCATCCTAAGGATTACATCAAATTCATTAAATGACAATAACATCAAGTTAGCTGGAAAACAGTGACCTCTAATTGTCAAAGGACAATTTCTACATACTTGGTCTACTAATACATGCTTGCCTAAAAGATTAGACACTTTGATCACAAACTCAGTGGACACTACTAGCATACTCGTACGAGGTATCAATTCCAGGAAAATATAAGAGTGGGTAGATCCCAGGTCAATTAAAGCAATAACAGATATGTCATAGATAGAAAAGGTACCCGTTATCACATCGGGAGACTCTGCCTCTTCCCGGGCTTGTATAGCATAAGTCCTTCTAGGTGCTCTGCCCTCAGACCTTACTGCGGTATCTCTTGCCGCACTCTTACAGCTAGCCCCACTCTCGGGGTTCTTTTATGGTGTACCCCTCAACGGTGCACTACTTACCTTCACTTCTTACTTCTTTTCTCTCTCTTCCATTTTAGGACAATCACTGATAAAGTGGTCTAGTGACCCACACTTGAAGCAGCCCTTTTCGTTTCCTTCGCACTCGCTGAAGTGACGTCTTCCATATTGCGAACACTCCAGTTTATTTAGTCAAGCACTACCAAAACTTGTGACCGAAATGGTTTGGGCTCTAGATGTTGTGTTCTGCTGATTCTTGTTTCTGTTCGAGTACCCCACCGAAGTATTCGATCGGGTAGAGAATTCCTTTGATCTCTTGGCTAAGGATTGATATGATTTCCCCATCTGTCTCTTTTTCGAATCCCACAACTCAAATACCACTTTCCTCCTTTCTTTAATCAGCTTTTCGGCCTTACAAGCTCTTTCAACAAGGACTACAAATTCTCGTAGCTCTAAAATGCAAACAAACACTCGGATGTCTTCATTGAGGCCATCCTCAAACCTCTTACAAAATGCGGTTTTTATAGATACGCACTCCCGTGCATACTTACTGAGCCTCACAAATTCCCGCTCATATTCCATCACTAACATTTGGTCTTACTTTAGCTCTAGGAATTCTTTCCTCTTTTGATCTATAAATATTTGGCTAATATACTTTTTCTAGAATTCTTCCTGGAAGAATTCCCACATGATCCTCTCTTTCGGTACAATAGACACGAGATTGTTCCACCACTAATAAGTCGAGTCTCGTAGAAGTGACACGGCACACTTTATACACTCGTCAGGTGTACATGACAGTTTATCGAATACTCTTATAGTATTTTCTAGCAAAAACTCTGCCCTTTCCGGGTGATCATCTGTACTAGCTCAAAATTTCTCGGCCCTTTATTTTCAAATCTTGTCTACTAGAGGCTTCTCTCTTCTAAATAGGTCCGCACCTTGTGAAGCCACCGGGGCATACTGAGGAATCGGAGGAGGTGGGGGAGGTGGAATGTTTGGTTTCGCACGGACGAACTTTGTGTACCAAGCATCCATCATTCAGAGATATGCTTCTCTAGCCCCTCCACCTTGGCCCATAGTCACGGGCTCACTCTCAACTGGCGTGGTCCCTTCGGCAAGAGCCGGCATATTACTTTCCACGTCATCTATCGTGGCTTCAGCAGGATCTATTTACTGTATAAAAACATAATTTATAATCATCAGAATTCGTCACACTATCAATGTACAACTATGGCATGTATAGCTAGACTCGTACTCTCACTAGGTTATTCTTAGAATCGACTAAACCATAGCTCTAATACCACTAAATGTAACACCCTATACCCGTAACCCATGCCGGGTCAAAGTATGAGGCATTACCTAACTTTATCTCATGCATACAAACAGTCTCGAGTCACCGAGACTTGGTCCAAATTAAAAAAATTCCAATTCATACTTAAACTTCTTATTATGAGCCTACGAGCCCCAAGTCGACCGTTGAAAACTATTCGGAACCATTCCGGGTCCTTAATCCAACCTTAAGAAATTTGCCTTTAAAATAGGGCACACGCCCGTGCGGAAGAGTAACACGCCCGTGTGGAAGGGTAACATGCCCATGTGGAAGGGTGACATGCCCGTGTCCCACACCCATGTGGAATTAAATCCTAATTCACACCTACAGGGGTTTTCACACAACCAGACACACACCCGTCTCAATGGCCTGCGTCCCTCACACAGCCACTACACACCCATGTCCTAGCCAGTGTGCAAAAACCTGGGTATTCTGTTTCTAACGTCAGCATCCCTAGAATGTCACACGGCCATGGCACATGCCCGTGTACTATGCCGTGTCCTCCACACGGCTGAGACACACAGTCGTGTGTTTATTATCATGCATACTGACTTAAATGTTTTACGTGGAAGGGACACACGGCCAGACCACACACCCATGGAGCTGACCTTCTGTCACACAGGGCCTAGACACAGGCCCGTGTGTCTACCCGTATCGACAATATAAGGCTATTTACCAAGCCTCATTGCCACCCTTGCATACCTATTTTCATGCAAATGCCAACAAATACCAAATCAAGCATGACTTTCCACAATCAAACTAACCAAAATAGATATTCATTCAACCATGAAGATGCATATTTTATAAACTCAAAATAAATATTAGCCATCATTCATGGCTTGATACTAAGTGTGGGATTTATCTCAAGCCAACACATTTGGCCAATTCTCAAAGACTCAAAATAATAAGTTATAACCCTATACATGCCATATTCAAAAATATAAATCCAACTATACCGAATGTTTCGACTGATAGTGTGATCAATATCTCTGACTTCTGGTGATCCTTGAGCTAGTTAGGCGGCACTGAAAGAAAAGGGAAAGGAAAGGGAGTAAGCATAAAGCTTAGTAAGTCGCATATAAATAAGTATACCATAACATTTATTCATAATCAACATGTTCATAACACCAAAGTAGGCATAGGTGTAACTTACTCACTACCATCCATAAAAATCACATTTTATATATTGAGCTCGTATCTCATACGTACCAATTAGGTACCTATACTATTCGCAACACGGTTATACTTTCCTCATTAGCTCAAAAGCATAACATTCACCATTGAACCATTCAGAATATCACCGGGTATTCATTAAGCCTCAAACATGGGTAGGGTGTCGATGCTATGTCCCAGACATGGTCTTACACTGGCTCATATCTCAAGTCAATGCCATGTCCCAGACATGGTCTTACTCTAACCATCATCTCGTAGCCAATGCATGTCCCTGACATGTCTTACACTAGCCCTCGTCTCAATACCAATGCTATGTCCGGACATGGTCTTACACTGGCTCTCATAATGTGGTCGATGCATGTCCCAGACATGTCTTACACTAGCTCACAGAAGTGACCCTAATGTCACGACATGAATATCTGGTTTACTTCCTATGTTCAACGGGAACTCTATTATCTCTATTATCATCAAACTTTCTCAATTCCACAATCAAGCAATTCATGTTATATTAAATTTAAATGCAATTTGACACATACATTAGCAATGTAGTTGTATCATTTATATACAACTTACCTCGGATTACAAAATACACACGACTAGTTGGTTTAGTCGATTTGCTTGGCTTTCCCACAATCCAGGCTTGGATTTGGCAAATCTTGATTTGTGAGTCAACTAAGTGGCTGAAAATTTTGAGCTTTCAAACTCCTTTCAATGGCTGATTTTCGGTGGTGTGAAGGAGAAGAAAAGAAAAGATGACAACTTTTCTTTATTGTATTCAATTTACTTATGTCATAAAAACTTAACACTTTGGCTAATTGATTTTCCTTGTCTCATGGCCGGCTATGCACTTCTAATAGGGTCTAATTGCCTTTTAAAATCCCCCAATTTTGATTCTCTAACAAAATAACACCTTTAGCTATCAATTTGGGACTTTTGCACTTTATGTGATTTAGTCCTTTTTCGCAATTGGGCTCACAAACGTCAAAATTAACTTATTAAATTTTTCTTCACTAATATATTAATGCTAGAGCATCAAAATAATAATAAAATAATATTTTTAACTTTGGATTTGTGGTCCCGAGACCACTATTCTGACTAGGCTCTAAATCGAGCTGTTACAGCCAGTGACTCCGAGAAAAAAAGATGTTATTTGGGTAATAGTCAACAGATTGACTAAATTGACCCATTTTATATCGGTATGTACAGATTATTCTCTAGATAAGTTAGCCGATTTGTACATTTCAGAGATTGTTAGACTTCATGGTGTGCCATCATTGATTATTTCGGATAGAGATCCAAGATTTACGTCGTGATTTTGGAAGAAGGTGCAAGCGGCTTTGGGAACGAAGCTGAATTTTAGTACTGCTTTCACCCCCAAACCGATGGGAAATCTAAGAGAATAATTCAGACACTTGAAGATATGCCTAGATGTTGTGTTCTTGAGTTTCAAGGTAGTTGGGAAAATTGTCTACCTTTGGTCTAATTTGCTTATAATAACAGTTATCAGTCCAGTATAAAGATGGCACCTTATGAGGCGTTATACGGTCGAAAATGTCAAACTCCTTTATATTCGACAGATCTTAAAGAAAGTAAAATTTTTGGAGTTGATTTGATCACAGAAACTGAGGATAAGGTTAAGGTGATTCAAGATTATTTAAAAGCAGTGTCGGATAGATAGAAATCGTATGTAGATTTGAAAAGAAAGGAAATTGAGTATCAAGTGGGTGACAAGGTATTCTTAAAGGTATCACCCTAGAAAATAATTTTAAGATTTGGTAGAAATGGGAAATTAAGTCCTCGTTTTGTTGGGCCTTAAGAGATTATCGAGAGAATAGGATCGGTTGCCAATCGTTTAGCTTTGCCAGTGGAGTTGGAAAAGATACATGACGTGTTCCATGTATCTATGTTACGTCGGTATAGATCAGACCCCTCGCATGTGATTACCCAGCAGAGGTTGAAATTCAACCAGACATGACTTACGGTGAGGAACTAGTTAAGATCTTGGCAAGGAAAGTTAAGCAACTAAGGAACAAAAGTATTGCCCTTGTGAAGGTATTATGGCATAGACATGGGGTTGAAGAGGCCACTTAGGAACCAGAGGAAACTATGAGAAGTCAATATCCGAACCTGTTTACTAGTAAGACTTTCGAGGACGAAAGTTCCTAAGGGGGAGAAATGTAACATCCCAAAATAGGGCTTAGTCAGAATAGCAATTTTGGGACAACAAATCCAATGTTAACATATTTAATTTATGATCATTATGAGGTTTAAAATATGAATATATGCATGTGTTGAATTTTCATGAAGAAATTCCAAGAATAAGGTGTCCAATTGGAAATTAGGGACTAAATTGAATAAGTTGCAAAATTTGTGTTCTAGAAGAAATTTGTATGAAATTGATTTGGATTATTAATTAGGAGGTTTTAAAGAGAAATTTTCCCAATTTCTAAGTTTTTGGACAAAAATGGGCTTGTATGGAAAAATTTGAAGGAAAGGCATTAAGGCCATTTTGGTCATTTGGTATGTTAGTGAAATAAAATGGGAAAATAAGCCAAAAATCAGCTCATTTTCTCCATGTTGCTGCCGAAAATTATGGTTCTCCATAGCTAGGGTTTTCAAGCTTTCCAAGCTCAATAGTAAGTGCTCCCAAGCTCCGTTTTTAAGGTTCTTCGTATTTTTGAAATCTCGGTAACTTGCTCTCTCTATTTCTACCCATATTTCATGCTAGAGTTCATGTTTAGAAATTTACCCATGCATGAGAGGCTTATGTTTTGATGATTTTTGGAGGAATATGAGAGTTTAAAGGATGGTAAACAACTTTTACTAAGCATTTTTTCATGAAAAGGGCTTTAAGGACAATTTTGTAAAAGTTCTAGAAAAGGGTAGAAAAATGTGAAGTAAAGTAAAATATGGGCGGTTATGAGCATGAGAAATGTTCGATTAGGCTTGGGTAACCAAGAAATCCCATACATTGCATTATCCGAACCTAGGGACTAAATTGTAAATATATGAAAGTATAGAGGTAAAATAGTAATTTTACCCAAGTATGAATTTTGGGACATTTTGAGTAATGTATGTATTAAATGAGCTAAATTTGGTATTATAGATCAAGAGAATTGAGATACGGGCCTTGATCGAGGAAAGAACAAGGTTTACAAGGTTTAGGCTCGATTTCTAATATTTTGTACAGAGGTAAGTACATATGCAAATAAATACATTAATTATTAATAAATGATTTATTGATATTTGTATGCTTAATATACTTATTTGGCTATGTTGATAATATAACATGTTTTGATGCCTTGCTATATGAATATGAGATGTTGGTCATGTGAAAGAAACCAATTATACGAGTACGTTCGGTAAAGGTCTGGAAGTCTAAAATCCTGTTTCAACCTTAGGAATAGTTAAGGATACAAGTGACATGTCACTAGGATAGTTATGTGTGTCATGAGCTCAATTGATATGTGATACATTCTAGGGTCTAGGTGTTGGGTATCCTGGGTAGTGTTCGGATCGGATACTCTTTAGCTCTACGAGTAGCCCCCGTTGAGAGCGGCATGTGATTCTGTGATATGAGGCACTTCGGTGCACATTCTGTCATGTAGCAAAGGCTACGCTCAAGCAGTTCGGTGCATTTTTTTCATGTGTCCGATTCGTATTCCGAGTGTTCAATGGGTAACGAAATATGAAGTTCAAAAGTAAAATTTAGGTAAGCCACGTGTATGCAAAATGACACAGGTACGTATTTGAATTCATGTGAGTACTTTGGCAAATGATGGTTTTGTGGAAGGTATGTATATATGTGTTTATGTGTATAAGTATTTGTGCTTAGATTATTAATAATTGAAAAATATAGATTATTTGTATGTGTACTTACTAAGCTTTATAGCTTACCCTCCTCTCTTTTCCCTTCTCTTTAGATACGTCAAGCTAGCTCGAAGGATCGGGGGACGTCGAAGCTCGGATCACATTATCTTCAAGAAACTTGGGTATTAAAGTGTTTAATTATTTTGGTCATGGCATATATAGGAAATTTGTCTATTTTGTGTATATGAGTCATGTTGAAGTAGTCAGTTGTAATGGCTCATTAAGGCATTAATTCTTTTGTATATGGCCATGTGATTTGGTCCATATTAATGATTGGATGTATCCCTAAGTTTACCTTTGCATGCATGCTAAGATATGTGTGTGTTGATGATGAGCATTGTTTGGTGGATGACTATTTATTTACTTGTATATGGATGCAAGTTTTAACACTTTTAATGATGTAATAATAAGGAATGTTGTAAACCATGAAATTAGTGTGGAATGACTAAAAGATAACGTTGTGTGTGTACTAATGGACTAGTATAGAAAAGGATCATAGCGATTCTATAATGTTGCATGTCTAAGTGTTCAAAATATATCGTGGAACATGCTATTGAACACATGGGAGTGTATGATTGTTTAAAGGTGACCAATGGCTTGGAGAACAACCTAGCAAATGGTCAACACGGGTAAATACACGGGCATGTGTCAGGACCGTGTGTGACACACGGTCAGCCACATGGGCGTTTTATTCGATCGTGTGTCCCCTGCACCTTGAATTTTAGGGTAAATTGCATCGTAGTATACACACGGGTAGAGACACGGTTGTGTGTCTCAACCGTGTGGAGGACACGGCCTCTAACCATGGGCGTGTGCTTGGCCATGTGCCTCAAAATTGTATGATGACATCATAAACAGAATGCTTGCTAAAATCACACGGGCCACCACACGAGCATGTGCCAGGCTGTGTGAGGGACACGGGCCAAGGACACGGGCGTGTGCTCGGCCATGTGAAAACCCCTGTAGGTTCGAATTAGAAAATAAATCCAATAATTCAACACGGGTGTAGGACATGGGCGTGTCCCCAAGCACACGAGCGTGTTCAATGCCTCCACATGGGCGTGTGAGGCTTAAACCTAGAAATTTTCTTAGAATTTCCGTAAGTTCTTGGTTTAGTCCTGGGCCGCCAATAATGTGTGTTTTGGGCCTCGTAGGTTCATAATAGGGACATTTTTACTTGGTTTAAATGGTTTTAGATTGGATGAAATTTTATGGCCCGATTTTGCATGTCTATTTCTATTTAAGTCTAGTAATGCCTCGTACGCTGTCTCGGTCTCGGATACAAGTAAGGGGTGTTACATCCCCTGACATTTCACATTTTTCACAATTTAGTCCCTATTTCACAAAACACAAAATATTCAAAATTAGACCACACCCATGCTTAGTTGAATTTCACTGAGGTCCCTAGCAGCCTATTTCTTTCATTTATTTTACATTTTGACCCCTCAATTTACAAATTTTACAATTTAGTCCTATATAGACATTTTTACCAAAAATCACTTAATTAAACATATTAATCTAACAACATATATTTATGTTCCATCATCAAACAACAAAAACCAGAAGCTTTCAATAATGGAAAAACATAAAATCATCATCAAATTCAAAAATTCAAGCATGGGCTAGCTAGTATTCAAAGCAACGGTCTCAAAATCGTAAAAATCATCAAAATCTGAGCAAAACACATTCCCGAATTATGCTTCAAGAGTGCCGAATATTCAACGCTCAAGAACTCTATTCTATTTTCTAATTTTCAGTGAGACGATGATGAATAATGGCTTTCATTTGTTTTGTTTTAATTTTATTAACTTATATTTCTAATTTACAAAATTAACCTTAGTTAAAATACTATACAATCACATATATTAAGTCCATTACCGTCCACTAATTTTAATAGTGGCCTAATTTCATTTTAAGGACTTTACAATTAATAAACCATAGAAAATAAGTACTTTAACAAATAGAAAGCCACTTTTACATTTTACGCAATTAAGTCTTTTTTATTAAATCGGACACACAAACGATAAAATTTTCACACGAAATTTTCACACATATAAATTAACATGCTGTAAACACCAAAAATAATATTAAAATATTTTTTTGACTTGAATTTTTGGTCCCAAAACCACTATTCTGAATAGGGTCTAAATCGGGCTGTTACATCACTCTCCCACTAACCCACTTCTCTGAATTCCAACTACACTGAAACACTTGTGTACAACTGAGCAAAAATAAACTCCCACGCTCACGCAAGGATTTGAACACAAGACCTTCAGCAACATAACACTCAACATAACCACCGGACCAGAAGGCCCATTTTGATATATTCCTATAAATAATTAAATATAACCTCACTCCCCAAACGCAAGGCTTAACTCAGAAAAATATCAAAATTTTTGAAAGATGGGACTTGAACTTGGGACCTCACACACACACACCCAGAACACTTAACCACTGAAGTAGATACACAACTTGTCACATTTTTACAAAAGCTGAAATAGAAATTTTAGGGCGTTACAGTAGGAACATCAACTTGCTGAGCGACTTGTATAGGTGCAATGCCACTAGTCCCTTGCATATTTATAATCATGTTTCTGAGAGAAGAAACTTTAAAACTTACTGCGGTTATTGCATCCAATTCAATAACTTTTGGAGTAGTTTTTACTTGTGCAGCTCTGGAGATAAGGTATTGATAATCATTCTGAGCAAATTCTCTCAAGAATTCTCACAGCATCATTATAAGTACAATCCAACAGAGGTTGATTGGCTGATGCGTCGATAAGATTCCTTGTATATGAATTCATCCCATTATAAAAAATCTCAATTTATGTTTCTGGTTGAATGTCGTGCATGGGACAACGTCGAAGTAAAGATTTATAAAGTTCTCATGTGGTGTAAAGATTTTCATTATCCAGCTGATGATAAGCAATAATATCATTTCAAAGACGAGCATTCATTGATGGTGGGTTAAATAGCAAAACAGATTGTGTTGCTAGTGCATCCCAAGAAGTAATTGATCCATCAGGTAGCCCAAAAAACCAAGTATGGGCTCTTCCCTGTAAGGAGTAAGGAAATAATTGCATCTTCAAGGCATCATCAGGAATGTCTTGTTTACTAAAGGAAGTAAAGATCAATAAAAAGGATTTAAGATGTCCTCTGGCATCTTTGTGTGGCAGTCTAGCATATTGTCTATTAGAATTCAACATTTGAAATATTACGGGCTTGAGTTCAAAATTCCTAGCTTGGATTACTGGCCTAACAACTCTCGGCTGTAAATCATCCACGATAGGTACTACAGAATCTCATATAGTCCTATTTTGTATGTCAGCATCTTGCTACAACAATGGGTTATTAACATTTTGCTGTTGCATCAGGGGTATGGCTGCATTGCCCCTTGGTAGAGCCATACTTATTTGTTTTTAAAGTCTACTCTGAACAGTCCTTTCAATTTCTGGATCAAAATTGACAAGAAAATTCGGCTTGCTTCGAGTTATAAAATACCTAAAATGAAGTTAAAGAAATAGCAATAAAGAAAAACCAGATAGTGAATACTAAATATTATATAAGAAAAATAAAGTGCAAAAACACACAAAAATAAAAATAAACATCAAACAAACACCATCCACAACGCCAAAAACTTCATCGATTGTTTAAGGTCACAGCAATAATGTGCAAGTATACACTGTCGATGCAAGCATAGTAGACAGATTTGAGTCTGTCGAATATCGATCCCACAGGGAAGGTTGTCTTTTGTCGATTAATGTCAGTGCAATAACTAGATAGAAATGAGATAAATTGTGAGGATAGTTGTCGGAGCAATAACTTGAAAACAATAAAATAAAATATGATAATGATAAACTAAGATCCCCAACATGATAGGTGATTTTTGAGGCAATAAATTTCAATGTATATCTTACCAAGCATCGCTCATCTACTTAATCTAAGACTTAACGATGTACATTAAGCCCACCTTCTGATGATGGCAATATGGAACTGTTAAGAACAAGTGGACTAAATTCCTCTAATCTTCACTCAACTTCCGTTGTAATGCTTGTTGGCTTGAACTGTCACTGCAGTTTCCAGTGTTAGTGACAGCAATAACAGTTTTGTGTTAAGAAACATTCAAACCCTAAGATTAAACAATAAAAGCAAGATTGAATAAGATAAAATTTAACCAAGAATTCATTTGTGCTTCCATACAAACAGAAAACATAGAGTTATCACCAGCATTTAGAAAGAAATAAGAAAGAATCGAGTGGAGAATACTATTCCTAGACAACTTAACTAAATCTCTCTATTCTCTCTTGTCCCGCACGTAGGTCTCCTTGTCAAAAGTTAACCTGCATCAATTTTCACATTGGCTCACCCGTGAGAGGCTTAAGCTGTCATAGCTGCAAGCTTCAAGGTAGGATGAAGAAGATGATAGTCAAGAAAAAACTCTCTTCCCATATTTTTCTTCTCACGTCAACCTTTTATGTCCTTCTCTAATAGTACAGTTGTCCTTTCCTCAGAATTATTTTGTCCTTGTACGTACAAGTTGGTTATACCAGACTGGAAAGCTCATACATTTTTAGTTCTTATCCGGACAGCTGTCAGGTGCAGCGACAATTCTGAACGCAATCTTGAATTAACTCATGCAGCAACATTAATGCAAAAAGATAGCAAAATTAATGATAAAATAGACTAGGATTCACTGAGTTATAAAATGCAATTTACTAAACTGAAAGTGCTAAAATATATGCTAAGGATAACTAAATGGGAACAATTTAACCAATAAGTAAGGAGGAAACCTATGTTCTTTCTAGTGCTATCAATTTCTTAGGCTTTCAATGATCACTATATGTTAGATTGCCGGTGTGAGTAAATATCATAAATCCTAATGTTTATGTGTATAAAATGATTTGGCAAAAATAAAAATTAAATGCCTTCAGTTAGTAGCTAAACCATAATTTTTTAGAACAAAAGTTTTTGTATATATGTATAAGGATATGATATTTCATATGAATCGCCACTGGTACGCATCATGCCAATAAGTTTTGATAAATACTTCTCATTACAATTGGCTTTTGGCCAAGAGTTAAATAAAACTCATTTTATAATTTTTGACTGTGCAATATATGTTTAAGTTGCTCCACCATATTGCACAAAATGGGTATTCAAAGAAATTTGGAAATATACATTAGTTATGAGTACCCTTATATTGTTAAATACGTTGAATAAATTGGAGATTCAATTATGACATGATTTTTTATTACTATTTGATTTGATAGTTTTCCTAACATTAAGGGGAGAGAAATAATAATTCGATAAATAAATTACTTGGAATGAATTATCATTATCTAGATCCTGAGAAAGTAATTTGAATCAGATGTTCAAAAAGATAATTCACTTTAGGTTACTGACCATTACTATTTGATTTCTCTATTAAACAATACCTAAAATAGCAAGATTCAATATAATAATAAAGACCAAAGTAAAGTTGACTGTTAGAGGTATGTCTTAAATGCTATCAAGATCCAATCTAATATTTAAGATAAGCTGCTTCAAATGGATTGATTTTCGTAGACAAAATTTCATACTTCCATGATATCAACATCATACAAAGCCCAAAGATTTGTTTAAAGAATTATCAACTCCAAACATGACAAGTAACTCAGTCTGCTGTAATGATAACTATAATGGGCACTACTATCAGCACTTTGACAACCACTTCAAAAACTTGCCTCAACATGGTCAACAATTAAGCAATTCAATTTTTAAGAAGGCTATAAATATTGGTTTTGCAAGAAAAAAGTTATATATATTAGAGATCTTGCAATATTATATACAGAACACGTAAAATATGAAGTAAAATGTAACCCGAACATTTCATATAAATATAAAAATGTTAAAAAGGTAAAAATAAAATAATATATATAACATATTTAATGCAAGTAATATTTTAAAATTAATATTTTATAAATAAAAAATTAAAAATAATATAAAAATTAGAACGATATTAGAAAGTAAATTATAATACTAAATTAAAATAAAGAAATGTAAAATAATATGCACCAATTATAATAACAATTCATTTACATCAAATCAACAAACACATTTGATAACGACGATTAAAAAATTATTATCGAAATCTTATATGGTAATTTTTTTTTACTTTTTAAAAAATCCCTCTCATCCATTTATAACTTCTTCTATAATGATGATGGTGATGGTGATGGTGGTGGTGGTGGTGGTGGTGGTGGTGGTGGTGGTGATGTAACGATCCTGTTTCCAGTGATGTCAGAAAATGTAGTTTTGGGACCTCGTTTCTGTAAATGAGTTTGTAAATATTAAATAGGAATATTTATGGAGCTAGTGTATTAATGAACTTAATTTTGTACAAGTAATTTAGCTGAAATTGTGATTAATTAAGGCTTAGGATCTTAGATAGCAATTAATCAAAGGTCAAAAAATGTTTATTTAATTGTTATAGATTTTTAATTTAGAAAAGGTTTGAGGACTTAGATAACAATTAATCAAAGGTCAAAAAAAGTTAATAAACCATTTATAAATATTGTAACAGCCCGATTTTGACCCTAATCGGAACGGTGATTTCGAGACCACGAATCCGAGTCAGAAAAATATTTTTAAATTATTTTTCGTGTTTATTTTGTGTGAATTTATATCTGTGAAATTTTTGTGATTTAATTTTATCGTTTAGGTGTCCGATTAAATAAAAGGACTTAATCGCGTAAATAGAAAATTTGATAGTTTAAAGTATAAGGGCCAAAAAGTTAGTGGCTTTCTAAGTTGAGGCATTTAAGTTGCAAATAGCCCATAACTTATCAGGTGTACGGTAATGGGTTTTTTTTATAAGGATTTCATATAAATTAATTAAGGTTATTTTTGTAAACTAACATTATAAACAATTATAATATAACATATATATATATATATATTATAAAACATAAAATAAAGTTTACATTTTTTTTTTATAATGGTTCTTCATTGCCGAAACTAAAGAAAATAAAAAGAAAAGAAATCAAGCTAGGGTTCAGCCAATATTCAAGCTCAATCAAGGTTCGTTTTTTTCAGTTTTTGATAACTTCTACGTTTTTGAGATCGTTGCTTCGAATACTACAAAACCCAAGCTTTAATTTTTTATTTTGATGAATATTTTGAGTTGTGTCATTGTTGATATTTTGTTATTTTTGTTGTTTGATGATGAAAAATGAAAGATATGTTTTAGGTTAACATATTTTGTATTGGAGTTTTTGATGATTTTGAGTAATTAGGACTTAATTGCAAAAATAATTATTTTAGGGACTAAAATGTGAAATTGATAAAATATATGGACTTGTATAGGAATGGGTACCATTCGGCCTGACATGGGTATTTGGAAATTTTGTATATTTTGTGTTTTGTGCAATAGGGACTAAATTGTAAAAAAATTGTAAATGTCAGGAGTAAAATGGTAATTTTCCTATTTATGTGTTTATGGAATAAATTGAATGAAAATATATTTGAATGAGCTTAATTTGAATATGTTTAGATCAAGAACCAAAAAAATCGGATTTAGATCGAGGAAAAACGAAAGTTGTCGACTAGCTGCCCGATTCTGTTTTGTATCGTCCGAGGTAAGTTTATAAGCAAATAGATGTGTTTATTGATAATTTAATGTTATATTTTACATTTTGTTTTGAAATGTTAAGATTAAATTATGCTATGGTCGAATGTGTTTGAATATGGTTACTACACTTCCGAGTTCGATTTGACCGAGATACGATGTCCGAAAGCCCCGTATGAACCTTAGGAATAGCTAGGATACATATGTCATGACATAGGATTCTGATATATGTGTGCGAGTAAGTCCATGGCATCGATTTGTGATTCCGATAAGTGTTTGCGAGTAAGACCCTGTCTGGGACAGTGGCATCGATATGTGGCTACATGTAAGATCACGTCCGGGACGTTGGCATTGTATGATTTATGTGATTATCCGAGTGTCCTATCCAATTCCGAATGGTTCATTAGGGAAAGGTAAATCGCGTACGAATTGTATAATACGTGCTAATGATCAGGTATGAGTTAACTTGATAATTACTTAAGATAAGGTAAGAAAGTACTATGTATATGTGCCGTAAATCATGTACAATGCAAATGAAGAATCCATGTGTATTTGATATGTGTATTCGGCTTGTGAATGAATAATTTGTGTAGTATTGAAATGTTACTTAGTATGTGTATATATATAATTTGAGTATTCGGCTACCTAGATATTAGCTATACATGAGATGTCATTTGATGATTCTTATGTTGTATAAATGAGTAAATGGATGTCTAGTTTATTATGACTATTTAGTTGGAAGTTGATTTATAAGTGTTAAATGGTCATATGTGCATTCGGCTTAGGTGGATTATAGTCTATGAAAAAAATACATCATATATAGAATTTATAAGTTAGAGGTCAAGCATAAAAATGTTAATGTTTTTTGTTTGGTTAACATGATTCAATTATGATAATGAGTTGTTTATTTGCTTATGACTTACTAAGCTTTGATAGCTTACCTTGTGTGCTATGTTTAATATGTTTTATAGATTTTGAATTCAAGCTACAAGCTCGAGAACTGTCAGCCAAGCTCATCACACTATCTACAACTTCAGTATTTAGATAATCAAACTCGTATTATGGCATGTATAGACTGGAACATACTTTTGAGATATTGATTATGGTTATGTATTTAAGCCATGCGAAAATGGCTTGTTATGTATGTTTAGATTTGGTTTTGTGTGTTCCTGGTTACAAAGTTTAGTAAGCTTGGTATTGATAATTCGGTTATGCTTTACTATGCTGGAAATTCGTTAGCTTAAAATGCCTAGTATCATACATGAATGACTTCTGGTAAGAGTTTTATGCATTGAAAATGCCTTAACTTCATGTTCGAAATTTTAGTCATTTTGCTTATGGATTATGTATATCTATTTATTAAGCTATGTACGAAGATGCATAGTAAATGTGGTAGTTAATATATGCTAGAATTGGTAAATGATTTTAATTATACTTGAGTATAATTTGGTTAAGGTTATGCATGAGTATAAATGCTTATAAGTTCGGTATTTAATTATTATTATCATGTGGTATATGATGGAATTTAATTGATGAATCAACTATTGCTTATATATATATATATATATCTAGGTATTTGACATACCAGTTATGGTATTAATATACGTACACGCTCATAAGTAATTTAGCTGATTTGGCTATGGTATTTATGTATGTGTAAGAGTATTTTCAGCTTGTTAGATATACAGTATGTCGTATGGCAAATTACAAAAATTTGATGTATTGAAAATACCTTATATGACCAATTAGGTAATTAAATTGTTGGTTGTGTATATGTATTTCTATTCATGGTAAATTGGCATGTGAAATGGGTGTACCTTTAGTTGTTATATGTGCTTAAGGTGATGAGATAAAATAACTAGGTATATGGGTTGGTTTGGTTATTGAGCATACAGGTTAGATACTTTGAAATGTCTTTGATGTTCGAAATGATTAAACAAAAATTTATAGTGGATTCCTTATGAATTATTAAAGTACATGAATATATTAGTCCAGTGGGTAAAGTTTTAATACATTTCATGCATGTATGTTTTATAAGCTATACAATAAGTATTATTTGATCTTATATATCGAATGTACGTAAGTATTTTTTTTAAAATTATGCATTGGCCAATTAATTAATGAAATAAATATGTGATATTGAAGGCTGTAAGATAGATGCTTGGTATCATATATGAATGAGATATGTTTTGTGTTAATTTTGTATGTACTTCAAATTTTATTATATATGACTTTGAGTTTTCATTGATTTTGAATTATGATTTAAACTATGTGTTAAATGATTAAACGGAATTATGTTTTAGTTATGTGAATATAACATACGTGTATATGTGAACGTCCTAAATTTTGTGTCTCGTCTAATAATACCTCGTAACCCCATTCCGGTGATGGATATAGGTTAGGGGTGTTACAAATATGTTTTAGTGGATGTTGATGACATCTTCAATAATTTAGTTAATGATTAGTTTAATTTAATTAAACCAAACTTAAGTTAATTAAGCTAAATGAATTAAATCCTAATGTTATGGTGCTTAATAAAACTTATTGGAAGAAGACGATTCTTATCATCTTTCCTAAAACTCAACTGATGCCATTGAAGAAGAAAGTTAAAGGTTTTTAAAGCTTTTAGCTATACAATTAGGTATGAAAATCTAGTCCTTTTTTTGTAATTATTATAGATTTAAGGTCATGGGATATTGATTTAGCTAGCCAATGTATCAATTTGTAAAATTGTACAAAATGGTTTTAGTAGCCAATGTATCAATTGATAGTTTTTTTACATTAGGGACTAAAGTGAATAAAATATAAAATTGACATGAAATTTTAGTAGGAATAAGAAATAGGAGGTCCATAATGGTTTTGGTGAAATCAGGTTTTAATCTGAAGCTTTAAATTGAAAGTTATGCTAGTCCCGATTTTAAAGACTATATTAAATAAGTTGAAAAATGTGTGTGACTTTATAATTGAATGTGATTTACTATAGAATTTGATATTTTGTATCATCATATTATTATTCGCATCTAAAGATGACACAAGAACATCGAGAAGGAAAGAAAAGATAGACGACGACGAGTAAGTCAAGTGCTCAGTTTGTATTTCTATAATTTGAATCATCATAATTGTTACATATTTATATTTTTTGCATGGTATGATATCAAGGTAAGTTGAAAAAGATTACTTGATTTTGAAATGTTGTGTTGAGATTAATTATCGAAGAAGAGGACTAAATTGAATAAAACAGAAAATTGTGTAACTTGATAATTATATGAAATTGACAATGAATTGAGTTGAAATGTGTTATGTTATATGATGAAATGATGAATTGGTTGATGAGTTGAAAATGATAAAAGGTGAATTAAGTTGAATGATAAAATGGATAAATGATTACCATATTAACTGTTCGGGTAGAGTTGGATATAGTTGGTATGTTATAGGATAGATTGAGTACGAGTTATTTTAACTATATGTCAATGAGCGTTATGCGCATTTTCCTTCGAACCTTTTGATGAGTGCTGAGCGTAATTATTACTTACTTTAAATTGATAAGTGTTGGGTGCAATTTACTTATTTTGGACGTTTTGATGAGACACTAGGTGCCGAATTGTTGTGTTGGTTGGAGATGAGTATCTGTTCGAGTCAAAGTCATGTTAATAGGGGGACATAAACTATGAATCGTTTAAATAATGTTTAAAAATGATTAAATGTTATAAAATTGCACTACAGGTACATATATATGATATTTGATTTTCGATAGCATGTGAAAGATCATGCAAATAGGCGAAACGAGCTCTTGGGGTCAGTTGAGTATTTACGAGCCATTAGACTCGAAAATAATTAAATTGATGAGTGTGTATATATATGAGTATATGTTTATAAATGGGAATACGAAATAATCAAATATGTATGAATTGAAATATATGGATAATGGTTAGATAGGTGTTAGAAAGTAAGATATGAAATAATCAAATGAATTGATCACTAAGTTTATATTACAATTTGGTATGCAAATTGGTTGAACATTACACTTGAGTTGATTATTTTCATTTGAATAGCATTTATGTTATGTTAACTTGAATTAAAGAAATACCACAGAGCTTTATCGCTCAGCATACAGTTTGTTTTATTGTGTGTTGGTTAGGTTCAAATCGTGATCCCGAGCATTGACTTCAACATTCAGTCAAGATCTTGGACTTAACAATGTTTGTATAGATTTCTTTTGTTGGTTATATGGCATGTCTCTAAGTTATTTTGTAAATCATGTATGTTATACGTATTCTGTTATATGTTCCAGTAAGTTATTTGATTCAACTATGCAATTTGATATGCTATGATCTGTATACGTTATGTGTAAGTTACGCTTCATATAATATCTATTTTTGTATGGGTGCATACAACCTATGTGAAATGTATGCACGTTAATGTGACTCCGCATATGCATTGGGGTGGGTTCTCATTTTATGGTGGAAGTGTTATATGGCAATTTTAATATGATTATGGCGGCTAGACCGTAAATATTCATTTGGCAGCTCAGCTGCACATTTATGAGTGGTGTAACATCCCAATTTTGGGCCTAGTCAGAATAGTGGTTTTGAGACCACAAATTCAGAGTCAGAGAAATTATTTTTAATATTATTTTATGTGTTGTGGCATGATTATATGAGAGTATGAAATTTTTGGTGAATTAATTTTAGTGATTTCATGCTTAATTGTGAAAAAGGACTAAATCGTATAAAGTGCAAAAGTCTTAATTTGATAGCTAAGGGTGTTAAATTGCTATGTATCATAAATTCAAGGTCTTTAAAGGGCAAATAGACCCTAGAATAGTGCTTGGCCGGCCATGAGACAAGGATGTCAAAATTAAGTGAGGTTTTGTTGACTTATTTTTACTAGTTATATTATTATAATAAAAACAAAAGGCTTCATCTTTTATTTTTTCTTTTCCACCGAAAATAGCAACCCTTAGAGGGGTTTTTGAAGCTTGAAATTTTAGCCACTTATTCTCTCTACAAGTAAGTGATCTTGATAGTTTTTCTTGATGATTTTTGTGCTTTTAGAACCCTTGTAGCATAAGCTTTCAAATAAGGGGACTATTTTTCAAAATGGTTGAATGTAACGCCCCAAAAATTAGGCCTAGAAATATCGAGTTTGGGGTGTTACATTTAGTGGTATCAGAGTCCGGTTGCAACAACTCGACTGTGGAATGGGTTTAAAAAAAAGAGAGATTTTTGAAAATTGCTTTGGAAATTCATTTTTTTTAAGATTTCTTCCTATAATAAATGATTTCAAAGATTGCACATCCGGTTTTCTAAAATTTGGATTCTAAGAAGGTGGCACACCGAATCTCCAGCCCAAGTCTGTAAGTATTTTTATTACTCATACTACACTATATTAAGATAGAACTGTAGATAGAACTGAGATCATATCATGACACTATAGCTAGGGCAATACTAAAAACCCTTGAATACTGAGGCTGTAGCTAGGCTATGATTCTGTGAAAATAGAAACTTTAAAATACTATCTCAGCATAAAACATATGAATAAGTACTAAAATTATTGAATCAAGGCCTTGGTAGTTATTTGATACGTATGCCGGTAATGTAGAGTATTGATATGGATTCTGAGGGTAAGCAAAGTCTGCCAACTTTGGGTAGCAGTAACTCAAAGCTTGGTACCGAGGCATTGGTTGAGATAGTAAGGAAAGTGGTAGAAGAGGTATTGGAGACCAAGGTTAAAGAAATTACCGAGACACTTCAAGCAGGGTGCTTGGAGAGTAAAAAGGGGAAGGATTCTAGTTCTCAACAGATCGAGCCTCATTCTATGAAACATGTTAAGACGCGACCAAACTTTCCAACCTGCAAGAACTGCAACGGGCGTCATTCGGGTGAATGCCATAGGAAGACAGGAGCATGCTTTAGATGTGGGTCCAAGGAGCATCAAGCTCAGGATTGCCAAGCTTATTCTATTTAAGTGTGTGTTACGAGTTGTATGCGTGCTTGATAAATGTTTCTTTACTTTGGTAATTAGATTTTCTGGGTCGTACTAAGAATTATTTTTAATCAGAGTGCGCAGCGGTAGCATAGTGTAATAGTCAGTATTAGACAACTGATAGCGGGATGGAAAATTTCGAGGACGAAATTTTTTTAAGGGGGTAGAGTATATTTCTAGGCCCAATTTTTGGGGCATTATATTGAAAGTCTATGGTTTTACCATGAGAGTGTTCATGTTGTTTTCTGAAATTTTATGGAAGAAAATGAATCATGGTTGTGAAATAAACAACTTTTGTGAAGTAGTTTTCATGGAAACCCTAACTAAGGACCATTTTGCATAAGTTATAAAATAGTTGATAAATGTGTTAAATAATGAGAATTGTGGGATGCTCCTAGTATGAAAAGTATTCAGCTAGGCTTGATTAATTAGAAAATATGATAAAAATCAATTTTCGAACCTAGGGGTAAAATGGTCATTTTGTGAAAGTCTACGGGCAAAATGGTCAATTTGTCCAATTATGAATTTTCGAGTGTTTAGATTACTATGCTCATTAAATGAATAAATTTCTATCATTTTGGATCAAGAATTACAAAATCCGGGCCTAGACTGGGGAAAAGCAAAACAAGTGGACTAAGCCGAACTAGTCGTCTACATTTTGTATACCAAGGTAAGTTGTATGTAAATAATACAACTACTTTGTTATTATATGTGTTTGAATTGATATAACATAAATTGCTTGTTTGTGGAAATGATTATGTATGATGAAGATTGAGATAGTAGAACTCCCGTTTGAACCTTAACAAATAAATCGGA
This sequence comes from Gossypium longicalyx, assembly GCA_025698465.1. Taxonomy (NCBI): domain Eukaryota; kingdom Viridiplantae; phylum Streptophyta; class Magnoliopsida; order Malvales; family Malvaceae; genus Gossypium; species Gossypium longicalyx. The sequence continues at coordinate 67,921,961 of CM047004.1, read as the reverse complement.
TATTCATGCCATGACATTCGGGTTATTTGTGTGCTAGTGTAAGACATGTCTGGGACATTCATCGACCACATTATGAAAGCTAGTGTAAGACCATGTCTGGGACATGGCATTGACATTGAGACGAGAGCTAGTGTAAGACATGTTTAGGACATGCATCGGCCTCGAGATGTAAGCCAGTGTAAGACATGTCTGGGACATGCATCAGCTATGAGATGTGCCAGTGTAAGACCATGTCTGGGACATGGCATCGGTACGTATAGAGGTGTCAGTGTAAGACCATGTCTGGAACATGGCATCGACACGGATATGTGAGAGCTAGTGTAAGACCATGTCTGGAACATGGCATCGACACGGATATGTGAGAGCTAGTGTAAGACCATGTCTGGAACATGGCATCGGCACGGATATGTGAGAGCTAGTGTAAGACCATATCTGGGAGATGGCGTCGGCCTCAATTTTAATAGTCAGTGTAAGACCATGTTTGGGACATGGCATCGATTTGATGGATGAGCCAGTGTAAGACCATGTCTGGGACATGGCATCGACATTATACTCTATGTTTGAGGCTTAGTGAATATCTAATAGAATTACAAATGGTTCAACGATAAGAGTTACAATTTAAGTTAAACGAGGAAAGTATAACCATGTTATGAGTGGTACAGGTACCTATTTGAAATGTATGAGATGTGAGCTCAATATATGCTATGTGAATTGTATTAGTTGGTGATGAGTAAGATGTGCTTATGCCTACTTTTGTACTATGAGCATGATGATGAATAGTAAAGTTGTTGTTATATTTATTTGCATGCAACTTACTAAGCTTTATCCTTACTCCTTCTCCTTTCCATTTGCTTATAGTGCTGCCTAATTAGTTCGAGGATCATCGGACGTCAGAGGCATCGATCACACTATCAATTGAAGCATTTGGTATAGTTGGTTTTATTATTTTGAGCATGGCATTTATAGGGCTTAGACTTTTGAGTTTTGTGTCAATGTTAATTTAGCCAAAGTGTTGGCTTGGGATGAATCACTTTGTTTTGCATAAAGCCTTGGATAATGGCTAATATTCATTATTGATATGTACAAATGATGATATTTTCATGAATGAGATGATGCCTTGTGTGGCTGATTAGACTTTATATTTTTGTATGGATTTGTTATGTTAGATGTTATGTAAGTTAGTGCAAGTAAGGGCGGCAAAAAGGCTTGATAAATAGCCTTTATTTGTCCACACAGGGTAGACACAAGGGCGTGTGTCTAGGCTAGCCCCATGGGCGTGTTGTCCGGCTATGTGTCCCCTGCATGTTAAAATTTTCAAGTCAGGATGCATGGTAGAAAACACACGGGCAGAGACACGGTCGTGTGTCTCAACCGTGTGGAGGACACGGCCTCTAGCCACAGGCGTGTGCCCTGGCCGTGTACCCCGAATTGGGTGCTGACATCAGAAACAGAATGTCAATGTAACACCCCAGACCCAGCCCAGACGTTATTGCCAGATCTGACGTGTCACATAGACTTACGACTTAGTATGCATTCGTTGGTTTAAGTGATTAGGGTGGTCTTTGTAAAAATAGCAATTGAATGAAAAGCCGGTTTATCAATCTTTAGGCTATCCATTTGTCGTGCTTGTTGAGTCTTGAAAATGTTCATTAATTTTGAAAACCCGCGCAACCTAACACTAGCGCTTTTACACATAGTATAAATATAATCGTAAAATAAAAACCATAGCGGAAAGAGAAATTTATATAGCGGTCTTATTACAACTTAAAACCCAAAATTAAATCGAGAATATAAAAATAATAAAAATAAACTAACTTAGAAAAACCAACTTTGCGGATGATGTGGCCACTCCGAATCCCTCACGGCTCCAAGCCCACTATGGTTGGGGATTTCCTGATATGAAAATAAAGGGTGAGTTTGGTAAACTCGATGTGTAACATAACCCAACCATAGCCCAAAACAGATCAAACCTCGATTCATACTTATCCGGGCCTTGGCCCAAAGATGAAATCGAATGAAACTCATAGGCCCATAGCGAATCTGAGAACAAATATATCATGAATGCAAAATCCCAACCCAGAGCCATCCATAACACCCCGTACCAGCCTTACACCATGGGGAGACTACTCGACCCACCCAACCGCTACACACCACGAGAATTGCAACGAGGTGCGGATATTGTGACAAAGTCACGAGATACGAATATTATGGCGAGGCCACCAGAAGAGATATATATATATATATGGCGGCGAAGCCACCGGATTGCAAATGAGGCTACGGATATTGTGACGAAGTCACCGTAAACGAATATATTTGGCGAGGCCACTGAGTTGCAAATGAGGCCGCGAACGCTTCCTCCATCAATATAAACCCATGTCCCATGCAATGAATAATATGTCATGGCATACGCATACGTAAAACGAACATCATGCTTTTCGGATAAAATAAAATATCCCTAGGGTTAAAATCGTAATTTTTCATGTATAAGGGTATTTCATGAATTATTACCTATTGCTAGGGTTTCATGCTCATTCTAACGCTTTACCAAGTAATCGAGTACTTACCTCGTCTTTTTACCAAAGTGGGCTGTTGGCCCATTGGCCCGCTTTCCCATTAAGCCCAAAAATACCGTTGTACGAAAATGCACACTCTGCACTCTAATCATCCAAATGCACCATATTCATTAACAATCGTCTCACGAGCGCCGCGACGCCATGAAGTTCACAAAATACCAACGTTTCGGTATTTCGACTTTTACCGATTCAGTCTAAGGGAGGGTGTCGTTTACACACCTGGTTGATGACGATTGATGATGATATCTCCCACGCGATAATCCTACGATCGATCACTAACACATTAGACTTATGAATTAACGATAACTATCATAAATCCACGTCAACTAACCCAATCATCACACAAGTTAGTCATTTACGCACGAGGGGCAAAATAGTCATTTTACCCTCCAGGGGTAAACCAGTAGTCCTACCCTACAGGGGTATTTTAGTAATTCTACAACTTATCCACTTGGGCCTATGGACCCATTGGGACTACATGGCCCATTTCAGCCCATCGCGGCCAGAAATAGCCGTCCTACTACTAGAGTAATGAGAAATACACTCTTAGCTGACGCCCAACCCAAACGAGCACTCCAAGTGAAAGGGATCATTCCAAAAGGGTATGCCAACTCTCCTCATGGTTTGCTCTATTTAAAGCCAGCTCTCCATCTACTCTTATGATAGCTTCCCGATGTGAGATCCCTCCATCATCAGAGTTTAAAACCAACATCAACTCTTGCCGTCCCAACATAGCAAAATAATCAACCTTTGCATGCCAAGGGATTCGAACCAAAGTCCTCTCACATGCCAAATCACGCCACCACCACTAGGCCATCAACTCATTTGTGTCATAAGTCCAACACATTAAACTTTAAAGCGCACCTACTTGCTTCCAGATTTATTGAAAAGAAAAACCAAAATAAATTGCAAGAGCCAAGACTTGAACCTTGGACCCCTTGCTTCCTCTATGGCGTCACTTCCTTGTCCCCTAAGTGGCGCTACCTTGCCACTACACCACACTCCTTTTTGTGTCATCTTTTATCCCTTTACTCTTAAAAGCCCAAACGCCAATTGCATCACTTGTTCTTAAAATCAAAATTTCGAAGACTACCACGGATTAATCTTAAGTTTGAGCCTTCCAAATGCCCACTAACCTACTAAAATATATATTTTAACCAACCAGAACACATCCAAATTTTAAAAAAAACACAGAAACATAGAAAATCCAAAAATTGGGCGTTATAGTCAAGGTTTCTAAACACGGGATAAGACACGGGCGTGTCATGGCCGTATGAGGGACACGGGCTATAAACACGGGCGTGTGCCAGGCCGTGTGAAAACCCTTGTAGGTTTAAATTTTGAATTTAATTCATACGGGCATAGGGCACGGGCGTGTCCTTAGATGCTTAGGCCATGTGTGTCACACGGGCCATTAGCATGACCATGTTATAATGACCACACAGGTGTATTTCCCTTCCACACTAGCGTGTGCCTTGTTTCAAGATTTATTTTTATTTAGTCGGTTTAAGGACCCGAGTTGGTTCCAAATAGATTCCAATGAAAGTTTAAGGCGTCGTAGGCCCACATTAAGGAGGTTAAATAAAGTTCGAAAGAGTTTTAAATTTGATCAAGTCTTGGTGATTTAGAAACGATTGTATGCATGTGATTAAGTAGGTAATGCCTCGTGTTTAGTCCCGGCCTTGAACTCGGGTAAGGGGTGTTACAAGTGGCACACTGCTACATATTGGTGTGATTGGATGGATGGACTCTCATAGTCCTAATTGATGTGATAGGTTGGACGAAGATGGTGTGTAATGGATGGGGGTAAAATTTGTTCTGATTTGATACAACATTTTGATTTGATATGTATATGCTTCTAAAATTATAATATTCTAATCTAATATATGACTATGGATAATTGACAATTTGAAATGTTATTTGCATATGTGAAAGTTATAAGTAAAACTCTATTACGATATTTGCAAATTGTGCATGTTATAGTAAAAAAATATTATATGTGGGTTAAGTTACTCACTGAACTTCTAGCTCACTCGTTTGTTTAATATGTTTCAAGTTAACTTCTTACTTAGGACTGAACGACGTGTGGGAGCTCAGATTGTTTTCTCGGCTAAGTTTAAGTAAATATGATGATTTACTTTAGCAAATCTATTCTTGGATTTTTGGGTCTGTATTCTGTTTTTGGGCAGTGTTTTTGTTTTCATTTTATTCGTCGGTTTTTGGAACTTTTAACCTAAAATTGTAAAATCATTTGAGCTAACAAATTATTCGATTTTTAAAATTAAAACTCTAAAATTTTTCCACTGCGAGTTAAGTAAACCCTTAAGTGTTTTTCTATAAATAAATAAATAGTTTTTAACTAATGTTAATATTAATCAAAAAAGATTTGTTCAAAGTCGGTATTTTCGAAGCAAACGAATTTGAAATAGATTTTTGGCATTTGCAATAAATGTTTACAAACTTAAGTTTTTTTCTAAACGTCCGTGAAAGTTCTGAAAGTTTTATATTTTTGAAACGATCAACTAAGTTTGGTTAAAACAAGAGTTTTTAAACAAACTAATGTAACTTTTCCAGATTCGACCATATCGTTTAGGTCGGGTTTAGGGTGTTACAAAATTTCACTACTTTACTAGTTCAAGATCTCTTTTTCTTGTTCAAAGCTCCACCATCCACTTATAAACTCTACTTTTCCAATGACACATAAGACAAATAATATCCAAAAATCATGTCTATGCAGAAATCATAACAAGAAACCTTGAATAATCATATTAAAGATAACATACACTTTCTTAACTTTGTTCTTGACTTGCTCACACTAACTTAAGCTTTCTCTCTAGTTTATGCAAACCCTTGCTTTCCATGAAAAAGATGATGATGAAATTAAGCTTAGAAATGGGTTTTCAACAAGATTCATGCAAGAAAACAACTTGGGTAGTGAACATTCTTGGTTGGATTTGAGAGAAAGATGAAAGGGTGAGAAGAGAAAGATTTTCTCTTCTCTTATAAGTGGACGACACAAGATAGGGAAAAGGATGAATTGTTTTCATCTTTTTCTTTCTTTTGTCCATTGTAGTAATCAAAGTCAACACAAAATTTAAATAAACGGCCAACTGAATTTTTTGTGATTTAAAAATTCCAAAAATCTATGGCCACCAATTTTCTCATCTCTACACATATAAAATAAATCATAAAATTCTCATTATAATACTCTTGAAAAGTCTCACAATATCCTTTAATGGAGAATTTGCACTTTTAGCCCCTTTATCTTATCATTTCACTCTATTACTACCAAATATGACACTTAATACATTAAATATTCACATAACATCACAAGGGTCCATATACTATTCAACCATGCATAAATTCTATTTTAATCTTTTCTAGGCCAAAAATGGTTTGCATCTATTTTATTCAATTTAGTTTGAACTCCCTTTTCTTAGTATAAATACATTTCCCATGTCGTCTTCATATCAACAAATCATTATTAATCCATAATTTCTATAATAGAAAAAATTACAATTTAGTCCCTATATTTTTTCTAACTTTTCAATTTAGTCATTTTTCTAAATGTTCACAGCTATGCTCTTCTTCATAAATTTTTTACCACAACATATTATAATTCCTTTAAAAAAATCTCCTTATTATTCTTATTTTTGAATTTTCTCATAATTCCATTGCTGCAGGTCTCAGAATTACAATCTACCTCATTAGGGACCAGCTCCATGGCATAATGTAACAACCCGTTTTTGGGTCAAATCAGAACAGTGATTTCGGGACCACAAATACAAGGTCAAAATATTTACTTTATTATTTTAATAAATTTTACATCATGATAGAATTATTACGTGAAATTTTCGTAAAGAAATTTTACTATTTAAATGCTTAATTCGATAAAAAGGACTAAATCGCATAAAGTGTAAAATTTGAGTTCTATAAGAAAAAGTTGTCTAATTGCTATGGTTTTTAAATATGTTGGCGTTAAGTGGTAATTATTCCATTTATAAAGATAGTGGACAATTATGGGCACTGTATCAAGTGAATTTCATGTTATTATTAATGGGTAAATATGTAATTCATTAATTTCGTATAATAAAAGAATGGAAACAAAGATATCATCTTTGTTATTTTTCATCTTCCACTGAAAATTGAGGTGGAAAACCATGGAAGAAAGCTTGCTAGGGTTCGGCCATGTTGCTGCTTAATTGTAAGTCCCATTTTTGTCCCGTTTTTAATAATTTCTACGTTTTTGAGATCATTGCAGCTTAATCTAGCTAGCTCATATCTCCGATTTCAAAATTGTTAAAGTATTTGAATGTTACCATTGTTGAACACATGAGTAGTTTGTTAGTTGATGATGGAAAATAAATCATTGTTGTTAGATGTACAAGTTTTGTAAAGTGAATTTTGGTAAAAATGTCAATTTTGGATTAAATTGTGAAATATAAAAATTTAGTGGTTGAATTTTAAAATAAATGAAAAATATGGGCTGATATGAGAATAGATAATATTTGGTCAGCATGAGTTTGTATTAAATTGAATGAATTGTGATTTTATGTGAAAAGGACTAAATTGTAAAAATGTAAAATAATAGGGGCAAAAATGTATTTTTGCCAAAATGTGTAAATTGTGTTAAATTGAATGAAATGATGATTAAATAAGTAAAATTTGATATTATATAGATTGAGATAAATGAGATTTGGATCTATAACGGGGAAAATAAAGTATCGAATTAGTCGACCAAATTCGTCGTTACAGCGAACGAGGTAAGTTCGTATGTTTAATAAGCATTAAATTATTTATGTATAAATGCCTATCTGATATAATTTGTGTAAATGCTATAATATTGAAATGAAATGTGAATGCTATTGAGTATGATACTATAGAAATAACTGGCAGAGATTCGATACAGCGAAAATCTCGATTGAACCTAAGGAATAGAGAGGATACAAATGTCATGACATTAGGATTACTGAGATTACGTGTAAGAGCAAATTTGGGATATGGCATCGATATGAGACTTCGTGTAAGACCATAGCTGGGCTATTGGCATCGATACAAGATTACATGTAAGACCATATCTGGGATATGGCCCATATCTGGGATATGGCATTGGTACGGTACTATGTGTACGAGATTCTCGAATATCCTTTAGTATTTCAAATGGTTCAACGGGAAATGTTGATGAAATACGGTTACAAGTGATGGAATGACTCAGTCGAGGTATTCGTGATTAAAATTGACAAGTGTTAAAAGGGAATTTCATATGATGAGTAAGTGGAAAATTATGAGAATTCATATGGTTCAATTGATTATATATATAAATGTGACGGCTATTGAATTGAATATACTTTATTTCTATTTTCTTATGTTTATTCAAATGTGAATGAATGGATAAGAAGTATTCAAATTACATAAGCATTGAAAGGAATAAACTTTTGAAATTCTTGGTTAACTATGTGAATGGATACATGATATAAATGTGGAATTATTCAAGTTATATTATAGTATTTATAATGGCTTAAAATGTGTTTATTTGATGAGATGAGTTATTATCATACAAACTTACTAAGCTTTATATCTTACTTTATTATCTTTTCTATGTTTATAGTGAATCGGAGGCTCACTCGGGTTGGAAGTGACGGAGATCATGTCACACTATCCAGTTATAGTTTGGTACTTATAAGCTTTGCAATATTGGTCATATGGCATGTATAGGTTTTGTGGTTTAGAGTATATATATATATATTCCCATGTGATATGGGTTATTTTGGTAAGCTTAATGATATTAGGTAATTTGGAAAGCTATGTACTTGAAAATTGATGCTTCATAATGTATGTATGGAATGGTTAGTTGATTAAATTGAATATGTGAATTAGGTATGAAATTAGATGGCAAATTGTAGCATATTTTTAAATTGTATTGATGGTAAAGAAAAGGTATGATTTGAACATTGGTTGATGGTGTTTGGATACATATTAGTGCCTTGAATGGGTACCGATTGTGCTTGTGTAGCTATGTGCAAAATGGGTGGCAAAATGTCTTGGTAAATAGCCTATTTTTGTCCACACGGGTAGAGACACGGGCGTGTCTCTCAGCCGTGTGTGACACACGGCGTCACAGTCATGTTGCACGATCATGTGTCCGATGGTACTAAAATTGAATTGAAGTCAGTATGCTCCACACAGTCTCACACACGGGCATGTGAGTTGGCCGTGTTGCATAAGCCAGTATACCCTACAGGTTTGGCACGGCCTAGCACAAGGCCTGGCACACGGGCATGTGTGGCCACTTCGAAGGGCACATAGGCATTGTAACACCCCAAACTTGGCATAGATGTTATGGTCGAATCTGACGATGTCACATGATAGGGTGTTTGAAAACCATGTCATCGCGATAAAATCGTTTCCATTAATTGCTTTTCCTTATCTCTGATTAGTTCCAAAATTTGTTTTACTCGTTTAATCAATTGTTTAAAACGTGACTCATTGCGAAAGCTTTAAAAATCATTTATCTTATGAAAATTGAGTTAATTAGGTAAATCTGTCCATTTTAAAAAAAAAAAACCCTTTTATTTTAGAGAAAACCATTTGTTCGTCGAGCTTTGCAGTTTAAAAACCTATTAAACAGTCCAAAATCCAACATAAAGTCAAACAGTCCAAAATGTCCCAAAATTACACAAAAATACCCCGAAAAATAATTAAGCAAAAATAACCTTAAATCATACTGAACAAAAATAGTCTCTAACGAATGTGTGGCCACCGCTGAGTCCTCCGCTGCACCAATCCGTCTAAGTCTGGGGATTACCTGTATAGATTAAACAGAAGGAGTGAGTTTACGTAAACTCAGTGTGTAATCCCCACAAAAAAAAACACACAGTCGATCACAATAAACAATCAAATATAGTCTGGGCCTAAGCCCATTACAGTTCCAGTAGCAATTTGGACCGTAGCCCAACTCAGGTTCAATATTCAGTATCAATTATGCGCTAGAGCCATAGCCCATCACAGTAACAGTCATACACATAGTAATCAGTAACAAAGTCCTACCCAACCAGTCTCTACATACCATCTCCGTCCAACCCTACACTCCATGTGGGGATTAAATCAACCCACCCATCCCTACACTCCAGATAGTACCGAATGTGGCACAAACAGTAGTTTCCAGCTGAGCTACCAGTATATTAGGCTTAAGAGCCTTTACACTTCCTCTAGCTATCATCATCATCCCCACTAAATGCAATGCAAACATATAATATGTCATGCTTTTATGCAACCATCAGACATACATATACATACACATATCAGTAATCATGCATAATTTATCATGCATCACATACACTCAGACCATATATTTAGGGGTCTAGGCATCACTTACCGACCCTACAGTAGGTTCACAGTCGACTTGGGTAACTCATGCAACCCTAGGAATCATTTTAGATAAATGGGCTCACACGCTCATGTGGCTTGCCCGTGTGTGCCCACATGCCCGTGTGGCCCACACGGCCCAATTCAATCCAGTGCATATGTCGCTCAAGGCCTGCCTGGTCATCACAAGACCGTGTCCTACGTGTATGACCTAGCCTCATCGATCACACACCCGTTTTATGTCACACGGCCTATCACACGGGTGACCACACGCTTGTGTGGCGTCGACAGTGAGGTTTTCAGCTTTTACTGAAACCTCATTTTCTATGCAATCGGGTACACACCTGGTTTGTTTTCAATGTCGAAACACTCCATAGGCTTAGAAACCTATCAAAGAACATTCAGAACTGATTTAGTAGTCTATTTTAGCTTTCTTCAATCATATTCTTTGTGCTTATTTTAATGTATGTTGTGAATGTATGTGGGGTTGTTGCTTGTATGGAAATGATTATGAGTAGCTAAATCTATGGGGGTTGGTTACTGGAAGTGTTGCTTGGTTAATTTTCGGTACATGGACTAAATTGTAAAAACTGGACTAAATTGAATAAACTTTAAAACTTAGAATTGACTCCTATAAAGGAAAATATAGATAGATGAGACCGAGAAGAGATCTTATTGAGCACCAATTTGGTTGTCCTGAGTTAGATTGGTGAGGCACACTTGCAGTACACTGCCATATTATAATTATTTTTTTGTGTTGATTCATAATCTCGTTGCACGGATGTCGAGATACGGTTAGAATTCATAGCCCAACTAATGGGTAAATTATATCTTCTCATCGACATACATGATAGATGAAAAGAAAATGTGGCTGCAAATTATTTATCTTTATGATAAATGACTTGATTCATATTTGATAGTAATTGAGTTTTCATGAAAGAAGATATAATGGTTACCATGAGATAAAATATGATCATATTGTGTGAATGAATTTATCCCATAGAGATAAGGATCTCCTATAAGGGTGACATACTTATGACCAGGTAATTGTATGAGCACTTATTAAGTAACTTTCGCAATGGTATGTAATTAGAGAGAGCTCAGTCACGATAATATAGTGGAATGACTTCGTGACTAATAAGTTTATAATTAATAGGCGAAAAGTTGGAACTTAATTATAGATTATTTAAGCCTAGATTATATATGTTCAATTGGTCCCTCCGCTAGCTCGTGTAAACCATAAATGAATTGCATTCAGGACCAAATGAACATAAATGAATGGAAATAATGAAGTTAGAGAAATAGGTTGCATTCACAAGTGAATGTGTTTTCCCACTAAGTATACAAATGATTTGAGAATTAATTTAAGGGTTTTGAATTATTATTTAATTAATTATAACTAAATAATTAAATTTAAAAAATAGAATTAAATTAATTAGTCATTATGAATCTATTGAAAAAGAAAATTAAATATATTTATTCATAGATTCTTTATGGTAAAGTGTTCGTAACTTTAACAGAATTAAATAATTGTAGTACAATGCACCTACTTAAGGATTTCTCAATCACCCTAAGTTAAAACTCCATAATGGACATATCATCACTCTTCACTCCTTTAAATTTTATCACACCATACTTCTTAAGTTTCTTGATCTAAGTATGTCGGGAAACCACAACAAGTTAAGCCTAAGAAATGAGTCCAACAGCCTTACAAAAAACATCCAGCATAGCATGCAAGAGTGTATCTTAATCCAACACATTCTGCACTGCAACACCCTAACCTACTAGTACCCTATATCATACACCTCGAGGTTATTATTATCCTCAGTTTCGCCCTCAATTTGAGGTAAAGGAGGTGCATAATCTCAACCTCCTCATCCACACTATGTCGAGAATTAGAGGAAATCTCGATCTATTCATAGAAAAACAAGGGCAACATCATTTTCCTAACGCATTATAAAACATAGTAAAAAATCCTAATGGAATGTGCAAAAGTCTCTTTCTTAACATGAATTTTAATTGAACCTAAGAGTGACTAACCTTGGCTTTGATGCCAATAAATATAACATGCCTTAATCGACTCTAAAGCTCAATTTGATAAAGAATGTAACATGAATTCAAATTAAACTTAGGAGTGGCTAAGCTTGCCCAATCCTAAAGCTCAATCATATGGCATGTGCAAAAGACACTTTCTTAACATGAATTCAAATTAAACCTAGGAGCAGCTAAGCTTGTCTTTGATACCAATAAATATAACACGCCTTACCCGATCCTAAAGCTCAATCAAATAAAGAACGTCACATTCATCATCAAAATGACTCAAATGATCAATCATACACTCAAAACATATTTAAAGGTGAATTAATATCATGCAAATAATCATTACAAGCATTTATAGGTCATTAAAAATATAAATAAAGTTTAAATGTGCCTTAAAACATCAAATGGAAGCCCAAAACACAAAATATGAGAGCCAATGTATCGATAAAAGGCTCCATGTCTCAAGACTTACCTCTCATGAATCAAACTTAGGCTATTGACTTCGAATGTCTCAAGACAATAAGCCATATATTGAGACCTATCCCGTAATTTCTCGAGACATGTCAACTATTCCTCAAGACATGCATCTAAAAATGCATGGTTAGCCTAATTTGTTCATCTTTTCTCGAGACACAAGGCCAAAAATGTAGAAAATCAAGGCAAAGTTTCATGTAGTCATATCTCAAAATGCTACCAAACATGTTTGGAACTATACCAAAGCCATACCATCAAGTTTATCACTTAAATAAGAATAAAAAATATAAAATCATGGTAAAAATCAAAATAATTCAAAATTTGGGCTTCGCTACTCTTTTTCCACAATTGCTCCATTGCAGCGCCATGTTTCTCTTCCATAACCCAAAGCTACTCCTCTTATGATGATTTCTCGACTTCCAGTTAGCAGACCTCTTCTAAATTTTTTTTCTTTGGCCTACCATGTCTTTCCTTTTGTCTCCTAGGTAGAGACAAATTCAGTAAACTCCTTATTTTTGCCTCCTTCTAATTGCAAGCTTCTTGGAGGCCCTAACCAAGGAGTTCAAACTCTACCACCATCATTTAAAAGGTACCTACCAATTTTTTCATTGAGGATTGCCAACAGTGGATGAAGAGGAGGAAGGGTAGGCGTATTATTTTAACTTTCGAGACAAGTTCTTTTCTCATTTTTGTTTGATCGCATATTGGGAAAAGGGATATCACCCTACACCAATATGATCCCTTCAAGGGAAAAAGGCGTTTACCTCACCAGTAGAAAAGGTCAGTTGTAGTGCGCCGAGAAGACAGACACGTAGGATAGTGCAGATTATACCAAAACTTAGCTTCGTGAGAGGAGACACGGTAATTGGGGCAGGCAGGTTCGTTGGAACTACTGGAGACTCGTCTACAAGGTGAGAGGGTTCCGTGAGAGACTCGAAAACTGTGAGAATGGTGGATGTAGCGGTTTCTTAACCAATATTGGTTGGTTCTTTCCTTCTTCTATGGTGGATCAGTCTTCCGCCACTACTACCCTCTATGCTCTAATATTTTTCTTCCGCTCGTGGCCTTTTGTGATAGTTATTACTAGCCCTTATCCTCGGGGCAACAGTCTCCCCACTTCCTTGCAAAATGTCCATCATTGAATCTAGATCCATTCCCTACCTTAGTGTGTCCAAAAAATTGGAACAGTCGGTGAAGCCTGCATCATCAACAACATTTTTAGCACTATTGTTTAGACGAGCACTTGTTGACTCCTCCTGAGCACTCACAGGTAAGGAAAACCAATGATGAGGATGCAATTTACAAATGATCTACCACCAAACATGGTGGAAGTTTTAGTACATTTCTACGTTGGGAAATGTGCCCACATTGTAGAAACATGTAACTGTTTTCTATTTATTTGAACGATGAATAAATAAATAAAGTTAAATTCACATTTCACTATTATGTCTCTTGTATTTATGTCTTTTATATTTTGCATGCATAGCGAAATTGTGACAAGTAAATATTAGCTCATTGATTGTCTAAGTACAAACTGAAGATAAGTGGCATTGTAAGAACGTTTACAGTACAAGAAAGACAACTTATTTCAGTAGATAATCTAAATGAGCCTATAATCCTGTAAAAGAATCAAAGTGATCATTTGATTCAAATACTGAGATGGATTATTATGTCGTCTACAATTCCAATTAGAGAGATGGCTAGTCTTAGCTACTAGAGCGGTTGACTCCACAAGTAGAGACATAGATGTATTTATTGGTAGAATGATACATTCGACTAAACCCAAAATGAATTAATTTTGAAACTATTTGTTCATTAATTCACTTGTGACGTTCATGGTGTAATTTACCTAAATCCTGAGCTAGTCACTAACCATGTGTATGTGACTCATGTGCTTTGATATAAGTGGAGGCTTATGCTCTAAAGATGATTGAGCCAATAGCTGGTATGTTGGGTACAAGACTTGTGTATGGCATGGTTTTACTAGCAATAATGAAATTCATAACTCAATTAAAGAGTTAATGATATCCTCTCATTGGCATTGTGTGGATTGATAAATATGGAACATGGCCACAGGTTGCTACTTCTTGAACGAGCAGTTTATCACTGTTATTTGTTGGCAGTGATCATATTAATTATTAAGAAGACACAATGGTGACAATGAGATAAAATGGGATTGTACTGAGTGAATGGATTTAACTCAAAGGAATCAAGGATGTCATATGATGGTAACACACACATGATGAGGTCATTGGACAAAACAATTGGATGAATTACTTTCGTAAATAGAATACAATAAGGAGTTTTCAATCATGGTACTTCTTGTGGACTGACTCCATGATTAAGTAATTGCAAATTATTGGAATGATGCTTCTGGATATAATTGCAATCACTAGAGCCTAATTGTATATGTCTGATTGGTCCCTCCGCTTGTTTAACAAAAGCTCGATCGGACTACATTTGAATCAGAAGAAAATTCTACGACTTTGGGAATACTTTAATTGAGTTAATTTATTCGATGTGCAATTAAATTAGGTGGTCGTGAGAATTGTTCAACTAGATAATTTGATTAAATAATTTCTTAAAAATTTAATTTGGAAAATTTAAATGATTTTTGGGAAAATTAATTTTGATCAACTAAAATTAAATTAATCAAATTAATCAAAATTAATGCGATATTTTTGGAAATTAAATTTCAAGTCAGAAAATTGACCCAATAGGTAATTGAACTTGAAAATTGGATCCGATATTGTAAATTGGGCCTAGGAGCCCAAATTCGAGACCAATACCCAAAAACTGGTCAAACTAGATCCGGTATGTGAAATCGGGCCAAAAATCCAACTGGTGGCTAGACCGGACCGATCGGGTCGTCATTGACCCAAACTGAACCGACAACAGTCGAACCGGCTCAAAATGCCATAAGGGTGTCGCACCTGCATCACCAGACACGGCGGTGCCGGCGGCGTCTCGGTGGCCAACGATGGTTGATCATCGATGGTTGAGCAGTGGAAGGGTTACACCCCTACTGAGACTCTACCAGAGAATTTGATTTTAGATTAATTATTCTAAAATAATATTATTTTAATAGTTTAATATTTAATTTAATTTAATGTTTATCTTGTAGATAAACATTCTATTATTTTAATAAGATTTAATATTAAATTTAATAAATAATAGTAGATTGATTTAATATTATAGTGATTAAGTTTAATCATAGTTGAATTCTCTAAACTCTCCCTATATAAAGAGAGCCTTAGGTCATTATTTACACACACTTTAATTCAAGAGAAAGTTGGAGAGAGAAAATCCTCTGAAGAGATTATTCTAAAAAATTTCTAGAGATATTTTTTCTGATTTACAACTTAACCCAAAAGTTTAAAGATATTGCAAAATTACCTATTGGTAATTTTTGAGAAAAGTTTTTTCATTCAAAACGAGCCCACACTCGACAAACGTGAGCTTGAGGATAGCAGAGAAGACTTTTCGAATTTTCCCAAAACTTATTTTCTGCTGTGTTTTCCAAACTTGTTTTTTCAACAATTGATATCAGAGCCAGGTTGTGTTCTATCTATAAGTATAAATAGATAATCAAAACAATCTTTTCTTCTTCTTGAATGATTTGATTACATAGAAAGTGATTTTTTTAGATCTAATGCATGTTTTAAGTTATATATGAGAATGGATGGGATATTATATATTTGTTATATAATTGTTTTTTTTGCTGATGTTGTGGTTCTTAAAAAATAGACCATGGACTATCATCTCCACGTAGGGCTATATTTTTTTTTTAAATTCATAGAATTCTTGTGAGCCGTAAACAGACATAGAACTCAAATGTAATTTTTTCGAAAAGAGTCCATGACGAGAAAAAGATGCGATGGCGGTTGAAGATCCAAGGAATGCCTTGTGATGAAAAATTATGTAATTTTATTTTTCATTTATTTTCTAGAAATAGAACCATGGAAACCTTAATTGACAATTTTATTTTAATTACCTATCTCGTTATATATCCATTTTATAATTTTTTATAATATTTATATTATGTAATGTTATAATTGTGATATATATATGAAATGGTCCACAGTTGATCAACTAAAAAAAAGAAGTGTGATAATGAGAAAATACATGTGTTGTATTTTTCTATTCACTTATTTAGGTTATTCAATAATTGTGAGAAGTGCGATAATAAGAAGGTGCATGTCTAGGATTGGCTTTGGCTAGGAAAGACCTGGTTTTTAAGCAATCAAATTTGACTCACCTCCCTTTCCTAGGACCCTACCTGATACACAATTCGCATTCACTTCTTTAGTTTTTCCCTTAAAAGAAAAATTGTTGAGAATCAAAATTGTTTGTTTTTATAATTGATTGATTCTTGCGAATGAATGTGGATATTATAAAATTGTCATAGCATGTTATGCATATATTGGAAGCATGTCATTTATATTAGGTAAGAATGCCACTAGGACTATTGTATGATCATTCTTGAAATTTGGGATAAAAAAAACTTACATTTTTTTAAATATTGAGTGGGAGAAGATCCTTGAACAAGACCTAGGGACTCCATTGGTGGTCCTTAAGTGATACCATGATAAAGTTTCGAGTCGGTTCCTACCCTGGCCACACCCCAAGGTAAACTTTGTCATATGGGTTCACTAGATGGGATTTCCTTTTAAAGACAACTAGTCATGCATGACTTTCAGATAGATTGTCCCAAGATGACTCATAAATGAATGTTTGTTTATGATGGGTGTTGAGTCAATGGTTACACACTCAAGATCATCTCTTATTAAATAGTTTCCCAAGAAACAATATTTAAGCTAGAGATGATGCTTAAATGTTAAACGATCATTAGTTTGTATAGAGTCTTGAGAATTAAGATTCCTGAACTGATAAGAAGTAATCCATGTTCTTGCTATTTAATCATGGGACCCTGAGGCAACATGGTTGCTGGGTGTGAAAATGACCGAAGTAACGACAAATTTCTTTCAAGGTTTTAATACAAGACACATGCATCATATTGCATTCTTGATATGTTGCTGAAATGAAAAATATTTGCTTAATACAAAAATAGTAATTAGTGAAATCTTTATTTTTTTCAGTTCAAATATGTTTCCTACTCCTCTTATTACCATTCTTACTAAGAATAAATTAAATGGGGATAAATTTTGAGAATGAAAACAGAATTTGCTAATAGTTCTCAGCTGTGAGAAACACAAATTCATTCTTGAAAAAATGTGTCATCTTGAAGCTCAGCCAAAAGTGAGAAATCACTGGAGAGATTCTAACTCGATTGCTCGATGTTATATGTTAGCAAGCATGAGTAGTGTGTTGCAAAAGCAACATGAGAGTTGATGCATAATGGTGGTAAGCCGATTCAGGAGAAACCTGAGGCAAACTTAGCTGTGGGCCCCTCATCCTCTAAGGGGAAATAAAAAGCTAAGGGAAAGAAGAAATCGACTAAGTCTTCAGTTCCACCTCGTGTGGTTAGGAAGAAGGCTAAGAAGTCAAAATATTGTAAAAAGATCAAATATTTCTTTTGCAACAAAAAAGGGCATTTCAAATCAAACTGTAAGGAGTATTTGGATTACCTAGCAGAAAAAGGCAAAGGTATGGAACTCTTTGTGGTTGAAGCTTGCTTAGTGGAAGAATCAATTGACAACTAAGTTATTGATTCTAGAGCCACTAACCATATTTGTGTTTCTTTACAAGGGTTTAGTGAAATGAGAAGTCTGAGTGATAGGAACCTCTCGTTGTGGACCAGGGATGGGAGCTATGTTTTAGCTGAATTAGTTGGAGAAGTTATTTTACATTTTGATATTTTTAGGAAGATTACTTTAAAGAACGTGTTTTATGTGCCTCATTTTAAGAGGAATTTAATTTATGTACCATGTTTATTTTATGACGGTTATACTGTGACATTCAATAAAAGGATCACTATTCATAAAAATTGTTCTTTAATCTGTAATGGACGGATGGAAAACAATCTCTACTTTATCAAACCAAATAACTACTTTATGCTTCAAATTAAAATAGTGAATAAAAAGCTTAAAACTTCTCACTTTAATGATGGGTACCTATAGCGTTTAAGACTTGGTCATATTAACCAAAAAAATCATTAGACTCGTGAAATATGGTCCCTTTTGTATGTTTAAGGAAGTTAGTCTTCCACAATGTGAATCTTGCTTGGAAGGCAAAATGACTAAGATCTAACAGCCCGTTTTAGGGCCAAATCAGAACAGTGGTTTCAGAACCACGAATTCTACATAGAAATATTTATTTTATTATATTTTTGTGGTCTACAGTTTCATGGAATTGTTTCATGAAAATTTCGTTCAAAAATTTTATCGATTGGGTACTTAATTTAGCTAACAGGACTAAATTGTAATAGGTGCAAAATGTATGTTCTAGAAGCTAGAGGTGTCTAATTGCTATGAAATTTTAAATTAGAGGCCCTTGAATGGTAATTAGACCATTTTACTTTAAGTTGGGCAAAAATGGACATGGTAGGGTAAAATGGCAAAGTTATTAGTGAAGGGTATTTTAGTCATTTGTCAAATAAAGACAAAATTTACTAAATAAAACATCTCCATCTTCTTCAATTTCATCCCTTGGCCGAAATTTATAAGAGGAAGACATAGCTAGGTTTTTTCAAGCTTCCAAGCTCGATTGTCAGTCTGTTCTAACCCCGTTTTTAATGATTTTCATGTTTTTGAGATCCTTGTAACCTAATCTAGCTATTTCAAGGACTAATTTGAAAGAAAGATAAAGTTTAAAATTTTACCCATGTTAGATATTTGTGTATTTTGATGTATAATGGTAGAAAATGCATGTTTGGTGTTAGATAAACAACTTTTGCTAAGTGATTTTCGATAAAAATGTGAAAAAGAACTTATTTGTAAAAGGTATAAAATAAGTAGTAAAAGTGTGATTAAATGGAAAATGTGGGCTAGTATAAGTATGAAAATGGTTCGGCTAGGCTTGGGTTTTGAAGAAATTGAATACATTTTAATTTACGAGCCTAGGGACTAAATTGTAAAAATGTAATTTTTCCATAATATGATTTTTGGGCCAAATTTAATAACGTGAATATTAAATGAGTTAAATTTGCTATTGTAGATTAAGAAAAACAAGGTTCGGACCTAGATTAGGAGAAAAACAAAGTGTTTGATGATTAGGTCCAATTCTACTATTTTTGTACCAAGGTATGTTCGTATGTAAATAATGCATTGTTATGTTCATGTTTTAAATGCTTTAATATTGTATGAATTGTGATTGACTCTTTGGATGTATTCAACAAAGTTTTTGACAAGTGAGAAATCCCAGTTGAACCTTAGGAATAGAATAGGATATGAGTGACATGTCACTAGGAACCCATGTGTAAATGCGATTATGTAATCCGGGTGCTGGTCTCGTACGTCCTACCAGTGGCTGGGTAGTCTAGCATGTGTTGTGGATACCTGATAGCTTGCGTGAGTAGTACTGTGTAGCTACGTCCTGACTGACAACTTGTGTGAGCAGGCCCGTGAATAGCTTGAAAATGAGCCCATGTGTATTATGAGATATGAGGTAGCTTCGGCTACATATATGACACTTATGTGAAAGATTTCTGAGTATTCGTTAATATTTCGAGTGTTCAACGGGAATGTCAAAGTTGTGAAAGGATATGGTTATGTTGCGAGTTGGTACAGGTATGTATGTAAAGCTCATAAGTAATGAGCTCGTTATGTGATGAACTCTTGATGGGATTATGATTAAGTTATGACTATGAGATTTTGGTAACGTTTATGCTAATCTTCATCATGTTAATTGTATGTTAATTGTGTGATTATGATGCTTATTATTTGCATAGGAACTTACTAAGCTTTATAGCTTACTCCCCTTTCTTTCCCTTGTCTTATAGTGTCACCAAGCTAGCTTGAGGTTCAGAGATCGTCGGAGATCCACTCACACTATCAACAATTATTTTGGTACCAATGAATTCAACATTTTAAGTTATGGCATGTATAGGGGACTTGGTCATTTTGTTATGTGTCATAATTGATTTAGACAAATCTGTTGGCTTATATTGGTTAGTAATTCATTTTGTATAAGGTCATTGGAAATGGGCTAATATTGGCTATAAGTATATTTATAAAATGATTTCTTTCATGAATGATGTGTTGACGTCTTGGTTGTGGATGTTAGTTGTATGTATATGCTTGGATTGGTGCTATGTTTTTTTTGTGTAGGTGAGTGCATTAAAGGGTGGCAAAATGGCTTGGTAAATAGCCTTATTTTTGTCCACATGAGTAGACACATGGGCATGTGTATAGGCCATGTGTGACATATGGCTTGCCCCACGAGCATGTGTTTAGGCCATGTATCCCCTACACCCTAATTTTTGCAAAATAGAATGCCCAATATTGAGTACACTAGTAGAGACACAGCTGTGTGTCTTAGCCGTGTGAGGGCCACGGCCTTGGACACTGGCGTGTGTCTAAGGTGTGTGAAGTTTGCACTCATTTAATGAAAACTCATAAATTTTAAATTGACTACACGGCCTAGCACACGGGCAAGTGACTTGGCCGTGTATCTTCAATTTGTTCGTAGGTGAAAAACAGAGAGTTACACGGGTTCAGGGCACGAGCATGTGTGACCATATGGCTTGCCCACACGGGCGTGTGACCCCTGTTTAGTGGAAAATTTTCTAAGATTTGTAAAATTTTCTAAAATTCTCGGTTTAGTCCCGAACCACTTCCAAAGCGTGTTTTGGGTCTCGTAGGCTCATATTAGGGACTTTATGATTGAACACAAAATTTTTTAATTTGGACAAAAATTTGTGGCTTGGCAATGTATGTTTGTTCATGTGATAAGTACGGTAATGCCTCGTATCCTATTCCAGCGTTGAATATAGGTAAGGGGTGTTGCATAAGAGGTCTTTTAATACGAAAGGTACAATGGCCAACCAGCCTTTAGAACTTGTGCACACTAATGTATGTGGTTCCATAAGCATCAGTGCCCGAGGAAGTTATGATTATTACGTGACTTTTATCGATGACTATTCTCGATATAGATATATGTATCTAATGCACTGAAAAAGCGAAACCTTTGATAAATTTTGAGAGTTTCGTGTGGAAATGGAAAAGAAATTAGATTTATTCATAAAGAATCTTCGATCTAACCAAGGTGGAGAATATTTTTCTGATGAGGTCTTAGGATACCTCATAGAGAATGAGATTTTATCCCAATTGATTGCATTGGTCACTCCATAGCAGAATGACGTAGTTGAGAAAAGGAATAAAGCCTTGCTTGACATGGTTTGTTCAATGTTAAGCTATTCATAACTTCCTACTTCCTTCAAGGGATATACGATACAAATGGCTTGCTAGATGCAAAGAAGTTGGATGAACAGACAGAATTGTGCATGTTTGTAGGACATCTAAAAGGAACAAATGGAGGATTAATCTACAATCTGAAAGATAATACGATTCAAGTTTCTACTCATGCTACTTTCCTCAAGGAAAGCTACAAGGATAACTTTAAACCTCGAAGTAAATTGGTACTCGAGGAACTTTCGAGAGTGGTAGAATAACCGAGTTCAATTCTCGAGAAAGTTGTAGAAAGACTTGCAAACGGTCAACAACATAGAGGAATCCACCATAGTGGGAAACTTTCTAAGAAACCATAATTCTTTATCTATGATGATGTATTTATAATACAGAAGCCAATCATGAGGATAATGATCCACTCACTTACAATGAGGCTATGCATGACATTGATTCCAGGCTCTGAAAATAGGCTATGGATGTTGTGATGGATTCTATGAAATCAATACGATGTGAGAACTTGTAGACTTACCTATTGGGATTAAACTCATTGGGTGTAAGTAGATCTATAAAAAGAAGAGAAATGTGGAAGGGAAAGTGGAAATACACAAAGCTAGAATTGTAGGGAAATGCTACACACAGAAAAAAGGCATCGACTATGAAGAGACCTTTTCTTGGGTAGTTATGCTCAAGTCTATCCTCATACTCTTATCCATTGCCACTACTCTCGATTACAAGATCTGGAAAATTGATGTCAAGACAACATTCTTGAATGACTATCTTGATGATACCATTTACATGGCTCAACCCTCTGGCTATGCTGTCAAAGGAAAGAAGCAAAAAGTTTGCAAATTGCTAAGATCCATTTATGGACTTAAGCAAGCGTCCCGCTTACAAAATAAAAGATTTGATCAAATGATCAAGATTTTTGGATTTGAGCAAAATGTTGATGAACCTTGTGTTTATAAGCGTATAAAGGACAAAAAGGTGGTATTCCTTATTTTGTATGTCGATGATATTTTACTTATCGGAACTGTGGTTAGCTCAACAGCTTAGCATGAAGGATTTAGGTGAAGCTAGCTATATTTTTGGAATTCGAATCCTTAAGGATCGAACAAATAAAACGATCAGTCTAACCAATGGCTAAACCAGACCGGTTGGGTCGTCATTGACCCAGACCGAACCAGCAACAACTGAACCAGCTTAAGGTGCCATAAGGGTGTCTCACCTAAATCACCGGACACGGTGGTGCCGACGGTTGGTCATCAGTGGTTGAGCAGTGGAAGAGTTAAAGTCCTCCTAGGACCCTACCAGAGAATTTGATTTCAGATTAATTATTTCAAAATTAATATTATTTTAATTTTTTAATATTTAATTTAATTTAATACTTATCTTAATAGTATTTTACTAATTTAGTATGAATGTGATTATCTTAATATTAAATTTAATTTAATGTTTATCCTGTAGATAAACATTCTATTATTTTTATAAGATTTAATATTAAATTTAATCTAATATTTGTCTTGATAAATATTATATTAATTTAATATTAAAGTATTTAAGTTTAATCATAGTTGAACTCTTTAAACTCTCCCTATATAAAGAAACTCTTGGGTCATTATTTACACACATTTGAATTGAAGAGAAATTTTTAGAGAGAAAATTCTCTGAAGAGATTATTACAAAAAATTTCTAGAGATATTTTTCTGATTTACAACTTGACCCAGAAGTTTTAAGAAATTACAAAATTACCTCATTGGTAATTTTTTAGAAAAAAATTTTGATTCGAAGCCAGCCCACACTCGGCAAATGTGAGCTTGAAGATAACAAAAAAGACTACCCGGTCAAAGTGCTCATCCTAGACGAATCGAAAAGGTACAATTTTGATTAAGTGTTTATTACTTTAGATATCACAACCAAAATCTTGTTTTGGAAAAATTTTTAAAACTCTGGTTTTTCTCTAAATTAATTTTCCGCTGCATTTTTCAAACCCGTTTTTTTAAACATTCGGCACTTATGAGGCTTGTATTCTAGTCGTTTTATAATTCATTATCTCATTTTTGTAGTTTAGGTTAAATTATTTCCAAAATAAGTGTTTTTAAACTTGATGTTTGTTGACCTATTTGGCCAATTCGGGCCTTAAGTAGTTTTAATTTGTTTAATTGAGTATGCAAGATGTGTATTTAATAGCCCAATAGCCGTAGGGACAACAATCGAGTGTAGCACAAGCTTCCCGAGATGCAAAACGAGAAGTAGGAACTCCTAACTTGAGAAATCAATGTTGTGTCATGACACACAAGTACCGTAGAGGCTAAAATTTTCCATGCAATCAATTACTTTTGGGATTAGGGATTGTAATATACCTAATTAGGGTTTCTCAACATCAATATAAATAGAAAGGTTATTGCTAACGTGTGGGTAAGCCTTTAGGAGCTATAGTTAGTAGATTTAGGTTTTAAGTTATTTTATTTTCCATTTGAACACACTTTGTTCTTTTTTACTAGGTTCGGTTTGAACCTACGCCTTTAATTTGAATTATTCAATGTTTTCTTTTACTATTCATCTGCAAACATCAAGATCCGTTAAAGATTACGAGATTATGCCACTCCAATCACATCCAATTCAATCGATTGAACAATTTCTTACTTTTCTCTTATTTAATTTATTTGTGTTCTTTTGCATGTTTAAATTGAATTTAAAAGTTATGGCATCTAAATCCATGATAGGCTAAGTCCCTAGGGAGATTAACAGGTGGATGTGGGAGTAGTTAACGAAGGAATATGGGTTTCTTAAAGGAATTAACTAATTCTAAATCATGTGTGCTTAAACCCTAGGATTGACAACCCTAAGAAGTCATCTAGGTTAAATGATGACGAGAGATAAGTTTGTTGAGTAAATTGTGATTTATCCCAGTGGGGAAAATGAGGTCAAAAGATAAGCAAGTACCTGTTGATTAGTTAATTAGAAAAGGCTAGGAGGTAATAGTAGTTGATTAATATTTAATTCCATTTACACCCAAATTCTGATGTTAACTACAACCACTGAAACAAGTTAACCTTCTAAGTGTTAATTTGATTTAGTTGTTTCTTTATTTTCTGTTATTTAATTTAGCTTAATTTAGTTTATCATTTTTATCTCTTTTATTGGTTTTCGTAATATAGATTTTAATTATTACTATTTATACTTTTTATTGTAGAGGTAGATTTAAGATTTAATTCATCCTCTCTCGGATACGATCCTCAGAAAACTTCCCTGTGTTGTGTTGTTACACTTACTATATTACAATTTGATCAAGATACTTACGGACACCACTTTCTTATTTTCATATCCTTTTTTTGCAATATTTTCTACACAAACATTTGTACGTTTGGCTGCGATCAAGTTATTGGCACCATTGACGGGGAGGTTTCGAGATTAAATCTAAATTATATTTTATGCAATTAATAAGATAAATAGAAAATTTAAAATTTATAAATATGATTATTTTTATTTTCTAATTTAATTGCTAATTTTTATTTTTATTTTTATTTTTATTTTTATTTTTATTTTTATTTTTATTTTTATTTTTATTTTTATTTTTATTTTTATGTACTAAATTTTGGTGTATGACTCGAAGCAGAAACATCAATATCGAGCCGTACCATGATCCTGAGAAACTCCTAAGGCGTCACTGTCA
This sequence comes from Gossypium longicalyx, assembly GCA_025698465.1. Lineage (NCBI taxonomy): Eukaryota > Viridiplantae > Streptophyta > Magnoliopsida > Malvales > Malvaceae > Gossypium > Gossypium longicalyx. The sequence goes on along the minus strand of CM047004.1, from coordinate 67,896,528 downwards.
AGGAAGAAACAAAGAACAAACTTTTGTAATTGATCTATCTTGACGAGCCACCCGAACAACAAGAACAAATTCGTGGAGAGCTACTGATGGCTCAAAGAACATTGTACGAGTTCGCACTACCTATGCTATACATCGTGCGAGGCGATATTGAAAGGCCAACGATAAATGCAAATAATTTCAAGATAAAGACAGCTACAATCTAGATGATCTAAAACACATTGCAATTCAAAGGAAATGTGACGGAGGATTTGAACCAACATTTGAAGTAATTCCTTCAACTATGCAACACTTCCGAATATAATGGTGTAACTGACGATGCTGTTCATTTTTGGTTATTTCCATTTTCATTATGTGATAACGCCACTGAATGTTTAGATTTTTTCGAGTTAGGATCCATTACAACATAAGACGAATTAGCGGAAAAATTTCTTCATAATTTTTTCCCGATTAGCTGTACCATTCAACTCAAGTGTGACATCACAAATTTTAAACAATTTGAAGGAGAAACATTGTACTAAGCATCAGAGTAATTCAAATCAATGATACAGAGGTGCCCTCACCATGGACTGTAAAAGTGGCTCCAGATTCAAATTTTCTACAACGTTGAAGACAACAACATTAAAGCTAACATTGACGGAGCAACTAGGGGATCTCTTATGCAGCACACATATGAGAGAGCATATCAAATCAAAAATGACATGGCAATGAAGTTGTACATGTGGCCAAATGAGAGATTCGCGTACAAGCCAAAACCTCCAACCATGAAAAAAATCAACAAGATAAATATCAACAAATCTTGGAGAAGTTGAATCGATTGGAAACGACCGTCAAACCTACAATAATAGAGCCTTACATGGTGAATTAGCCAGAGGACGTGAGTTATATTGCTAATAGGGGTAGGAATCCCTATTTAAATACATACAATCTCGATTGGAAGGATCATCCTAATCTTAGGTGGGGACATAATCAAAGAGGAGAAAACCCAACATAGAATAGGTCAAAACCCTCCATACCAACCACCTCATATGGAACGAACCTAAGATCCTTGGGATATAGGCATACTGCAAGTGGTCAACGAATCAATCGATAAGAAAGGGAGATACAAGCCATGCTCGCATATATGAACGACACGATGGAACAAATGCGCCAGATGATGAGCTTATTACAAAAATAAATCGGCCAAGGCATTTCCAGCAATTCAGAGAACAACCCTCGGAGAAATGGGAAAGAACATGCAAATGGGATCACCATGCGATCAGGTAAAAAACTTGACAACGCAAGTGCAGCCATATATGAAGAGGAGGAATTGCCTGAATTCATTGATAAGCCTGTGGACAAAACCGAAAGTGAAAATCTGATAGAAGAAGTTGTGGAACTAGTAGCAGAACTAGTAACATAAAAATCAAGCATGACAATAGTACCATTCCCTTCTAGGTTAGAAGACAAACAAAAGAGGGATGAAGTTGATTTTGTAAGTTTTCTAAATTTATTTAAATCCCTCAATGTCAATTTACCACTCTTGGAACTCATAAATAAAATTCCTAAATATGCCAACTACATAAAGGAAATCATGGCAAGGCATAAAAAAATTAAAAAAAGGGTTAACAAATTGATATTGATGCCTCTTGTAGTGCTATTATTGCAAAAAAGATACCCCTCAAAGTAGAGCTTTACAATTTTGGTAGAGATAAGAGATAAGCATTTCAGCAAAGCACTTTGTGATTTAGGTGCAAGCATTAACCTGATTCCTCTATCGATCTACTAAAAACTTGAATTAGGGGAGTTAAAAAATACCTCAATAACACTATAGTTAGCCGATAGATCACTAGTACACCCAAAATGTGTGCTAGAGGATGTACTGGTTAAATTGAGGGGCTACATAATACTTGTTGATTTTGTAGTACTTCATTTTGAGAAGGATCAAGAAAATCTCATCCTGTTGGGTAGGTCATTTATGGCCACATCTAAATCAACCATCAACCTAGAAAAAGATAAATTGATAATGAAAATCAATGGAAAAATAGAAGCATTCAAATGTGGCCACGATTCTTAAAATGAGGAATTATTAGGTAATGAATGTTTTGTTTTATTTGATTTAACCCCTAATGACCTTGACCAAAGGTATGTGCATAGTCATGTGAGTGCAAGTAAGTCCAATTTGAGGATTCGAGACAAGTGGAAAGATCCTAGTTGGTACAAATTTTATTGGACAGACCACAACAATAGACAAAGGCGAAAAAATTGATGGTATAATCGGATGAATTGTCGGATAATTCCAGTAGTAATACATAATCATAAAACCAACGATAACAAAATTTCACTTGCACATATTGTAAATTAAATTTTGTTCTTAATTTTAAAACTTTCATTCTTTATCGTTTATGTCTGATTTAATAAATAAAAGGTTTCAAGAAGGAAGAAATGAAGCATGAAGCTGTGAAAGCTAACTGTGGATCACCGAAGGGCTCCGACATGCACCAAAAGAGGAATTTTGGGATATTTTAGGTTGTGTTGTGACAGAAGCATCCCCATGTTGTGACACACAACTTTGGAACATGAAAATTAGAGATATCAGAGTTGCGACACATCAAAATTGAGCTAATCAAAGCATGGGAATTCAACAACTTTCCCTTTTCTGGCCTGAACAAAATCTTCCGAGATTGCACAAAGATTGCACACCAAATTTCTCCTAAAAAGCCCTATAAATTCACCTTGATTAGCAACCAAAGTTCAAATGTAACACCTCAAACCCAACCTGGACGTTATGGCCGAATTTGGAGATGTCACATTGAAGTGATTTTCGAAAAACATAATTTTGTTGAAAAATGCATTCTAAATAGAAACCTCCTTGAATTCTAAACGAAAATTTAAGACACCTCATCCATTGTTAAAACTCTAGTTGTCTTAGCAAAATTTTAATCATATTAGATTGTTATTACACTTTAAAAGCATGCTTGTTGCGGAAGCTTTTAAGATATGTTGTGTATATGAGGTGTTTTGAAAAGCACTTATCTTTTGAAAACCCATGTCCTACTACTAATAGATATAAATCCAACAAATATAAATCCCCAAATTAAAAATAAATTCCAGAGAGGCCTTATTACATAAAAATACCCAAATTAAACTACTTATAAATTAAAAGACAAATATGAGAGCATAAGTTATTCTGTGGCCACCTTTGAGTCTCTCGCAGCACCGACCCACCTAAAGATTACCTGCACAGATAAGTAGAAGGGTGAGTTTATGAAAACTCAGTGTGTAATCCCTTATCAAACAAACAGTCAGTTATACAATAGGCAAATACAGTCTAGGCCTAAGCCCCTATCAGAAACAGTCAAGTATCAATTAGGCGTTAGCCCAATACAAGATAACGATGGCGCCTAGGCTTTGAGCCCATTACAAAGAATAAAGATGCGATATGCAATCAGAAAATCCTACCCAATCCAGCCTCTACACACCATCTCCGTACCAATCCTACATACCATATGGGGATTAAATTGATCCACCCATCCTTACACACAAAGCAGCATCGGTTGCGGCACTAAAATAGTATTTGCAGTTGAGCTACCAGTTTTAGACTTATAGCCTTTCAGTACACTTCCTCCAATATCATATACCCCACCCCATGCAATGCAACATAATATAAATGTATATACAGTAAAGATGGCATGCTCAAACAGTCATACATCACATAAGGGTATATCAGTCATTTACCTCATAAGGGTATAACGGTCATTTCATCAAATTGAGGTCTAGGTATACTTATCAACCCAACAGTAGGTCTACAGTCGTCTTGGGCGACCCGTGCAACCTTGACACTTAAACAGTGAAAATGGGCCCAAAGCCCATAATATGGCCCATTTGGGCCCACACGCCCGTGTGGCCCGCAAAGCCCAAAAATGGCCTTGGTCGTGTAAGCTATACAGCTTGTCCCAATAATCTCCAAACATCCGTGTGATTTACCCATGTGGGGCCCACGAGCCCGTGGGTCCTACACAGCTCATTTCGACCCATCATGGCCCAAAATGGCTTAAGCCCATAAAACTGTTCATGGTGGCCTCTACGATCAAATTCTTACATTTTACGCGTTTAGATTACCACACGAGCGATCGCACGCTCGTGTAGTGTCAATAGTAGTGTTTTTCAGCTTTTACCGGTCTATAGTTGGGCAGTGTTTACACACCTATTTGGATTCCCGGTACAAATGATCCTGGAATGATTCACACCTAAAACACAAGACAAGTTCATGACCAATTTTAATCATGTTTAATACAATAACAGTTCCCATTGAATTTGTTACTGTCACTTACTTCCACTGCTTCAATCGATATAGCCTTACAAATTCGTAGATAAACCGAGTTCAATATGATTGGATGCTGCCAAAACAATGCGACTTGATCATATGTTAAGAACCTTAATAGATTACTAAATAACACACTACTTATACACTTGCAACATTACTTTTGTCCTTACCAAAATACCTATCAACCAGAAGCAACTCGCGTTGGGCAGAACCAACCTCTAGGAGGAGGAAAGTCGACAGAAGTGGGAGGATAGCTAGACCAAATATTCGGCCAAGGAACAAAGGAACACTAGCAAGTTTTCCCCCTTTAAGAGAAAATCCAAAAGCAGAAGAGGGAATGAGAATAAGGTAATCGGTTAAACAATGCAATAGGGACACTCGATAAAAGCCAAAGGAACAGAGAGAGAGGAGAAATGAATGTTCAGCCACTGCACAAAATAATATGATAATGACGGCACAGAATCAATTGAGAAGGGAAGAGTGGTATTCGGTTAGGGTCACAAGAATAAGCACATTTGGTAGTATAGTAGATGAGAAAGAATCGGCTAACAGTAGAGAAATGGTCGAAAGAGGAAACAACACCGAAAAGCAAGCAGGAGGAAAAAAATACCTGAATGGTTATGTTCGGCCCCAAGAAGAGAAGGAGTAATTAGTCAAACCGAAAAAATAGAAAGAAGAAAACTAACCCCACACACCCTAACACTAATCGATTTTCAGAGAACAAAAGACAAAGAGCCAAAAATGCTCACAAACTCAAAAATTGAGTACTTCAATTTGCCAAAGCCGAAATTCTAGAGTGCCACAGTTCAAATTCAGCACAACTCTTCCACCAAATTTGAATTTCCTAATTTTCTCCTAAAAACCCTCCTACTCACAAACCTCAACAACTGAAAATCCCCCTTTTCACTCCCCAAATTCGGCCAACAACAACTCCATTCAAACTCCTCGGTGTTTCAGTTAAACACAACTTCCTCCCATGGCCACCAGTAAAAATAATCTCCATTTGCATAAGCAGTGATTCGAACCTCAAACCACTAGCACACTCCACACGCCAATATCCACTAGACCAGCAGGCCCTTTCTGTCATGTTTTTTACCAAAATAAACTTATAACCCTACTAGCCAAAGATAGGGGTTTTATCCTTAAAAAGCAATTTTTTTGTAAAAGCCAAGGCTTGAACCGATGACTTCCCAAACACTTCTAGAGCACACAATCACTAAGCCAGACATATATTTATGTTACTTTCTTGCACAACTAAATATTTATGTGCAACCTCCTAACTGTTCCCATGCTCAAGACCTAATACTTCTAAGCCCAAATTCAATGCATTACACCAAAGCCATCCTGAAACACCAAAGCAACTCATCATTCAATTTTTTGTACAATTGTTTGTGTTTTTCATCCTTGAAAACATGCACAACCATATTCCTGACGATGAATCTTATTCTAACAATTTCATTCAAAACAAGACCAAAGAAAAGGAGTTCAAGCATTACCTCTAGCAAATCGAGACAAAAACCTCTTCATGAAAGAGGTTTTCAATCTTTATTTGCACTAAATGATGATACTCGAGAGATAGTTTGCTACCACGGATGGAAGTTTCTGTAGACTCCCAACCAAACCTGCTAGCATCTAGGTTGTCCAAGAATTTTACGCCACACTGAAAGAAGCCGATTTGAAATGTCTAGGAGATGCATTGTGGTCGCGAATAATAGTTTGTGGAAAAGAAATTTTTGTTTCCCTACTAGAAATTTCTAAATATTATAATGTTCCTTTGTATTTGTATGATTTGACATTTTTTCAGAATGTTGACATGGAAAGGATTATTGTAGTTTTAACCAACGGGAACGGTGAATGAAAATGCCATATGGGAATAGATTATCTAAAAACATTCCAGAAAGTGGATTTGTCCCCAAAAGTGAGGATGTGATTACAATTTATCAGTAGTCGAATTTGCCTTACGGCAGACATGTCCAATATTGATACTTTTTAGGCTACTTTATTATATGCGATTATGCATAAAGAAAGAATTTGTGTTGGGACATAGATTTATCAGAGCAAGATTTATTGTGTCCAGAAAGCAAAGGTTGAATTACTATTCCCTCAACTAGTGATGGCATTATGTAAAATAACAAAGGTACCAATAGGACACTCAGGACATATCTTGCAACTAACAACGAATCTGATACAACAACCTAGTATGGAGCACCGTGTGAAAGATTAGAAGCGCAAAAGGGACGATCCAACCAAACCAAACCAAGGTACGAGTGAATTCACTGATTTGGAATGGATAGTTCATTGGATGCAAGAAGTAGGACCAATTTTTGAAGATCATGCAAGGAAGAACAGAGTATGGGTACGATAATTTTTTGCCATCAAATATCATAGTCCGCCCGAAACTAGCAAGAACTAGAAAGATAAGGGTCTAGAAGAAGAGGATGAAGACACTAAAGAAGAAAAGGATTCGAAAGCAAAAAATGAGGATACAAACATAAATTCCATCTAAATCAAAATATTTTTTATTTTTATTTTCAGACTTAATTATTATTTGTTTTAAGACTTAGGTATTTTATTTAGTTGGACAATTTTAATTTTAGGATTAGATATTTTTAATTAGGTGGATTGTAGTTGTATTTTTTATGTAGAATCCCCGCCGTTTTTGTCAGCACTACAATATTCGATCTTCATTCGCAAGGAGGAGACTACACACCTATATCCGAGGAACTTTAAAGCTTATCAGGTAATCTCTTTCCTTTATTTCTTATTCGCATATTAGGAACAATGTGTTGACTAAAGTGTGGGGGTGACATAGAAAATTTTTTATTTTTTAATTAACTTTGTTTCATTTTTAGTTTATTTTCTTAGTTATTTTTTTTCTTTTGTGTGTTTTTCTATATGTTTGAGCTTGTAGAAATATAAGTGATTTGTTAGAACAATATGCATATGTTGATTGTTTAAATTATAAATTTAGCCTAAAATAAATAATTTAGGTTGTTTATATTTAGACTAATTAGTTCAATTTATTAAACTTTGAATAGGAAAAAGGAATTAAATATACCAAGTGATTAATGTAGATACAAATAAGCACTTACGTTTGTTGAATTATAGGATGTTTAGGTTAGAACACTAAGTAAATCAATTCATGGTTATTGAAACGATGCAGTATAAAAAGTATAATCTTTACAAGCATGTGCTTAAATTGAAATGAATTGTGAGAATAAAAGCATTGTGAGGGCTAAAAGCATTGCAAGTTTGATAAAAGCATAGAATGAGATAAAAGCCAAGAGAGTGTTGAGTGTTCACAATCTAATGAAAATATGAGAAATTGAGAAAAATCTCACTCATATTGGCATAAAAACTCATAAATGTTTATGCTTATAAATATTGTATTAGAGTTTAAAATATGAATAAAAGCTTAGTAAGAAAATTTTTAATTGACTTAATTCTTCACTCATAAATGCTAAATTTGTATGTATATTTTAATGGAATTCTATGTTTATTTTTCTTTAACTTGTTTGCTTTGTAATATTTTGAACTAATCCGTTTGCATGTAAACAATTGTAAGTTGTTTAATTTTCTAGCTAGAATTATACATTTAAGAAAATCTCCCTAGTGTTAATGTTCCAATCCGATTTCGTCTACCAAGCTGACTCAAGTATATTTTCTTTTCTTGCATGTTTATTCTTCATTCTATTTTCTTTTTGTTTGCTTGAGGACAAGCAAAAACTTAAGTGTGGGGGTATTTGACCTACCACCAAACGTGGTGGTAGTTTTGGTACATTTCGGCACTTAAGAGGCTTGTTTTCTAGTTGTTTTATAATTAATTATTGTATTTTTAGCTTTTGACGTTTAAGTTTAATTATTTTCAAAATAAGTATTTTTACACAATACTTTATTTAGTTGACTTATTAGGCTAATTCGGGCCTTAGGTAGTTTTAATCTATTTAATTGTGTACGTAGGATGTGTATTTAGTATCCCAACAGCCATAAGGACAACACCTAAGTGTAGCACAAGGTTCTCGAGACACTACACAAGAAGCCAAAACTCCTAGCTTGGGAAATCGATGCCGTGTCATGACACACCTTGGCTGTGAACATCGCTATCTTATTTTTGTATCTTTTGTTGCAATATTTTCTATCCAAATGTTCATACATTTGGCGGTGATCAATAGAAAGTGTGGAAAAAGTTTTAGGCTCCCTCTTTCTCCCCAATAAGATTAAAGCTAAATCACTGCAGGCCTCATATGGCCATGCACGTTCAGTGGACGGCACTACAAATGGATCTGCACTATGCGTAATGTCTATCGCTCGACAATCATTGGGACTTTTCCCACCCAAACAGTAAAAATGTTTATGGCGGTCAAAATATCTTCTAGCACTAAGGTGCCACCCATCTTCAACTATTTATATTACTTAACAACAATATCGAGATTAAAAATTTGTTATTGGAGACAGGTAATTTTACTAAGGATGGACCATTTCATTAGGAAGCCACAGTCACCCTCAAGCTTTCTCCTCACCTGGATGCACTTATTGCTATTGAGGTGGAGATTCAAAGCCCAATTGGGAACTATAGGCTTGCAACCCTTGTGGGTACTAAAATGTACCATTCCCACTAATGCCCTTCAATTGTAGGCCTTGAACTGATAGATATGCTGGAAGAAGTTGAGCATGGGTGGCTCCTCCCCTTTTATAGCAGTTGATATAATAAGCCATCAATGTCCACCAAGATAGGTCAGCGACTTGCCCCAACACGATTTCATACTCATTTAGGATAGTGCAGAAGAAGGAATGCAAAAGGAGATAAAACGCGACCTCTAATAGATAGAAAGGCAGTAAGAAACCTCATTCGGTGTCACTCAACAATCTCTTTCCCTAGACGATATCAAAATCGTAAGCAAAATTTGGCAATCAGATTCCTCGAACCGCCAAATGTTGTACCATCTCATCTTCGGTTATTAAGCAACGGTAGGCAGGTGTTTCTACTGTAGTGCTAGCTTAACAACTTTGTGGCTTATTTCCACCCTATACGACCATATTGCTCCTACAGCCTTGTTGATTTCGACCACCATAACCCCATATTCTACCTCCTAAACCCATTCTAACTCTAACCATTTTGGGGTAGTGGAAATTAAAATAAAGAAAATGAAGAATAAAGATTTACCTTTAGGACTGAGATAAGTTCCAAATGAAAAGCAACAGAGGTACTCCGATAATGAGAATGGCCAACTAAAGAAAAAGACAGAATTGGGGGAAAAGAGATTAGGGTTTCTCAAGAAGTATTCAAGAGTCAGGAGATTTGGGGGGGAGAAAATCAACTGAATAAGAAACGATTCCACTCCCCTAAATTTAGATATATAACAAAACGTCATCTATAAGTTTTAAGTTATAAAATTTTAAGTAATGGTTCAAGGCCACCAATCCGCAGACGGCACATGTTAACGTCTTCGATGGATTCCCTTAAAACCCTTTGAGGGCGAGGAAAAAGGGAAATATTCACCTAATAAGGTTCATAGACCAAGTATCCGCCAAATGTGTCCATAGCAGAGTAGCCACAAATCTATCCATCAAGGTTATATGCTATAATATCCTGCAAGGCCATATTCTATGTCCTTATGACAAGATTATCCGCAAATTGTTTACGTACGGAGACTATACGCCATGTGACTAATCATACTATTCAAGGAAATGTCTCCCACAAAGTTCATTCGCAGAGATACTCGCATCATGTCTGTGTACAAGGTCATCCAACAATCTAGTTTTTTTATGCAAATCATATGTCGATGGGCTGACCTTAACTAAAACTAAAATTTCTTGTGGGCTATGCTAATTTAAGAAATACACCATTGGGCGAATGGTGCTAATGCACATACTACACCAAAGCACAGTTCACGTCAATGTGTCCGCTATATCCATGCGTGCTACATAATTACGCAAGTTTTCCTATGTGAGAATTGTAACAAGCACTCATATTAGCCACTGAAAGGTATGTAAACAAGTTAGCTAGATTACAGATGAGATAGTGTGGATTAATTCTAAATCCTTCACTATGACAAATCTATTGTTTCAAGATCTTCAAAATGTACATGCCACATGGTGGAATAATTTACTAATGGTAGTGAAAGTTCTTTGATAGATCAAATCCCTAATATGTTTAATAAGGAAAATTCATGGACGGAATTTCTCTTTAGGGTGGTAGAGTTGTCACACCCGAATTTTTTATCAAAAACTTGGCCATATTGGAACGAAAAACCCTTAGTTACTTCATATATTTTAATTAGATCCTCTGCCATCCTGTGTGTACTGAATTGGAAAATTTAGGGGTAAATTGGTCATTAACGATGATTTTTAAATTTTTTGAAGGGCATGTTGAGAAATAATGGCTTGTTTCCAATATTTTATTTTAATTTGGGTTAGTGCTTACATGGGAAGGGTTGAACGGTCAATAAGGAAATGACTATTTAAGAGGGGAAAGAAGGAAAAAGGGGTCATCTTCTTTCTTTCTTCAACCAAAGCACAAAAGATAAAAATGTAGAAACCATTTTTGAGCTTCAACAATCGATCTTTGCATGAGGAGAGAGGGAGTCGGGCTGCATGTTGGAAAATATATATATATATGTAGCAAAGTACCATAATCAAAGGTGAAATTTGTGAACTGGAAACATTCCTATACTTTTCTGTCTTTTGATTTTGAAAGAAAAAAAAGAATTGCGAACATCCGACTAAATGTTGGTTGTGGACTGTAAGGAAAAGAAGCATGTTAAGTAGAGAGTATACTCTGCATGTTAGAATTTATTTTTTTCTTACTCATAAATTTCTCACGGTCAGTCCTATATGGTTGTTACTTTTTAGTCGACGAAGACAGAGAGGGACCAAACAACAAAGGGAAACTCAAGCTAGTAGGTGATGCATCCTTGAGGGGATTTGTTCGTGAGTTCCTGAACTCAAATCTTCAATGTTTATCTTACATACATTTGTACTGTATTGTTCTAATTGTGTGTTATGCGTATGAGGAAATGATTTCTTGTTATGGTAAAGTTACCAAAATTAATATGTATGTTATAAGATAAGGTGCATGTTGTTGTGAGCTCAAGTTTTGGTGTATGATGATATCTAAATTGTCCGTCAGTTTCCTTGCATAGTCATGATTTTGATGAGATTTTTGTTGCACTATTGATGCATGCTAAGTTGGTGTGCAAATCCATGTCCTATTTTAAGAATAAGTTTGTTGTATTGATAAGTAGTTTCTGGGTAAATTACTATTGGTTACGATATATTGTTGAATGCTTGATATATGTTATTTGATGAAAAAAATTATATGAGGAGTATGGAGGGATGTAATGATGGATGAATGAAGAAGGAGATGTCATGTTGTGCATATTGTGCCACATGTTTTTGACTTTGCGGAGGTTCGATTGGACTGTACAGGGATTTATGAGCACAAGTATGTGATGACATTATGAGGGTTTTTCTAAAGTACGATTCTCTGTGGAGTCTAAGTACCCCTTCGGATGGGCGATGCGATGCAGTACATTTAGCTTACTTTTTGTCGCACGCTACAGTATCGCTGCAGTTTCAAATCTCACCGCCACCACTATTTTTATACTAACTGTAGGTAAACCCACATTAAGGCTTTAAGCCTTATGTATGTATGCAAGTCCCATGGTCATGGGCATACTCCGAGTTATGACGACCCGCTAGACTTGTCCTTATGTTCCAAGTTAAGACAGTCCGCTAGACTTATCCTTATATTCCAAATTAAGACAGTCCGCTGGACTTGTCCTCATGTACCAAGTTTTGACAGTCCGTTGGATTTTTCCTCATGTCTCAAGTCATAACAATTTGCTGAATTTTTCCTCATGTTTCATGTTTCAAGTTTCCATGCTAAGGCTATACACTAGATTTCGCCACATAAAAATCCACAGGACTATCTGTTAATTAAACCTACACATTTAAATTCACATGCAATGACTTCTTTGCCCACCAAGCACGAATTCAGCATATTGAATTCTTATATATGAATGTTCATGTAAGAGTCCGCATGGACTATCTTTCAAGTAAGAGTCTACAGGAACTAAATAATGAGTATGAATTCTCAAGTCTAGGTTTGTTAAGGTATATTTCTACGAATCTAAGTCTGCCAAGAATGAGTTTGCATGTATGAATTCGCACCTAAGAATTTACATGTATCTATGAATCCAAATGTATGAAATCAATACATATGCGCAAGTGGAATCATCCCACAAGATATACTAGTGAACAAACGATGAAAGTGAATAGCTGAGTCAATGTGTAAAATGGGCCAATTTGTAGGCTGAGCCAACGCGAATGATGTCAACTGTGCACCTAGAAGACATGCGATCTACCCTCATGCCAATGATGTCAAACATGAGAACAGGCCACTGAAGTCATATCATACAATAATATCATGATCGGGTGTGTTATATTAAAACCTCACTAAGTTAATTTGAACTTACCTAGCTTCTTGTTATGCTTTTCAAGTAAAAATGGGCTATTCGAGACGTTAGATAGGGATTAAGCCAGAATCCATCGAGCCTGTGTGAGCTTGTTCCTCTCATCTGTAACATGCATATAATGGGGGCAACCTATAAGCTAAACCTCAGGATTAGAAATTATTGTAACTGAGTTGAACAACATTGTAATTATTCCAACGTAGGTTGATTGTTACAATTTAACAAAGTTATTATTGTTAATCACCATTAATACACTTGTTAATGTCTTAATTAAAATTTTGTGTGATTGTAGCAAATCCAGTTTGGTTGATCGATCAGCCAAGCGGTTGGGATACTACACTCGAACCTCATCTAACCTGTGTACTAAATAAAAATACGAATGTTAAGCTTTCCTTAGAGCATACTGGTGTTCAAAAAATTTCCAAAAATACTATATTTAATTTGCTAAAATAAAGGCATGCTAAAAAACATTCATATAAAGAAATTCAACAACATTTAACTTAAACAATGACAATACAAAATAGATTAAATCAACATGATTTTATCAAAAAATTATGACCAATATGTTGGAAAAAATTTGGTTTGAAAACGATTTATAGAGGAAAATCAAAAAATTGAAAATCAACCCGGTTTGTGATTTTATAACAATAAACATTAACCAAATATGCACATGTGTTTTTCGATAAGCAGATCCTTGATTTTTTCTAGCTTTCAATCAAATGATCTTTTTCGCTATTCTCGTACCACAAATTGCTTCGAATGTGGGCTCGAACCAATTGAACTAAAATACATAACTAGAAAAAGTTTTCTTTTTGGAGTAAAAACGAAAATTCTCTTTTTTGATAGAAATCGGTAAAATTGTTATTATGGAAAAATATATTTAAAAGTTGAGAATAAATTCTCTCTATTTTTTGACAGAATAACAATCTCTCAAAAGTTATGTTAATAGCTCTATCGGTGTCATCTATTTATAGAAAGAGAAGGTAGAACCCTTGTAGAGTTGTAGAGGTTTATTTTAAATAGAAAAATAACATCCTACTTAGAGTAGGAGATTGGTGAACGACTCACTCTTGTATTTCTACTAAGGTTTCTGCCCCTTCATGTTATATGAGGGGTTTTTAGCCTCTTTCACAACGGGTCTAATTACGAGTACTTCCTGGGTTTTTTTGACCCAGTACTTTGTAATGTAATCCAACCCGATTCAGTTTTTCTATTTTCTAAAATTAACTTTAATATTTACAGATTAAATAATTTTCTCATCACAATTTTACTCTATTAAAATTTTGACGATTTTACCCTCTAATAAAATTTTGACGATTTTACCTTTGGTAAAATTTCAAGAAAATTCGTTCAATATGTCACAACTCAACATATTCACTATGATTGAATGGTTTATTTTCATTTTCAGGTTTCAAAACAGACCAAAAATATAAACTCATTCTTCCATCATTTTTAAGTGATTCTATATAGGATTGCAAATTTTCATTTTCATTTTCATTTTCATTTGTGGAAACCTACATTCATTTTCAAATGATCTCATTTTTCCATTTCAGAGAAAACCATAATCATTCCTAAATGTTTCTCATTTCTCTTTTTCTATTCATTCCGTTCATTTCTATTCAAACACGCAATTCATTTCTGGTTTCAATGAGCTAACGGAGGGACCGATTAGATATATGTTGTTAAGGCTCAAATAATTTATAATTAAGTTCCGGCTTTTTGCCTATTAATTATATATTCAACTAATCATGAAATTATTTCACTATAATATCATGGTTGAACTAGCGGAAGGACCGATTAGACATTGAAAAGGACATTCGCAAGATCATCCTCGTGATCCCAACCTACCCAGCCATACTTGGAGCTACCGATGAAGTAGTTCGACCCTTTTGCTTATTCGGCCTACTATCCTGCTGGGTCATCATACCATGTTGGCGAGAGATCTAACCTACTAGGTTATCATACGACGTTCTGGCTAATTTTGCCCTTAATTTATTAAGTAATTATTATCCGTGTTTTGTATATAATTTTATTAAAATTAATAGCTAACAATATGATATTTATAGTTATCAAATAATTTTGTAACATTCTTTTCTCTCTTTTTTTACAAATTTTAGGAACATTCTTTAATACTAAATGATTATTACAAGTAAATTTATTCTTATCTTTAAATTTACAATATATATTGCACTTCTAATATTAATCCAGTTTATTAGTAAATTTTTACATCTTAATATATAATAACCATCAACCTGTGCATGGGCCATAAAACTAATAAAATAATATATTTAGGTGCATCAAAGAGAAAAAAGAATTGAATAGAACTTAAAAGAAAAATGATAAAAGCATAACTGAGCTAATATGTTAATAACCATAAATTAAAATTAAGGGTTTAAAAAAAATAAAACAATTCAAACAAATTCTCATGTTCAAAATATAATTGAATAACAAAATATTTACCTAGCCAATAAGGGTTCTAATTATTTCTTAAATTTTTTTATTTGTTTTCAGTTAAACTAATAGAAATATTTAGACATAGTTTAAAGTAACAACTTTGTAGGTTTCAAACAAATAACATACAGAGACTCATGTTTATACAAATATACATTTAATTTTCTTTAAATATTTCTTAATTTTTATAAGATTTTCAAGAGCAAATACTCATTGAATTGATTTTTTTTCAAATATAAAAGACGCCCAATCATTAAATTATATTGTATCCTTAGATTTTATCGTCTCTTATCTTTGCATGCAAAGTAAATAACCAGACAAGACGAATAAATTTTCATGTGAAGTGACACGATACAAACCTTAAAGCATGGAGGAAACTATGGTTGTTATTGTGGGAGCAGGCCCTGCCGGCCTAGCCACCTCGGCTTGCCTGAACCGCCTTTCGATCCCCAACATTGTGTTGGAAAGAGAGGATTGCTATGCTTCTCTTTGGAAGAAAAGGTCATATGATCGTCTCAAACTTCACCTAGCAAAGCAATTTTGCCACCTTCCATACATGGATTTCCCACCTAATGCACCAACTTATGTTCCCAAAAAAGGGTTTATAGATTACTTAGACAATTACGTCTCACACTTTGGCATAACCCCAAGATATCTCCGATCCGTTGAGTCAGTTATTTATGATTCGGACGCTGAAAAGTGGCAGATTGTTGTCAAGAACATGACGACGACCGACAATGTGATCGAGACTGAGGTGTATACGTCGAGGTTTCTTGTAGTAGCCAGTGGCGAAAATAGCCAAGGTACAATCCCTGATATCGATGGTCTTGATAGCTATGGAGGGGAATACATCCACTCTAACCAATATGAAAATGGGAGGAAATTTAGAGGCAAAGATGTTCTAGTTGTTGGTTGTGGAAACTCTGGCATGGAGATTGCTTACGATCTTTGGAATTGGGGTGCCAACACTTCCATTGTCGTTCGTAATCCGGTAAGAACAAAACCCTCATAAAATTAATGATGTCCATTCTTTTTTGTTTACAAAACTTTGCATTCAGTTCTCTATCTTTACAATATATTACTCAGTCTTTTTGTTTAGACGTAAATTTCTTGAAGATTAACTGGATTTGAATGTAATTTATAGGTACATGTGCTAACCAAAGAGATGGTGAAAATGGCAATGATCATGTCACAATACCTCCCATGCAAAGCAGTGGATAAAATCACTGTGGCGATTAGTAGATTAAAATATGGGAAGCTTTCGAAATATGGAATTCGAATGCCAACGAAGGGGCCATTCCATCTTAAGGAAACAACAGGTCGGTCCCCAGTCATTGATGTTGGAACCATTAGTAAAATTAAAAGTGGAGAAATCAAGGTAAGTAAATAGTATACCGGTTTTTAAGCCATCTAAATATCTATAACCCATGATTTTGTAAAAATTAGATAAATGGTAACTTTGATCATTTGTTAATTAAGGTTTTACCTGGTATGGAATACATAAAAGATAATGAGGTTGTGTTCACAAATGGTGCGACAGTACAGTTCGATGCCATTGTTTTTGCCACTGGTTATAAAAGCACAGTCAGGAATTGGCTTAAGGTATAATATCAAAACGTTTCCCTTACTCTTTATTTTCCTATGTATGTATATTGTAGTTATGATGAGATATTAAATGGTTAAATATTATTGCAGGGAAGCTATGAAAGTTTTGATGAGAAAGGAATGCCCAAAAAAAGCTTTCCGTATCACTGGAAAGGGGGAAATGGAATTTACAATGCTGGATTTTCAAGAAGAGGACTACAAGGTATTTCCAGTGATGCACAAAATATAGCAAATGATATATACACAAACATCACTGCTGCTTTGAGTTAATGTGCAGCACTTATAGAATAGGGTTTTGTATATTGATGATGATTCTCGGTTCTATCACCTTTAACAAAGTGATAAAATTGAACCTTATGTGTGTCTATATATATTGTTTTATGGATTAACAATAATAAACATATATTTATATATGCTCGTGAATTTTTAAATTTTCCTTATTGAATTCATACACTATACATGTTTCTTTAGATATAAATTCTAAAATTAATATATGTAAATATGAATATCAATTGTACCGTGTTAATTATTTGTATGTTATTTTGTTTTTTAATTTTAAAAAAATTATTTTAGTCCTGCATTTAATTTTTTATTTTTTTTAATTTCTAAACTTGTTTTTTTTATCAAATCACCCCAAAATAAAAGGAAAAGTTAACATTTTTTAACTTTGTTGACGTTGCATATACATGAATGACACATCAACATTTAATTAATTTTTTAAAGTTTAAAAAATTCAAAAAAAATATAAAAGCTATTTTAAAAAATTAAAAATCATTAAAATTATAAAAAAATATTTTTTAATATTTTTTGGATTTTAAAAAAATTAATTAAATGTTTACTTGTCATCTATGTGGCAATCCATGTATATGTCACGCCATATCAGCAAAGTTTTTATCCATTTTTTGGGTGACTTAACAAAAAATGCAAGTTCAACGACTAAAAGATGCGAAAAATTAAAAGAATGACTAAATTTTTTTTTTAAGTTGGAGGGCCAAAAAAAGTCATTCTACCTTATCTATAAATTTAAAAAATTTTGTGTAATACCCCGAAATTTTTTTACAATAAGATATTATCCTTAATATAGTAAAATAAGAAAATAAAGTGACAAAAAGGAAAATTTTGAGTTATGTCAATATTGGGAAGTATATTATGATATATTAGTTCAAGAATAAAAGTGAGAAAAGTTTTATTGCACAAGAGTAAATACTCAAAATTTGAGGGGTTAAAGTGTAAATATAAAAAAGTTAAAGGACTAATAGTGTAAATATTAGGGTGGAATAATCTAGAAACTAAAGAAAATGGATGAATTAGGACCAAATTGAATAGGTAAAGAATTATGAGGGACTAAATTGTAATTTTACCAAATTTAATGATGACTCAATGATGGAATTTTAAAAGATCATAAAAGGCAAAATGGTCAATTAGAAAGAGAGATAATTCTAGAAGGCAATAATGATATTAGAGATATTTTGATATTTTATAATTATTTAATTAGATAAATATTATTTTATTAATATTTTAATAAGATATTTTATTTTTATTTTATTTTTATTATTTTATTAGTATATAAAGAAAGAAAGATGAGGAATTTTCATTCATCTTCCATGCAACCAACGTTAGAAAAGAAGAAAAGAAAAAGAAAATTTTCTTTTTTTTACAATTTGGTCCTTTCACCAAAAATCCACCATTTTCACTTTGAAATCAAAAGAATTTTCATAGCCATCAAAAGAGAAAGATGACAAGGAAACTATGGGGAGCTAGAATATCAAGTTAGAATCAAGAAATAAAAGTTTGAGGAGAGAGAAAAATCAAGTTAAAGATTGAAATCAATAGGACAAGGTAAGAACATGAAGATTTCAATATATTTTTAAGTTTGTTATTATTGAAAAAGTATGGAAATGATGTTATAGTAGAGTTTTCTTATATAAGGTTTTATATTCTTGATATGTTAGTGAAGGAAAGTAAGAGAAAGTGATGAGAAATATTATAGAGAAAGGGAATACATGTGTTATAAACTTAATAATCAACATTTTGCACGAAAACAGTTTTGGACAGCAGTAGTCTAATTTTGAAAATTTATGTGAGACAATGTCAGAATGATTTCGAGTTCCCCTATTCTGACTTTGAAAAATCATCAAAAATTGGAGAAAAATAATTAGGGGCTTAAATTTATATGTTTAAATCCTTAATGAGTCTATTATCAAGAGAAACAAACGGGAACATCATCAGAATCCCGTACTAAGAGATAATTAATTTTTAGTAAAGAAAGGTTGAAGCTATCAAACAGCAGAACAGAGATAAATTTGAAGATTTTACTGTACTTATTGGCTAAAGTATAAATTCTATAAATTTTATGGTAAAAATATATTTGAGTCTAGTTTCAACAACATCAAGATTATCTTAATTTGGAATTTTGTAGCTCAAGATATAAATAATTTAGTGACTATGACTCAAGTGGACAGCTTTGAATGAACATATAATTAAATAGTGAAATTATAGATAATGTTACATATAAGCATGTTATATATATTAAGGATGTGGAATGGAGAAGAGGAGGAGGAGGAAAATAAATATATGAATATTCAGCTAGTAAGGGCTTACATTTAAAATGGATAATTTGCATGCTTTAGATTCAGGGACTAAATTGAATAAAAGTAAAAGTTTAAAGGGTAATTTTGTAAAAATGTCAAAAATGATCAAATTGCATGAAATGAATTGTTTTATTGTCTAAGTTAATAAACTGAATGAAATTATTAATTTAGATCAAGATCGAATGGAAAATTGATAAAAATGAAAAATCACCAAAATGCCCCTGAATCTTGGTATTTCTGTAATTTAGTCAGGTAAGTTCATATGGTTGAACTTTCATGATTATTTGATAAATTAGGAATGATATAATGTATTATTTCATATTTTTTCTATTGAATTATGAATATTGTTATTATGGAAATAGAATCAAAAGTTCAAATTGAGCAGAAAGCTAAATTGAATATGATCGTTTAATGATCAGTGATGAATTGACGAATAAGACCATGGCTGGGCCATGGCAATATATGTGTAAGACCATAGCTAGGCTATGGCATCTTAATGATAAGACTATATCTTGGATATGGTACTACGAGTGTAAGATCATGACTGGGCCATCGCAATACATGTGGAAGGCCATAGTTGGACTATGGCATCATACCAGAAACGAGTAAGACCATAGTTGAAAGACGCTATGGCATCGTGATTCAGACGAGTAAGACCATAGCTAAAAGATGTTATGGCATCACGATTCAGATGTGTAAGACCATAGTTGAAAGATACTATGGCAATATGACGAGAAATGAATAAGACCATGGTTGAAAGATAGAAATGAATAAGACCATAGTCGGAAGACACTATGGCATCATGTCGAAGATAAATAAGACTGTGGATGGAAGATGCTATGACATCTGTTGAACAATTGATATTTAGGTAATATGTATCAGATGATGAATGGTTATATGAATTGGTTGTACAAAATGGTTGTGTGAAATGTTTACAAGAATTGGTCATATGGAAATATATGTACAAAATAGTTGTATGAAATAATTATGAAGTTAGATAAACGAAATAAGTATAGGTACATGGAATTTAATTTATGTTAAGTTTGATATGAACTATTACCGGAATAAATATACATAAAATATATAGAAATGATAGTGCATGAAATATTGATATAATGAAATGAATAATATATGCTTATGAAGAAATGTTAAGAGAATGATATGTTTCATGACATGTACATATATGATTATCTTTGATATGTTGATACAAGGAAATTATGTAAGTTGAGACAATTATTAAACTCAATTGTGACATGTCGAGAAAATAAATATATCAATGTTAAATTTATATGAAATATGTGCAAGTATACTAACAATGTTGTTGTTTGATGCTTAGAAAAGTGCCAAGCTATTGATTGAATGATAATATGTTTATTTATATGATGCATTGAATCGGTAAGTATTTAATTGAAAGTTTTTGTTAAATGATATGTAAATCCTAGTAATGTCCTGAAACCCTGTTCCGGCGATGGATACGGGTACTACATGTATATAAAATATTACTATTGATTTAAAGATTTCTAAGGAAGGGTAAATATATGTGGTAACTCCTTAACTTGACAATTTGTACTTATTTCATACTTACTTTTTTTAAGATAAATAATATTAGTCATTTAAAAGTTTTAAGATTTTCTTTAAAAAAATTCATCTGTACACCTTTATGGGCTAGCCATGGTCCAAAATTATTTTTAGCCTAGACTAATTTTGAATTCTAAATTATTTTTATTTATACCACATATTACTTATCAATTGAGTCTCAATTTAATTAGGAACTTATCAAAAGTCATTTTCTTCTACAAAGTAGAGGTGCTCATGGGTCGGATCGAACCTAAACATGATATTAATATACTTTCCCTTTCTTCAAGCTCAGCCCAGCCTGAAATATGGGCTTAAATTTTGCTCAAGCCCGCCCATATTTGTAAAAGATTAACTCAAGTATATTTTAGGCCCGCCCATATTAATTTTAATTTTTTTAAAAAATATTTATATTATTTTAATTTAATAATATTTAATAATTTATATAATTTTTTATTTATTGTAATTTATTATATAGCCATCTTAACATTATTTTAATGTTTACATTAGAATAGTGTTATATTTTAGTATAGGTTTACTTTTTTAATGTGTTATAAATTATATAATATATAAAGATAACATAATATAAAGTATTATAAACTAAAAAACGAGTTAGGCATGTTTAAGCTCGAGCCCGACCCATATTATAAACGAGCCTAATTTTTTTACCCAAGCCTATTTTTTGAACCTAATATTTTTACCTAAACCCTCCCAAAATTTGGGCGGGCCTGAGCGGGTAACCTGGCCCATGAACAAGTCTACTGTCACATCCCGAAATATAGGCAGTCAATTGAAATGGATAGATAAGAAATAAGTTATAAGCTGAATGGTTAAATGTTTAGTGTCCTCTCTAAAGACCCAAGTTCAAATCTCACTTTCATTTTTTTCCTTTAATTTTCTATAACCTAAGATAAAGCTACACTAAAATATATACCATTAGAAATAAAACTAACAATAAATAGGCTTCAGGTCTAATGGCTAAAAGTTAGCTTCTCTCTATAAGTGAACCAACTTTGAGCCACTGCTTCCCCCAATTGTATTTCTTTTTATTTTTGGCAGCAATGAGTAAATTACCATGCCGCCCCCTAGGGTCTCCAAACCCTAGATATTTAACCATCTTTTCCTAATTAGACTTAGTATTTTGCTTCTTTTTAAATCTTATTAGAATTTTGCCTTCCTCTCTTTATTTTTTCTCTTTTTTTTTCTTTCCTTTCTTTACATCATATTTTCATTCCATTACTGAAAATTATTTTTGCTTTCCCGAGTCAAAATAAATCCCCGTTCAAATCATTTTTCCTACTGATTCTTAATTTCACCATTGATAACATATGTTTTTTTTCATCAAGGTTTGGTAAGTGTATTTGTTTCAATAAGTAGAACTTATAATTCCAAATTAGCATCATTCCAAGTTAATCTTTCAATTCAATTACTCGATCTTTTACAGTTCTTGTCAAATCTTTCAATAATCTTGTCAAATCTTGAAATCATCCATTAATCCATGTGTAAATGTCATTTGAAGGACCCGATTTAGATGTGCCAAACTAGAATCGGGTGTGAGAAACATCGATCGGACTCTCGGTGAAAGGTGTGCGTCTTTTTCCAACCAACTTAATGGCGATCGTATGTAAGATTACGGCCACACGGTCTCCCACATGGGTGTGTGGACCACACGGCCCCCTACACAGCCATGTGCCCTACAAACCCTAGGCTAGTTCATGAACTGCACGACCACACGACCGTGTAACCCTTCCACGCGACTTATAGCATCTCACACGGTCGTGTATATACCTTAATTTGTTTCTAGAGTTTTTATTTGCTCAATTAAGTCTCTGATATTATGTTATTCTAGAATTTGTGATTTAATGACTATAATGTTATGACTATGCCGTATGAGAAATGAATTTTACAAGTTATTATCATTGTGAAACAGATAAACTGTTAGTGTTTATATTGCTACCACCCTATTGAATACATGTTAAGCATGTTTACTGCTAGTGTTGAATTGAATACATGTTAAGCATGTTCACTGCTAGTGATCATTTTTTCTATTATAAAGCATGCCATACTGCATTGCATAGGGTGGGATGATATGTACGGGAGGAAAAGTGGCGGTTTAATAATCTACAAACAATGTGGTTTGTTTATGCACCAAGTGGTAGTTTTTATCTACAATTTGTTGTGCATCCATAACAAGTGGCAGTTTATTTGTAAATATATGGTTCAATCACGAACCACTTAGTTAATCTACAAATGTTTTTATCTAAAAACACTAGTGGTTTACCCACAATTTTTACAAACCCAGTGGTAGCTTTTATCTGCAATTATATTGTGCACCCACAACAAGTGGCAATTTATCTGCAAATCAGTAGTTGTTTATCCACATCCTAGTGTATAAAGTTGGATGAGTTTTGGGGAACTCATAGTGTGGTGTGTAGCAGAGTTGGATAGGCCCTTTTTTAATAAACTGAAATTGCATTAACATTCATAAGCATGTGCATATAAAACTGTGAATTTTGAAATATTATAGTAATGTGTTAATCTGAAAACAGATACTGTGAATTGCGAATTTTATAAAAATGTGATTACTCTAAGAATTGTAAAATTTCACATTGATTTTCTTATAATTGGAGGCACACTTAGCTTCTTAAGCTCACCCCCTTTTAATTTTCATCTTTACATATAACCCACCAGGTTAGGATGCGGTCACTGCATCCAGAGGGCTCGGCTCAGATAGTTTCACTTATTAAAAGTATTTTAGACTTTATATTATGGTGTTTACTATTTGGCACTGTATCGTTTTATTTTAACTATGGCATGGGACTTAGGTTTTGGGCTTATTTGGCATGCATGGCATTATAGTTGTTTAGGCTATCGACACATGGATTTTGATTTAAATATGCATGATGTCATATCTCGTTTTTCAATGGTAACAGAACAGTGGTTTTGAGACTACAAATTTTGATTTGTAAAGTCGTGTTTTATGGTTTAGTTAATGTTTATGGAGTTACATTAGGGTTGTATTAAGTTTTGGTGAAGAAATTTTAATGTTTAGTTAGTTAATTAAATAAAAAAGACTTAACTGTGAAAGATGCAATATTGAGTGATTATTGAATTGTATTGACTTGATAGTCTAACTTCTAAATAAAGGGTAAAATAGTATAACAATAAAAAAAACAAAACTAATCAAAATAAAACAAACTTATGTATCATTTTGGGGAGTTCCACCAAAATTTAGAAGGGAATTCTCCATTTTTGGAGCTTGAATGGTTCGGCCATTGCTTACCTTCATATCAAGATTTGATTCAAGAAGACAATAACCAAGTTAAAGGAAAAATTACGGAGTAGTCCCTGTACTTAAATCGAAACTACTTTAGAGGTAAGTTCATAGTATTTCAATACGTAAATGGAATTTTACTTGTATTTTATATTATTGTTCTTTGGTTAATATATATAATTATTGTGTGAATGCACATATGTGCTCCTGTTTATACTTCAGTATCCCTGAATACATATTACATACTCCTGATTATACTATGGTACCTTTGAGAACATTATATCGTCTCAACATTTCATCATTTATGTTATTGAAACTTTTAATAATCAAATAATATGTGAATTGTGTCTATTATATTTAGATTAAATGTTATACTATGTCCTTACTAAGTTAAGTAAGCTTACAGATTTTTGTAGGTTGTTTTGTAGATAATCGTTGCTGACTTTTTGGAAGGATCAACCAACCAGCTCACACTATACATCTAAGTTGGTAGTTCTTGTATCTATTTAGGTAGTGACATGTATATATAGATAAATATGTGGTTTATAAACGTTGACTAATGTAGTTCATAAGTGAGATTTGTGTTTTGCTTAAGGTATGTTTTGTATTGAGGAAACAAGTATACATATATAATGCATAGATGAACTCCTTGATATGTAGTTGTTGAATGAAGTGGTTATAATTATAATATAATGCTTTATTGTATAATGACTTATAAAAGAGGTCTTTTGATTGTTTTTGAGACTAAATGTTTGGTATAAATGAGGTGTCTTTAAATGGCATATTGGTTAGATGAAATAGGTTGATTGAATTGGTATGTTTTGATATGTTGGAATGATGCTTAGGTCTATTGAATGTACGCATAAATGGAGTGGTTGAATAGGTATGTTTTGGTCTTAAAATAACTTGATTTTAAGGTCAAATTTTGGAGCACACGGTCTGAGACATGAGTTGTCACACGGCTGTCTGACATACACGGGCTATCACACGGCCTAGCTACATGGTTATGTGTACCAAGTCAGTTACACGGCCTAGCACACGGCTTGCGACATAGTCGTGTGACATAAGTCAAAGAGTTACACGGTCTGGCACGCGACTTGCAACACAACTGTGTAGCCCAACTCAGTGTGTTACACTGGTGGAGACACGGCCGTTTGTCCCTTTTTTCAATTGTTACAGGGCCTGAGCTGTCACACAGTATGACCACACGGCCGTGTGACCCTTGTTTTTAAATTTCTTCAAATTTTTCCCAAATTTTCTGTTTTGTTTTGATTTAGTTCTGGATTGTTTCTAAACTATTTTTAGGGCCTCGAAGGCCCAATTTAAGGCCCAAACACATATTTTTTATAGGTTTTTAATGAGTTTTCATTAATTACTATTGAATGACATTCTGGATATATTTTGATATTTATTGTTTGGAATTTCATAGTAATACCCCATAACCCTAATCCGATGACGGAGACGGGTTAGGAGTGTTACACATGAATTTCTGGTTTTCATTAAAACTAGGATTGAACATCACTTTTTCATTGCATTTTTATGTAAATGAGATTTGAAAAACATATAAAAAGTGGAAATCAACTTTTACTAAGTAAACTCTAAATTCCAATGTTTTGGAGAAAATTATATCTTTTAGTAAAATGAAGATAACATGCTAAGTTTTTCTTCACAAAATCAAGCAAATGCTTTAAACAACGTTTTTATAAACTCCAATAGTCACTAGGCCATTTCGATGGTCGATGTAATCTCCCGAATTCGATCTTAACGTCTAGGCCAGATTTAGGGGGTTACATCTACTACAAAGTAAGAAGTATTATTTTGGGAATCCCAAGTCATTTAGAAAATTAACAAAAGTTCCTTTCTTCTACAAAGCAAAAAAAAAAAATACTATTGTGGGAGTATTTATGTCTCTTTATATTTTGATAAATCTAAATATATATAAACATTATGGGAATAAACAAATTCTAACTCAAATCATTATACTTTTCACTAATCTAACTCTACCATTTCAAAAAAGACATAATAATTTATTTGACCCTCTAACTTTACAAAAAAAAAAAGGCATTATAACCCTCCATTTAATTTTTTTTGTCTCTTTTAACCTTAAATTTTTACTTTTTTGTCAAATCAACCCAAAATGAATGAAAAAATTAATATTTGTTAACTTTGCTGATGTGGCATACACGTTGCAATCCACGTGTATGTCACGTAAGTAATTAATTAAATTTTTAAAAAATAAAAAAAGTATTAAGAATTATTTAAACATTTAAAAAGATTATAATAATTATTTAAATTTTAAAAATGATAAAAATTTATTTTTTAAATTTAAAAATAATTAATTACTAACATGGCATACACGTGAGCTATCAGACGATTGTCACATTATTAAAATTAATAGATGTTAATTATTCATCTACTTTGAGATAATTTGACAAAAAAAGCACAAGTTTAAGAGTTAAAAATAATAAATGAAAGATTAAAATAATTTTTTTAAAAAATTGAAAGGTCAAATAAATCCTTATATCTTTCAAAAAGCTATATTTAATTTTTATATTAAATTTTAATAAATTTTTTATATAAATATTTTCTATGATATATTTATTATACCATAATTTACTTATTTTTTTGGAAGATGGCATCCCTATCTATACTATATTGGCTGCTGCAAAACAAAAGTAGTATCCCTAGAGTTGATCATGGGTTGGGTCAGTGCAAAAAATCAGGTTCACTTTCTAAGTTTGGGCCCAGCTCGACCTAAAAAATGAATTTAAAATTTTGTTCAAATCCGGATCGGATAAAAAATGCTAAACCTCGAGCTCTGCCCACCTGTATTAATTTTTTAGATTATTTTTATATAAAAATAAATTTAAAAATATAATACATCAAATAGACTAAAAACATTAAAGGTTTCCCAACAAATTGAAAATACATATAAAAAAGTATTTATACTTAAATAATACTAACATAGTTACAACTTAACAATTAAATGTCTCTAAAATAGTAGTAAATTTAATAATAAAACAAGATTATACAATATCCAAACAATAACAAAACAGTAGTAATATAATAACGAAATGGTAGCAAAACATAACAGTAGTAAACAACAACAAACAACATCATAATTTTTTTGCCAAATTCAAGCCAGACCCAGGCTAAATTAGTATTGCCCGAGGCTCAGCTCGTTCCTAAATGGGCCTTTTTTTTGTTCAAACCTATCTTTCGGGCTTATTTTATTGCTCAAACCTCTCATTTTTTGAACGAGCCTTCGAGTCTAGACAGATGATCTAACTTATGATGAAGTTTAGGTGTGACCCATGACATATGAAATTTGTTTGTATTCAATTGAATTAATTAATAATTAGATCACGGTATAGTGTTTTTTTTATAGGAAAATCACGGTATAGTTATGTATAGATGAAAGGTGACATTAAAAATAAATAAATTTTTATTTATAATTGTAAAGTAGAGATGCTAAAAGAATTATAGTTATCTACTTTATATAAAAGAGATATAAAAAGTAATATTACGTGTTAATTATGCATATTTTTATTTTTTATACAGCAAATATAAAAGATAAAAACGTTTTTTGAAAATAATATAAGTTATTTTATAAAACAATAATATTTGAATTATTACTCAACTTGTAATATCAATTTATTTAAAAATTTAATATATAGTATTGATAAAGTAAATATCAAATCACAAGCCAAGAAGGCTAAGTCCAATTTGTCAACAATTTGGTGTTAAAATAAATATATGTTATGAATCGGTCCTGGATTCCTGAGTTGTGTCCCAGTTGATTTGATACATTAATTATTTAAGTAAAAACAAGATTACGAGAATGAGAAAGGAAAATTTTGAGATAAAAGGAACCATAATAATGCAGAAGAAAAGCTAGCTACTAGCTATTTTTTAAAATATTTGCACTTCACTATTTGTATTAGATTCAATGCATCATGCACAGTCAACAACAAATGCATCACGCATGTTTTTTTAATTAAATATTTTGAATGTTTTCCTAGGGAAAAAATAACCTTGATGCCAACTTTCAGCAGCAGCATATCTCTTTCCTCTCTCTAATTTTAACATTATTTTATAGATGCTTTCCACTTTATCATTTATGATCCCGTGCAATTAAAAGATAATACATCAATTTTTTTACATCGATCATATGTATATTTGGACTAAACCTTTAAATAAAAGATTGTGTCTTCTTTTAATTGAGCGGGATCATATATGATATGGTGAAAATGATTCATAAAATAATTTCCTTTTTCTTTTGGCATTATCTAGACTTTTTTGCTAGGTTAAAATAATTTGGGTTTTATTCTCTGTTAGAGTTGTATAACTCAAATTCTAAGAGATTGTTTGCAAGTCAAGTTAAATAAAAATATATTTTCTTTCTAGAAGATTTAGTATTTATTAGTATAATATATTTAGCATAGTTTATTTGACTTGCTAATTTAACCTATAAATAGGCTCTTTTATAACCTTAGAATAGACACCCATTAGATATTAGAAATCATAACACATTTAGAGAATTTTGTGTTTATGTTTTGAGGATTCTTTGTTTTCGAGTTTTCGGGGTTTAGTTTTTTATCTTCATCTTTTATACTCTTCGTTCTTTTGCCATTATAGTAAAACTATCTTTGCCCATGGTTTTTTATCCTCTTTGGAGGAGTTTTTCCACGTTAAATTTATGTGCTCAATTTCTCAATTTCTTCTACTATTTTTTTTGTTTATTGCTTAATCGGGTCGATTCCTAACAAGTGGTATCAGATCTAGTTTAATTTTCATAGATCAACCCATTCAGAGATGGCAGCAATAAGGTTTAAAATTGAGAAGTTCAATGGTGAGACAAATTTCAATCTGTGGCAAGTTCGGATGATGGCAATTCTAGTTCAAACCGGCTTGAAAAAGGTTGTTACCGGAAAAAAGCCTGAAAATCTAAATCAAACAGAATGGGAAGAGCTTGATGAAAAGGCCTTGTCTGTAATCCAGTTGTGCCTCATGAATACGGTATTGTAGGAGGTATTAATGGAGAAGACCTTATTCGCCTTGTGGAAAAGGTTAGAAACTTTTTATGCGACTAAGTATCTGGCTAACCGTTTAGTGTTGAAACAACATCTATTTACGTTTCGCATGAACGAAGGTGAGCTTCTTAGAGATCACATCAGTCAATTCATTACTCTTTTAAATGATTTAAAGAATGTTAAAGTTCAGATTGACGATGAAGATCAGGCTATGCTATTATTGTGCTCTTTACCCCCTTCATACAAGTCTTTCAAGGAGACCCTGATTTATGGCAGAGACAAACTCTCGTTCGAAGATGTGAAGGGTCATTTGTTGAGTAGAGACAAACTCGACAATGAGTTTGGTTTGGATAGCAAGGTAGATAGGCAAGCTTCCATGTTGGCAGCATCAAAGAAACAAGACAAAAGGTGTCGCTATTGTAAAAAGTTAGGTCACGTCAAAGCAGATAGTTATAAACTGTGAAATAAAAGAGCTGCTGAGAGTAATGAAGAAGATGTAGCTAGTGCTAATTTGGCCGATGAAAGTGGTGATGGTTTCTTGTTAGTGTCAACGAGCGATAACTCCAAACTTACATCCGAGTGGATCCTAGATTCGTGATGTTCTTCCCGTATGTGTCCCAATAAAGAATGGTTCTCCACATACAGTTCGATTGAAGGTGGAGTTGTGCACATGGGAAATGATTCATCCAGTAAGGTAATTGGTATTGGTACTGTTAAAATTAGGATACATGATGGGATGGTTAGGGCACTTTCAGATGTCAGGTATGTACCTGATTTACAAAAGAATCTCATCTCCTTGAGTATTTTAGACTTGAAA
Organism: Gossypium longicalyx; assembly: GCA_025698465.1. Taxonomy (NCBI): domain Eukaryota; kingdom Viridiplantae; phylum Streptophyta; class Magnoliopsida; order Malvales; family Malvaceae; genus Gossypium; species Gossypium longicalyx. Next base: position 67,866,405 of record CM047004.1, on the reverse strand, counting down.
GGATGCAGAATCAACATCGAGTCGAGCGGTATTAAAGTATCTCGTGGAGCTCTTGTTTTGTTAAAAGGTAAAAGAACCGACAGTCTTTATATTCTGGAAGGTTCTACAGTGATCGATGAAATCAAATGTCCCTCGTCCGTTACGGAGTTGAAGTCAACTCGTTTGGAGGAGGCAACTGGTCATAGGAGGGAAAAATGTATGACAGTTTCATTGAAGAGAGGTTCTTTTTTGGATGTAGGTTTTGAAAAGTTAGGGCACTGTGTTCGTGAAAATCAGACCCGGGTTAGTTTTAATTTGGCAGTGCACAAGTCGAAGGCTAGAAGTTTTCCAGCTTCTAAACACAGATTCGACTCAGTTAATTCCTTGCATAGTTCAAGATAGGCCCGTGGCGGGCTTTGGCAAAAATGGCGTTGAAAAAATTCGTGTCAAGATGGAGATTGTTAGAGTTGTGTGACCCAAATTATAAGAGATTGCTTGCAAGTCAAGTTAAACAAAAATATATTTTCTTTCTAGAAGATTTAGTATTTATTAGTATAATATATTTAGTATTTATTAGCATAGTTTATTTGACTTGCTAATTTAGCCTATAAATAGGCTCTTTTACAACCTTAGAATAGACACCCATTAGATATTAGAACTCATAACACATTTAGAGAATTTTATGTTTATATTTTGAGGGTTCTTTATTTTCGAGTTTCCGGAGTTTAGTTTTTTATCTCCATCTTTTGTACTCTTCGTTCTTTTGTCATTATAGTAAAACTATCTTTGCCCGTGGTTTTTTATCTTCTTTGGAGGAGTTTTCTCTCGTTAAATTTGTGTGTTCAATTTTTCAATTTCTTCTGCTATTTTTCTTGTTCGTTGCTTAAACGGGTCGATTCCTAACATTCTCCAATATTATCATTTTTACTCTCTCTCTATATATATATATTTAATTTTAAAGTTTTAGTCTTTAACTTAAATGATATTTGTTAAATTCATCAACTGAAATGGCATGAATTTTTATGAGTATTATCTGAATATAACAAGTTGACATTATATTAAACATGTAATAATAAACTCATGAGAAAAGTAAAATTTAACAATTATCATCTAATTAGGACTAAACTTTCAAATTTTGAAAAATATAAACTAAAAATAATCAAATTAAAGTTAAATGACTTAATCTAGAATAATAATAAATTGTGGCCTTTGGAAACTATTTTTTTTTAATTATAAGTAAAATTACAATCACAAACATTAGACTATCACAGTCAAGCACTATAGAATATAATTAGACTAATAATTAGAATGTATCTAAAGCCATACCAATATATATATATTTGAAGCTAAACTAAAATAACTCGGGAGAATAGTGCTGTTTGAACTAAATTGGACCGGTTGATTGAATCAATTAGACCAATTAAGAAAGTGGCTTTGAACTAGTTAGATTGTTGAACCAGTACGAATTGGTTGAATTAGATAAAAAATCGATTGAATCGACAGTCAAACTAATTTTTTTAATAATTTTTTAATCGAATTAGTTAGACCAATCAGACTAATGAACCGACAGCTTGATCGATTCAACCATCAAATTAATTTAAAAAACATTGCCAAAAAATACCACACACATAGTAGTATTTAAGTTAAAATAAATCTAAAGACAATCCACAAATAATTTACGCATATCAAAATTCTAGGGCTTAACTTTTACCAACATTGTTAAAATCTCTTTGACATTGTATACAAATTATATGATGTAAACATGATTAAAAAATATTATATTTTATCACAGCCATGATATGTCATGTTAAAAATATTTTTATTTTAAAATTTATTAAATAATATATATAAGTAAAATGATAATAAATTTATATTTTAATACTATTGAACATCTCTTTGATTCTAAGATTTATAATTTTTAATTATTTTACTTAAAAATATAAAAATATGAAAAAAAAATAAAAGTGTCGTCATAATATTATTAATTATAATTTTTTTAAAATATTTTTTTATTTTATAATTGAGTTGTTAATTGGTTGAGAATAACACCAAATTAATAAATGGCTTAAATTTTATATAATAGGGAGAGGTGAATAAAATGGAGCAAATAAAGAACTGAAGTTCTTAATTAAGTTTAAATAAACAAAATTATTATTATATATTTTAATTTTTTTTAAAATTATTAATTTTATTTAAAATTTTTTAAAAAATTTACTATAATAACATCTAATAAAAGATTCCCTCTTTTACGCATATATTAAAAGTGTAGGTATTTATTTCTCTAAGTATACTTAAAAAATTAGTAAGTATGTTTTTTTTTTTAATATATACTAATAATTTACTTTCATATAAGACACCTCTGAGCTGCTTATGGGATTTGAAATGTACCTAATATTTTTTCATTTTAAAATTTATATTATATAATAATGTAATATTATACAAATATAATAGATTGAATCTTTATCTCAATTAAAATTATTATTATTACATCCTTTGAAATAGTAGTCAAAATTTTTATTTAGTGATGAAACTCTATCATCAATTTTCTCTCCATACAAATACGATATACATACATGACTGGGGAGGTGTGAAATTAAAAATAAGAGAGTTGAGAGTGTTGGCCTGAGAAGTTTTGAGAAAAGTCAATGGAGCAGAAACATGAAGAAACCCATGTCCTGGTTTTCCCTTTCCCAATTCAAGGGCACATAAACCCAATGCTTCAATTCTCCAAACGCTTAGCCTCAAAAGGCCTAAGGGTCACCCTAATCTCCACTTCCAAAACCATGCAACCCACTGCCTCCTCCATCAACTTCCACTACATCGATTTCCTTGAAGGCGACGCAGTCGCCAACGTTGACGAATATCTTGAGCTCTACGAATCAGTAATCCCAAAAAGGCTAGCCCAGTTCATCGAGGAGTACCAGATTTGCTCTCAACATGGAACTAAAGTCCTGGTTTACGACTCTGGTATGACGTGGGCGTTGGATGTGGCTAAACAGTTTGGTTTGCAAGGAGCTTCATTTTTCACTCAGTGTTGGGCGGTGAACGCCATTTTTATTCATTTGAAAGAGGGGAGTTTGAGGGTGCCATTGGAAGATGAGAACAAGGGAAATGTTGTAGTTTCGTTGCCGTCAATGCCGGAGCTAGGGATGAGTGATTTACCATCATTTGTTAGAGATAAGTCAGGGTCGTATCCGTCTCTGTGGAAGCTTATCAGAAGCCAGTTCTCAAATTTTCACGAAGCCGATTGGGTTTTCTGCAACACTTACGATAAGCTGGAACATGAGGTTAGCTCCCTTTTTTTATCTTCTCCATCAATATTTCTCTATTTTATCATTGGATGGCCTTTGAGGCTATTGCTTCTTCTTTTTGTTGCATACAAAACCTACCGCTCATTGAACTTGTCTCTTTCAACATTATCCCAATTCCTATGTCGTAATTTTTTTTGGTCATATTTTGTGTTGTCATGTTCAAATATATAATTTATCTAACTCTGTAAACTTTTTTTACAATTTATGGGATAGAGCAAGTTCAATGATAGTGCAGTGGTAAAACATATGAAAATAACTAAAAATGATATTTTTAAAATTAAAAAAAAAAATTATTAGCTATCAAATATTTGAACCTCCACTAGGTAAACTACCTACAACACAGGGAATAACAAATCAAATCAAAGTTAGCTTTAATCCTATATGTAAAACAAGGCTACTTTTCACAAACAAAAGGAGATGATTGTTATTCCTTTTGTCGGTTAATGCTACTGTGAGAAGGATCCTTGTCTCAAATATTGCCCTTTTTGGAGAGTGAGAAACAGGGAATTGCAGAAACAAGAGAAAATAAGGAAAGAGCAAAATGGAGCAGCTGGTATGTTGTTAGTGATAAAACCCTTGTTTCTGACACAGATGCCATGCATTTTGCTGATTTCTTGCAGATAATCAAGTGGATGAGAAGCAAATGGCCAATCAAGACAGTTGGCCCCACAATCCCATCCATGTACCTAGACAAACGATTGGAAGATGACAATGATTATGGCCTCCACCTCTTCAAACCCGCCACCGACCTTTGCCTCAACTGGTTAAACTCAAAAGAAGCTAGCTCGGTCGTCTACGTATCATTTGGAAGCATAGCCGGTCTTACAGAGGAGCAAATGGTGGAACTAGCAATGGGTCTGAAATTAACCAACAAAAACTTCCTGTGGGTAGTGAGAGAAACGGAACAAAACAAACTCCCAAGCAACTTCATGGAAGAAACAGCAGAGAAAGGGCTGGTAGTTTCATGGAGTCCACAGTTGGATGTTCTAGCGCACAGGGCAGTGGGTTGTTTCATGACTCACTGTGGCTGGAACTCCACGCTTGAGGCGTTGAGCTTAGGGGTGCCAATGATTGCGATGCCCCAATGGACGGATCAGCCTACTAATGCGAAGTTTGTGGCTGATGTTTGGAAAGTGGGAATCAGAGTTAAAAAGGATGAGAAAGGGATGATGAGAAAGGAGGAGATCGAGAGGTGTGTAAGGGAAATCATGGAAGGAGAGAAAAGCTTGGATATCAAAAGGAATTCTGAGAAATGGAAGAACTTAGCCAAAGATGCTGTGGATGAAGGTGGAAGCTCTGACAAGAATATACAGGAATTTGTGGCTGATATTACAAAGAATTAGCATTTATATATGTTAATAGCTGCTTCACTGCAACAAGAATTTAAACTACTTTATTTTGGTTATTCGGGTTCATGCCTAAATTTTCAATTTAATTTTAATTATTAATTTTTTAACATAAGGGTTAAAGTGCATAAATTTCAAAATTGGTGTAATATTTATGTAATTATTGATAATAGAGGGCTGTATAAGGATTTAATTGAGGTCAGTTTCAAAATCATAGTTCAAATTTGAAAGGTTTTAAGGACTAAATTGAATAAAATACAAAATTTTAAGGGCATCTGAATAATGAAATTTAACTTATATATGCACATGATAGGATGATATAAGATGTGTGGAATTGATAAATTGAATTGAATAATTGTATGGATTGAAAATTGGACTAAATAAAAAATAATCGGGAAAAAGACAATTGTTGAATAGTCATTATAGTTTCAACTTGTTTTTTTTATTTAACTAGGTAAGTTCATATGGTATGATTATATTTAAATTGTTGTAAACTTGAATTATGAACTTGATTATGTTTGATAGTAATTTGAATTATTTACAATTCGATACAAAAATGAGATATGGACTAAATCGTAAAGAAATAATAAATTGACTGATAAATTGAATATGATGAATTTCAATTTGGGGTATTTAATTAATTGATATTTAATTATGACTAATCAAATCATATTGGTATGAATTTGACTGATTATTGAGATAGATAATTAAATTGAATAAATTGCAAAATATGTATGACCTTGTAATTGAATATGATTTGGATAAATTTCGATATTTTATCATTATTGAATTATTATTTGTAGCTAAAATTGATGCAGGATCATCAAAAGGGAAAGAAAAGGCGAGAGTGATAACAAGTGACGCAGGCTTTTGATTTGTATTTCTATGACCCGAAACTAATTATACTTAAAGCATATTCATGATATATTTTATTATATAGTATTAAGGTAAGGTATTAATAGAAATTGAGTTAAAGTATGTTATGTTATGTTATGTGATAAACTGATGAATTAATGTTGAAATGAGAATGATGGGATATGAATTGAATTGTGTGATGAAGTTAGAAGTTGGTTACTCTATTAAATGTACAGGTTTATATTTCGGGATAATTGATAGTACACTATGGTGCCAGTTGAGATACAGCTTGACTAATCTGAGTATTCGTTCTAAGAATCCGAGTCAGATTAAGAAGATTCTACCAATGCAATTTGGCTATAAGGTAAATTGGGTATGCATTATGATAGTATATAATAGAACATGTACCTAAGTTGAATCTTTTTATTCAAACTATGTTGTAAGCTTGTAAATATATATAGGTGTTTTTACTAAAGAGATATATATATTGTCAATGAAGTTAATTAGTAACTATGCTTGAAGGTGATTGATATAGAATGCTCAGAGTGTTTTGGTAATTGTTAAAAGGTATATATATATATGTATATATATATGAGATGGTATTTGAATGGTTCAATTGATATTGCAAATGGTAGGAATTGAACATAGAAATAGTGTGGTTGAATCTTGATTTGAAAGGCTTGAAAGTATGGAATTTTAGTTTGTGATTTAATAAGTTGTTGATGTGTTTTGGTGCCTGATTAATGCATGTTGAATAGATTGATGTTGGTGAAATTTTACTTTGTTTAGTCAATGGCATGTATTGAGTAAGGTCATTTAGGTATAAATTATGTTAGATGCTAATGATGTATGATAACAAATTGGTACCTAAACTCATATGTGGTTGTTATGGTATAGCTTGGTTAAATGAATGGTTAAAATGGCTATAAGTGTTATGTGTTTATGGTTTGAGTAATGGTATGAATGAATTAACTAAAATGCATTAGGTAATGTTGATGATTTTAGTTGTTAATTATAGACAAGAATGCTTAGGTGTTGAATGAATTGCTTGAGTTATAATTGTTAAGGTTGTAAGTTAGATCAGTTAATGTTTTGGAAATGCTTGTTTGGTGCTAAAATCTTGTCTATAATAGTTAAATGTTATGTGTGCTTGAATGTTTGAAGGAAAATGTGTTTATTTTGACAGTTTTGGAAATGTATGGTTTTTCCAAAATCATTGACCTAGTAGTCTATCTTCGGTATCGTGATACTAAGCTTTGGGTATTGTGATACCCACTTTTGAAATCTATGAAAATTGGTCTTTAGGTTGGGAAGTTTGGATACTGTCTCCAATATCCTAATACCAAGCCTTGGATATTGCGATACCCACTTTTGAAAATTTTATAGTTTAGTTCTAATTCGACCTCAGAATAAAATTGAACTTTCATAAGCTTGTTGTAGTGGGTCAATTTTTCCCAGGCCTTAAACAACAAAAATAAATAAATAAATAAAGTCCCAGTCCAATTACATATCATGCCCAAATACACTACGCAATTACAACTCAAATACAAGAAAACCCTAATGGCCCAAAAACTAAACTATTTTCAGTAAAAAAAAAAAAAGAGAAAAAGAAACCCTAGCTGTATGTCTGCTCTGCGCTGCCTCTCCGCGTACGATCTAACACCACTCCGTTGCAACTGTCACCTGCAAAGAAGAACAAACACACAAGGCAGTAGGGAACAACAAAGAAAAAAAACAAAAGAGCAGTAGCAAACAAAAGCAAAAAAACAAAAGGAATCTTGTAACTTTGGCTATAAAAGAGGTCATTGTAACATCCCTAACCCGTATCTGTCACCGGATTAGGGTTACGAGGCATTACTAAACAAAACACAATTTAGCAAAGTCATTTATCACTTTTCATGTATCAATATTCACATTACAAATCATACTTTGAAATTCAATCAATCAATACTCTTAACATATTTAAAAGTTAGAACCAAACTATCATACATCAATAAAATATTGCATGCTTTACAAACCCATTTTTTGAACCTAATTACTATCATATTCATACTATTCGAATATTTATAATATATTCAAGCTTATAACAATACATCATATATACTAAGCTTATGTCAAATCATCCATTGCATATATATATATTTATTTCATTAACAAACTTCTAGCCATACTATTTTATAAACTATGCACATATGCATAGTAAGTCATATCAATCTATATCTTTAACTAAATATCAAATATATCATTTTATAAGATATATACATGCGCATAACACTCTAAAACGAAAGTCATTTCTAAATACAAATACCAAATCATGGTTAACCTAATTCATTAACTAATGCATATGCGCACATTTACTTAGGTTAAGCTTTTCACACACCTTATTAGGCATACAAATATAAAACATAATCAAGCTTCGTTATAAGACCAAATACATTACCAACCTATGTGCATTACACCATAGCCATGTTAAACAATTTTTTAACATAAACAAAAATTTTAAGTACTCCAATTCGCATGCTAAATATCTTGCCCCAAAACACATAAACACAACAAATCAATTATCCCTATATTCGGTCATTAAATTTAGCTTCAAAAGATCAAACCAAACCATTTTAAAACATGTACATTAATTACCATTTCAAATTGTACCTAAATAACCAATGCACCATCAATGATATACTCATCTTTCTATCTTTTTACCTATTTATTCATGCCGAATCATGTCATCATATAACACACAAAATAACCACATATCATACTTCCAAAATATACTACCTATAAGACCAAAAATGCATACACCTCATTTATCACCTTCAAGCCAATTCACTAGACAAATTGTACATCCAAAATAAGTCAATAATAAACCACACCAAATACCAATTTCACAATTCAGAGAAAATTCATCACATAGCTTATAGATACATGCACCACAATTCAAAGACACATCCATCTACCACACAAATTATACTATAAAACACATTTCCAAATGAGTTAATTTCATGGCCGATTGTTAATCATACTTTTTATTACTCATTATCGAATCATAAAACCAAACACTTCAAGCATATAAACCATGATATTGTAATCAAGCCATAATATTGTAATCAAGTCATTTTCGCATGTACATAAATATACAAATTCAAAACCAAACATATTTAAACTAGCCTATACATGCCATATGTTCAAAGTTTCAAACTTCAAAAGTACCAAATGATAGTCGATAGTGTGACGATGATCCTTGACGATCCCTGAGCTCGTAACTAACTTCCAAAATCTATAAAACACCGAATGAACACACAAAGTAAGCTTGGAAAGCTTAGTAAGCCATAAGCAAATAAATCATCAAAAGAACATTTGCATTATAAATTCAACTTGGCCGAATATGATCAATCTCATATACATATATATAATCACCCTTTTATCATACATAATTCATATTATCACCTCAAGTACTACACTTACCTTACTTTCATGAACATTTAATTTCACATGCACCTGAACCATTTAGCTCGATTTCACATTCGATCTTGACTCGACATTGCCCGTTGAACCATTCGGAATTGTCAAGGATACCGGAAATCATATAAGCTCGTACAATGCCATATCCCGAATATGGTCTTACATGCTATCACATATTGATGCCATTGTTTCAAACAAGGTCTTACATGTTTTCTCACTTCGATGCCAATGCCCCATACATGGTCTTACACGAATCACACATCGGAAGTCCTAATGTCATGACATAAGTATCCTATACTATTCCTATGGTTTGTACGGGGCTTTCGGACGTCGTAATTCAATCAATTCAAGCTCGTAACAAGTTCTTCAATGCTTAATTCAATTCGGCACATACATATATTTATTTTCAATTCAATTCAGCACATATAATACATATACATTCGAATTTAACAACATTTATTTACTTATGAACTTACCTCGTACGGACACGAACGAATCGAAACGACTATTCGACCACTTTTGATTTCCCCCGATCTAATTCTATTTTTTTTTGTTCTTGATCTAAATAAATTCATATTTCACTAATTTAATCACACATTTAATCAATTCAATCCACAAATACATAATTAGGCATTTTTATTCTTTGGCCTTTATATTTTCACACTTTAACGTTTTAGTCCTTATTTCACAAAACACAAAATATATATAATTTTCTTATAAACATGCTTGGTCGAATATTCCCTTATTTCATATAAGCCCATATCTTTCATTTATTTCACATTTGACCCCTCAATTTACAAATTTCACAGTTTAATCCTTAATACACATTTTTATCAAAAATCACTTAATTAAACATAATAATCTATCAAAAAAAGATTTATTTTTCATCATCAAACTACAAAAATCTCAAGCTACCAATAATGGCATATCACAAAATCCACAACCAATTCAAAAATTCAAGCATGGGCTAGCTAGTATTCGAAGCAATGATCTCAAAAACATAAAAATTATCAAAAATCGAGCAAATTACATACCTCAATCAAGCAAAATGAGTGCCAAATACACAAAAGCTCAAGAACTTTTTTTTCTTTCTCAAGTTTCGACCAAAAGATGAACCACATGCATGGTTTTTATGTTTTATTTTATTTAATTACATTATAACACATAAATTACTATTTTAACCTTTATAAAATAATATGAAAACATTATAACTCATGTCGATAACCGTCCATGCTAATATTCCATGGTCAAATGTCAACATAAGGACCCCACATTATAAAAGCCATAGCAATATAGCACTTCAACAAATAGCAAGTCACTTTTGCATTTTATGCGATTAAGTCCTTTTATCAAATTGAGCACACAAACAACAAAATTTTCACACAAAACTTTCACACACATTAATTCATACACTATAAACACAAAGAATAATATTAAAATAATTTTACGACTTCGAATTTGTGGTTTTGAAATCACTGTTCTAATTTAACTAAAACCGGGTTGTTACAGTCATAATAGACCATGTATTTTTTTACACACGTTAGAATAATCAAAAAACATAAATCAAAACTTCAAAGGTGATTTTTTTAAATCTTTCATTTATTTTTTTTTAAGAAAAAGAAGAAATATGCAGAAAATCAAATACAAAAAGATATAGTTTAAATCTTTCAAATTCTTTTACATATCTATAAAAAAAAAAAAGAACTTACCTAGGACGCTTTGTCTCCCTCCGGCATCAGAGATTCCCCCTGCATCAAAAGCCCAGAACCTTTTAGGGTTTGGTTTGAGGTCCGTTAGAATAGACGGCGCAATGGCTATAAGAGAATCGAAATTTTTTTTTTGTGTTTGTTGTGTTGTTTTTTTTTTTTGACGTTTTTGAGAAGAGGAAGCTTTTCCGTCGAAGGGGGTCAAAAAATGGGCTTTTGGACTTTTCAGCCACCGTGGACGGCGATGCCGTCACCGACGACTGGTGGCCAGATGGGATGAGAGAATCTAAGAGAGCTTCTCAGATTTTTTTTTTAATAAAATGGGTGCAGAATGATTTTTTTTTTTTAATTTGGCTTTTATAGGCCATGTAAAACGACGTCATTTAAGACTGGTTCTAGTAGCCTCAAAACGGCGTAGTTTTGGCCAACCCGCATCTGACCCGACCCAAAGCCTCAAGGTCCGCGTGTTTTTAGACTAGGGTATAATTTCAACCCTAGTTCTTTCGCTTTCCGAATGGTTTACAATTGGGTCCAAATCCTTTTCTTTTAATTTTTAGAAATTTTACCACATGTTTTCTATGCGTTTTCAACTTGGTCCTTGGTTTGCTGATCTCCTAGAGAAGGGACGTATGTCTGAAGGATCATGTTATTTGCTATTTAGTCCTCGTTGGTTTTCACGCTTTTCATTTAGTCCGCCATTTATGTATTTTATCTTAATTTATCCTGTTAATTTGATTCAAGTGACAATTGGGTCCTTTGTTCATTTTAATTCCTTATGTATTTACTTGTTAGCCTATTATTATTATTATTATTATTATTATTATTATTATTATTATTATTATTATTTAAAATTGTTCTCTTATTTTCTTTTTATTGTGTATCTATTTGTTTATTTTGTTTTGTCATCCATTATTATATATTTATGTACTTTATTATAAATTACACTCCAAATTTCATTTACATTTTAATTTGGTCTTTTATTTTCAATATTTTATAAACTATTTTCCTCAATATTCATTTATGTATTTATTTATTTCTTTATCTCATTTATATTTAAAAATTGGTATTGTCATTTCATGTGCATATTTTGTCATTATTATTATTCTTTTTATCATTATTATTATTTACTTTATTATTTATTTTATTTTTCTTTCATTGTTCATATTAGTGTTAATATATATCATGAGATTATTACCATTATATGCATTATGAAATGTTCTATTAATTATTTATATTATTGTCATTTATTGACGCGACATTTCATTCGTATATCATCGTTCCGTTTTCTACATCACCATTTTATCTCATTTCATTAAAATCACGTCAAAAATCGCGTTTAAACGTATTTATCCATAACAAGTCGTTTTATATTATACCCCAAATAAGAGAAATACACATCGTTTAAATATTACACTTGTTATTATTCAAAAAAAATTCAAAATAAGGCAATATTTCGTATTTAGAGATTTGAGAAGTCATACCCTAACTTACGGGGTTTCGATTTTTCTCGTTGAAACTAAGTGACTGGATATCCTTTTAAAATTAAAATACATGAGATTTAAATACAAAAAATAAAATAAAATAAAAGGCAAGCTTATTCTCAAAGATTCAAGGTGTCGTGTCCTAACTTACGGGATGTGACATTTTGTTATCTCGAGACGAGAGGGTCTTTAATATTCATTTCGATTTATTCAAGAATTTTTTAAGTAAAATTAACATTAATACAAAGAGCGATCGTATTTTAAACTCTTCCCAAGTTTTCAACTTTTGACACTAAGACATTAATTAATCAATCAGGTACCAATTTTGAGCGTTACGAGGGTACTAGTCCTTCCTCGTACGTAACCGACTCCCAAACACGTTTTCCTAAATTTTGTAGACCAAAATCGTTGTTTTAGTAAATCAAAACTGTTTATTGAAATGATCAAATTACAAGGTGACCTGATCACACCTCATGAAAATGATTGGTGGCGACTCTCATTTTTATTTTCATTTTTGTTTTTTCAAATAAAAATTTGATTTCAAAAATGGTTTCGACAGCTTGGTGGCTCCACTAGGGACTAAAAATAAGAGAGTCAAGCCACGAGTTGATTACTTTTGGTCTTTTTGTCGAAAATTGATGATTTAGTTTAAATTTACGATCCCTTTATTGCATTTCATTCTTAATGTTTTGATATCTCGGGTTGTATAGCGATCTAGTATATATATTTTATTGGTTCAAAATTTTCTTTTTATATGTTTTCTGTATATTGTATCGCATAACCGGTACATTATACCCTTTTAAGTGGGAGTGAGAAACTATTCCTTCGTGAGGTCTTCACCTTTGTATAGGATAGTGGATCACTTTCGGAATACATCCGTACCTATGTCTTTGTGAGATTTTCATCTCTATATAGCCATAAAGAAATGTATTCCTCTGAACTAAACTCATTCCATATGAGCCTATAATGGGTGAGGATCGAGGAATCTGCCGATTCAGGTACCCTTACCTTAGAACCAAACCACATATAATGAGCCCTAAAAGCTTACCCTAGGTAGAACTACACCGAACCCTAGTGGTCACCCGAATAGGTGCTCTATTTATTATTTCTTGCTTGCTTTGAATTCTAGCTTGGTATGAAATGTACCAACTTGTTTTATTTTAACTGTGATTGCATGGAATTTTCATCATAAAAAAGGTGTTGATTCACGTTCAATTACTAAATAGAGAGCTTGCCATGGAAAAGAGATTTCTTGATAAAGTGGAAGATAATGCGGCTATCCAAATATGGTCCGAGAAAACTCAACAAGAGAAGGGTAATAGTCTGACGGAGGGTTGTGTGTCAGAATTATGGGATTTCACTCACATCAGTGTGACTCAAAATAATCTCCTAGAATTGAAAGAGATATGGGACCAATGGGACGACGAAACCAGGTAGCTATTTTAGTGTAACTATGGTGATTTGCCTTATCTACTCGATGCCAAATTGGATAAGCACTTGTTCACAGCTCTGGCCCAATATTGGAACCCTGCATATAGTTGTTTCACTTTTGGAAAGGTAGATTTGGTACCTATGGTGGAAGAGTGTACAACTTTGCTTCAGTGCCTGAAGATTCAAGCCCACAAAGCTTACTCTAAAGCCGCCAATGTCTTAAATTTCTTAAAAAAGCTAATGAGCATCACAGGGATGAGTGACCAATGGGTTGCAGCCCGAATCAAACAAAAAAGAGATAGGAAATGCATTTCTTGAAAAAGTTTACGGGATTTGATCTTGCCACATCTAGATATAAAGAAAAGAGTTGACGTCCTTGCTTTGAGCATTTACAAGTTGGTTATTTTCCCTAAAGCACTAGGGCATGTAGATGAGGCAGTTTTAGACTTATTTGATCGGCTTGACAAAAGGGCCACGCCCGTCCCAGCAATCCTGGCCGAAACCTTTAGATCTTTGAGTACATGCCGAAGAGCAGGTGAAGGAAGGTTCATCGGGTGTGCGCAACTTTTATTAGCATGGTTTCATAGCCACTTTTGAAAGGTAGAAAAAATTTCTTATCGAGTATTCTCTGAGAACTACTCTCCATTGAAAGAATTAGTGGCTACATCAAGGCTAGATGACATTTTAAAAGAAAAATGGATGGCGATTCTCCAAAATATCCAAGACAAAGACGTCGAATGGATACCCCAAAGATGATCCCTAATGATATTTTGTATCAATGTGGAGACTTCAACTGGGTCCCTTTACTCCAGATATGGGGAGCTGTTGGATATGCTCCTCTATTTGTGTTGAGGCAGTATAGATCAAGGCAGTTCATACCAGCAATACAAGGGTTAGCTCTGTGCGAGTTTGCGTACAAGGGTGATAATTACAAGAAGAAGGTTCGTGAAATATCGAACTCTTGGAGCCAAACCCGCAGAATTAAAATATTTTCTGCAAATTTGATGACGACCCCCGAATATGGTTGGTGGTGGGGTAAAAGATTTAATGACAACATCTCTGTGCCAAGTCAAGAAAACACTCGACCGATGGAAGAACACCTACAAGTGATCCTATCTGAGCTAGAGATCATCAAGCAAGATTTTGAAGAGAGGAATTTGGAGCTAGGAAAGAAGATGGAACAATTGGAGGAGGAAAAGATGCAACTAGGATTAAATGTCGAAGTCCAGAAGCTAGAGGTCGAGAAATTGAAAAAAGGAAAGAACAAGGTTGAGGAAGACTTGGACAGTCTAAAAACGGATTATAAGAAGTTGCGTTTGTCGATGAGGACTGCCAGGCTAGGAAAAATATCAGAACAATGGCGGCAAGAAATCGAAGAAGAAAAGAGTAGAGCCGATCAGTGGGAAAAGAAATTCCAAGATGCTCGAGTTTAAGAAAATGCTCTAGAAAGAAACCTATTGGAAAGCCAAAATGAAAAGGTGGGATTAAGATTTTGGGTAGCAGAATTAGAGAGGTCACTGCACCAATATCGTAGTCGTAATTCTATGATTGAGTTGAGAGCAAGCCTAAACAAGGTTGAAGAGTTGAAAGGAAAGATAAGAGAGCTCGAGGCCGCATTGCAAAATTGTGAACTTCGAGTTGAGTTTCTTGAAACAAATAATGAACACTAGAAAGAGCAAGTCCAACACTCTCAAGGTCGATTAGGGATAGAGATTACATCATGGGTGAAGCTGTGACTCAAGTGCGGGAAGTAGCCGACCATCTGCAAACCCTAACAGTTCAAGCCAACATGTTGACCTAAAAATACGAATCAAAATTAGATCTGGGCCGAGAATTAGCTTGGCTTCTTAGGAAAGTCAAGGCTTTGATTATTAGGGCAAAGCCGTATATGTAATCCGTTTTATGTAAAGAGATTTATTTTTTAGTAAAGTTGTTCTAATGGAATTGAATTAGAATCAATGCCTCTTTTTGCATTCATTTCATTCATTTGCATTACATTTCATCATGTGCATTAAGTTGCATAAAAAGACTCTAATTAATCAAAATTATGACAGCTACCCTTGAAACCAAAAAGAATCTACCAACTAAACATCGATATAGTACTCGTAGCAAAACCAAAGCAATGGATCAAATATTAGAAAAGCTAGAACAGATTTAAAAGAACATGCAATATCAGTTGCAAGCGCAACTGCAAAAACAGTTAGCGAAAGTACAACAGGACATGAGGGATCAAATACAGGAATCCCAAAGAAGTATGTTAAGCCAATTGACGCAATTGCTGACTAGAGGACCTGAAAAAGGGAAGAGCACTGTAGTCAACTCGGGGGATGAGAATCAAAACCTTGCCTATCCCCTAAGTTTTACCCCGATAAATGTCCAAGCCCAACCGGATGTGTACCCACGAAGGGTACCTGTTACCATTAGACCCCAATAGTATTAATTTGGTACCTCAGCACCAACGAACTACCCAACAAGCTCAGGTTCCAATCTGGAGGATAATCCAACCAATCCCGTTGTTCCTAACTTAGACGAAACGGCAGAAATGGAAAAAGAAAAGGCAGAACTACCAAGACAACTTGAAGATTAGTGCAGGTGGTTAGAAGAAAATTTCAGAGCAATGGAGAATGCTGACTACCATTGCGGGGTTGATGCCAAGGATTTGAGTTTGGTCCCAGATCTAGTGCTCCCATCAAAGTTCAAAACTCCAGAGTTTGAAAAGTATAATGGGACTAGTTGTCCTGAAGCTCACATCACAATGTTCTGTCCAAGGATGACAGGATATGTCAATAATGACCAATTATTAATTCATTTCTTCTAAGATAGCCTGATCGAGTCAACTGCCAAGTGGTACAACTAGTTAAGCAGTGCCTGAATCAACTCATAGAAAGACTTGGCACAGGCTTTTATGAAGCAATATAGCCATGTAATAGACATGACACCTGACAGAATTATGCTACAGAATATGGAAAAAAAGAAAAATGAAAGCTTCAGGCAGTATGCCCAAATATGGAGAGAGGTGGCAACACAAGTCGAGCCACCTCTTCTGGCGAAAGAAACAACAATGCTTTTTATTAATACTCTGAAAGGCCCTCATTAACCATATGTTGGGAAGTGCTACCAAAAGTTTCTCAAATATATTAATGTTTGGCGAAATGATTGAAATTGCGGTGAGAAATGGAAAAATAGATGCGGGGGGAAACGCCAAAAGATCCGCCTTGAGGAAAAAAAGAACATGAGGTGAATAATGTGAGCATATATAATAAAGGATATTCCAAACCCGTCACTGTTGGCCAGCCAAGACCCATAACTACCAGCCATCAGGGCCCCCCAAGGCAAGAATCTAGCCCAAGGTCGAACACAGAAAGACTCCAGTTTAGACCTATCCCGATGATACATGGGGAGTTGTATCAGAGTTTGTTTGGTGCACATGTGGTATCCCCATTCTACTTGAAACCCATGCAACTTCCGTTCCTAAAATGGTATGATGCGAACGTTCAATGTGAGTACCATGCAGGAATAACAGGACACTCAATTGAGAACTGCACTACATTTAAAAAGTTGATTGAAAGGTTCATTAATATGGGAATTGTAAAGTTCGACGACCCATCAGGACCTAATGTGGTAGGAAATTCGTTACCCAATCATTCTGATAGAGGGGTAAACGCGATAATCGAGAGTGGAGGTAAGAGAACCAAAATTGATATGGCAAAAGTAAAAACCCCACTGAGATGGGTTTGGAAAAAGATGGTAGAGGGAGGATTAATCGTGCAAGATTTAGAGAAGAGACTCAGAGGAGTGAAGAACTTCTGTGAGTTCCATGATGAATAGGGTCATGAGATATAACAGTGCATTGAGTTCAGGGCCCTGGTGCAAAATCTGATGAATAATAAAGAAATTGAATTTTATGAAGATGGCAAGGGTTTAGAAGGAGGAGATGTTTGCGCCTCAGATGAAGGGTCAATAGAGAAGGTCTACAAGGTCAATCACCTAGTGGTGATTATTTCACGACAGAGAAATAATGAAACGAGAACACAAGTTGCACCGAGAGTCATAATTCAGAAACCCATGGCTTTTCCCTATAAGGATAGCAAAAGGGTTCCGTGGAATTATGACTTCAGCATGATGATCCCAGGAGACGCGAACTCGATTGGCACTATAAAAGAGAGCCAACATATCAATTTTTACACGCGTAATGGGAGGCGTTATGACCCTACGGGTACAAAAACTAAGCCCATTAAAGGAAAAACCCCAGCATCTGAACATAAGAAGGAAAGGACGGCTAGGCTTGAATCACCAGTTCACAAGCCCGTAAATGAGAACGAGGCTAGGGAATTCCTAAAATTTTTAAAGCATAGTGAGTATAGTGTTGTAGAACAGCTACATAAACAACCAGCTCGCATATCAGTGCTAGCCTTGCTATTGAGCTCAAAGACTCATTGTAGCGTGTTAATGAAGGTGCTGAATGAAACTTATGTCGCTGATGATATCTCTGTGAACAAGCTAGATCATCTGGTTAATAACAAAAGCGTTGATAATTTCATCTTTTTTAATCATGATGAAATACCGCTAGGGGGCATGGGATCTACAAAGGCTCTGCATATCACCACTCGTTGTAAAGGATATACATTGCCAGAGGTGCTAATTGATAATGGATCTGTACTGAATGTCTTGCCCTTATCTACACTGAATAGGTTGCCTATAGATAGCTCTCATATGAAGACATGCCAAAATATAGTGAGAGCATCCGATGGTACTGAAAGGAAGGTGATGGGAAGGATTGAGATACCTCTTTTGATTGGTCCAAACACGTATGAGGTAGATTTCTTGGTGATGGAAATCAAGTCTTAGTATAATTGCTTGTTGGGGAGGCCTTGGATTCAATCAGTAGGGGCAGTGCCGTCATCACTATACCAAAAGATAAAGTTCGTAATAGAGGGTCAACTGGTAATGATAAACATCAAAGAAGACATTATTGCATCTGTAACTAGTGAAGCGCCATACACAGGGGTAGACGATGAAGCGATAGAATGTTCCTTTCGATCACTGGAATTTGTGAATGCAACCGTTATTATTGAAGGAAACAAGATCTCGATGCCCAAAATCTCTAAAACTACAAGGATGGGCCTGCAACTGATGGTTGCGAAAGGAGCCTTTTCGGGAAGAAGTCTCAAAAAATACCTCTAAGGAAAAGTCGAAGCACCAATGCTGAGGGACAAACGAGACCACTTTGGCTTAGGATTTAAGCCAGATGCGAGGCAAAAGAAGAAGGAGCTAGATAAGAAGCAAGAAAGAATAATAGTGCAATTAAGCGGGGGAGAGGTCAAATAGGAATCGATGACCTTTCCCCATATATTCTGAACTTTCGTGTCAGGAGTAACTATTCACCCTAAACGGAAGCTGTCAAGAAAAGAAATCACAGAAGAAATGTTGGGAAATCTGAACATCAATGCCATATCCGAGGAAAGAATTGAGAGAGAAAATTTATCAAGCATCTGCCCCTATGTACCTGGAAGTGTTCTGAACAATTGGACTGTAGAAAGGATTCCTATAGTTTTTAGAGCTAATTCAGAGTAATGTTCAAAACACGCTTATTTCTCTAAGCCTAAGAGTAATAAGAATCCTTTTGTGAAATACGCTTATATCTAACATCTTTATTTCAATAAAATACATCTTTACGTATCATCTTGAGCAAATATTCTTTTATTCTTTCCATTTCATTCATAACCATACCATACAGATAATTATTCTTAGATTCTTTTACTCTTTGGATCTTCCTTCATCCCTATAACAATTCACCGGATATCAATGATATGAGTGACACTACTACTGACTTAAAGTCTTCTTTTGAGCAAGACATGTGTATGGAAGATTCTCAGGATTTTGAAGATGATCGAGACTGTAACCTATCTCCTGATTTGTTGAGGATAGTAGAGCAAGATGAGAGACAAATCCTATTTACAAAGAGTCAGTGGAAATTGTGAGCTTAGGAGAGGAAAAAGAGGTGAAGATTAGAGCTTGCATTGTCACAGAGACAAAGCGAGACCTCATTGAATTACTCCAAGGATTCAAGGATATCTTCGCATGGTCATATCAAGACATGCTCGGGTTAAGTACTAATATCGTGGTACATTGGCTCCTTATAAAGGAGAAGTGTAAGCCAGTTCAATTGAAGCTTCAAAGGATGAGGCCCGATGTTTTACTGAAAATAAAAGAAGAAGTCAAAAAGTAATTCGATTTCAGTTTCTTAGAAGTGGTTAAATACTCAGAATGGGTAGCCAATATTGTCCCCGTCCCTAAAAAAGATGGGAAAGTATGAATATGTGTAGACTACAGAGATTTAAACAAATCTAGCCCGAAGGATAACTTCTAGTTGCCTCATATCGACACCTTAGTGGACAACACGACAGGTTACTTACTATTCTCCTTCATGGATTATTTCTAGGGATACAACTAGATAAAGATACATCTTCAAAACATGGAGAAGACAAAATTTGTAACCATGTGGGGAACATTTTGCTATAAGGTGATGCCATTTGGATTGAAAAATGCTGGAGTAACATATCAAAGAGCCATGGTAACCTTGTTTCATGACATGATGTATAAAGAAATTGAAGTTTATGTCGACGGCGTGATTACAAAATCCAAAACAAGAAAAGAGCATGTGCAAGTCTTAAGGAAATTATTATTAAGGTTGAGAAAATTCCAACTAAAGCTCAATCTAGCAAAATGTACCTTCTGGGCTAGATTGAGAAAATTACTAGAATTCGTGGTCAGTGAAAAGGGATTTGAGATCAACCTAGATAAAGTCAAGGTTATACAGGAGCTACATCTTCTGTGTACCCAAAAGAAGTTTGAGGTTTCTTAGGGTGGTTAAATTACATCGCTCATTTTATTTCACAACTAACGGAGAAATACGACCCCATATTCTGTCTCCTTAAGAAACACAATCCAGGTGTATGGGATAAGGAGTACTAGAAAACTTTTGACAAGGTTAAACATTACCTGTCCAATGCCCCAGTACTAATACCACCTAGTCTAGATAAGCCGCTGATATTGTACTTGGCAGTATTAGGGAATTTCATGGGATGCGTACTTGGTCAACATGATGAGTCAGGAAGAAAAGAAAGAGCAATATACTATATTAGTAAGAAATTCACTAAATGTGAAACAAGATATTCACCAATCGAGAAGTTGTGTTGCACCTTGATTTGGACAACTCGAAGACTGAGACAGTACATGTTGTACCATACAACTTGACTTATCTCAAAACTAGACCCTCTAAAGTACATGATGGAGTCGACTGCTTTGAATGGAAGGATGGCTCGGTGGAAAATTCGGCTTCTGAATTTGATATAGTCTATGTGAATCAGAAGGCTATAAAAGGGAGTGCAATAGCTAATTTTCTAGCTAGTAGAGCTCTAGAAGATTACGAGCCTTTGAACTTTGATTTCTCGAATAAAGATCTAATGTATGTTACAGCCACTGAAGAAGACTCTCAAAAAGGTCATCCTTGGAAGCTAAACTTTTACGGAGCCTCAAACGCTGTGGGTAAAGGAATCAGGGCAATCCTAGTATCCCCAAATAGAGATCATTATCCCTTTACTAGTAAATTGGATTTTGATTGCACGAATAATATGGCAGAATACGAAGCATGCATCATGAGTATTCGTGCAGCCATAGAATGTAAGATCAAAGTACTAGAGGTATATGGGGATTCTGCATTAGTGATCTATCAACTCAAAGGTGGATGGGAGACGAGAGACCCCAAATTGATCAATTATTAAAGGCTGGTTCTTGAATTAATTGAGGGGTTTGATGACATCACCTTCTGCTATCTTGCACGAGATGAAAACCAGATGGCTAACGCCTTAGCTACTTTAGCTTCCATGATCAAATTGAACAAACAAGAGGATGTAAAAACTATCCAGATGAATATTTATGAGGCTCTGGCTCATTGTTACAACATTGAGGAAAAAGAAAAGGACGATCACCCTTAGTGTCATGATATACAGCGATATGTGAAGAATCGTAAATACCCTGACCAAGCAACCGAGAATGATAAAAGGATGCTGAGAAGACTGGCCAGTGACTATGTCTTAGATGAAGAGATTCTATACAAAAGAAGAAAGGATCATGTGCTACTAAGATGTGTGGACACTGTAGAGGCTAAAAAAATATTGGAAGAAATCCATAAATGTATCTATAAAACACATGCTAATGGTTTTACAATGGCCAGGCAAATCATGAGATTCGGATATTATTGGTCCACTATGGAAGGGGATTGTATCAGTTATGCCAAGGGATATCATAAGTGCCAAATTAATGGAGAAAAAATTCAAGTGCTTCATTCACCTCTTCATGTCATGACTTCTCCATAGCCTTTCTCTATATGGTGCATGGATGTCATTGGGCCGATATCGCCAAAAGCTTCCAATGGGCATCGATTCATCTTCGTGGTCATCGATTACTTCACCAAGTGGGTAGAAGCTGTAACACCTCGAAATATGGCCTAGTTAGAATAATGGTTTCGAGACCATGAATTCGACGTTAAAATATTTAGATTATGACCATTATGAGATTTAGAATATAAGAATATGCATGTGGTAAAGTTTCATGAGGAAACTTTAAGAATTAAGTGTCCAATTAGAAAATAAGGACTAAATTGAATAAGATGCAAAATTTGGGTTTTAGGTGTAATTTGTATGAAATTGTTTTGGGATGTGAATTAGAAGGTCTTAAAGATTAATTGCCCAAATTCTAAATTTTTGGACAAATATGGACACCCATGGAAATTTTTGTAAGTTTAGTGAGTAAGGGCATTTTGGTCATTTGGTTATTAAATGAATTAAAAAGGGAAAAAAGAGCTAAAAATCAGCTCATCTTCCTCATGTTGCTGCTGAAACTTCTGATAGTAAGTCAATCCTAGCCCCATTTTTAATGCTCTTTGTATTTTTGACATCTTTGCAACTTGCTCTCTTCATTTCTACCCATATCTCATGTTAGGGTTTATTTTTAAAAAAATTACCCATGCATGAGTTAGATGTATTTTGATGGATTATGGAAGAATATGATAGTTTAAAGTATGGAGAACAACTTTTGTTAAGTGATTTGGCATGGAAACCCTAAAAAGGACTTATTTGTAAAAGTTGAGAAAATGGGTAGAAAAGTGTGAAATGAAGGAAAATATGGGCTTCCATAAGTACAAGAAGCATTCGGCTAGACTTGGGTAACCAAGAAATCACTTGCATTCTAGCATACGAGCTTAGGGACTAAATTGTGAATAAGTAAAAGTTTAGGGGTAAAATGGTAATTCTATCAAAGCATGAATTTAGGGTCGATTTGAGTAATGTATGGAGTTAATGAGCTAAATTTATTATTATAGATCAAGAAAGACGAGAACTGAATCTTGATAAAGGCAAGAACAAAGCGTTCGAGGCTTATGCACTATACCGAATATTTTGTACCGAGGTAAGTACACGTGCAAATAAATACCTTAATTGACGTTTAAATGTTCAAATAATACTTAGATAAATAATATGTTATTTGGTTACTTTGTTGTTATAATATATTTTGATGTTTTATGCTTATGTTACAAGTGTTGCCATGTTAGCATTTGTATATGATAATGTCATATGTTATAAGGAAATATTCCGAGAATGTTCGACAAAGAGACGAAAGTCTGAAAATCCCATTTTAACTTAGGAATAGGTAAGGATACAAGTGACATGTCACTAGGATATCTATGTAAGTATGAGCTCATTTGATGGCATGATACATGCTAGGTTTGAGAGCTTATGTAGCCCCGTTGAGAGGCATGTAATTATGTGGTACACGATAGGTCCAGGAGCTTATGTAGCCCCGTTGAGACTCGTGATTATGTGATGCATGCTAGGTTCAGGTGCTCTTAGGTAACCCTATTGAGAGGCATGCTATGTTATGATATAGCACTTCGGTGCATATGTATCCGAGTATCCTATTCATTATTCCAAACGTTCAACGGGTAATGCACATGTAGTTTGAATGTGAGCTAGGTAAAGTATATATGTATGCATGGAAGTAAAAAGGTACGTGCTTAAACTTGTGTACTCTTATGACCACAATGGTTAATGGAAATGCATGTCTTTATGTAATATCTTGGAAATATAGATCATACGCTTCGATGGAAGCTTTGAAATATTGACAAGGATATAAATAATATTCTAAGGTCTAAATAAAATTTACTTTATTTGTATGTGTACTTACTAAGCTTATGTCTTACCCCTCCCTTTTTTCATCCCTTTTAGATTTGTCAAGCTAGCTCAAAGAATCGAGAACGTCGAAGCTCGGGTCACACTATCAACTAAACTTTGGGTATAATACATTTGATTATTTTGAATCATGGCATGTATAGGTGATTATTATTTTGTATATGTGTCATGAGTCTAGTCCAAAGTATTGGTGCTCTATTTGGAATGATCATTTTTGTATATGGCCAAGTGAATTGGTCTATATAACCTTTTTAGATGTCTTCCTATGATGTTTCTATTATGTGCATGTTAAATTGTATATGTGCCTGTGATATGGGTTAAATGGTGGAATGATATATATGTTGGAGTGCATGAGAGACCTTGGGTGACCTATGGCTTGGAAAATAGCCTCCAAATGGTCCACATGGATGGACACACTAGTAGGTGTCTAGTCTGTGTGTGACACACGGGCAGCCCACACGGGCATGTTATTCAGCCGTGTGTCCCCTACTTCCCAAAATTTTCACGTTGCATGCTTTGTAGTGTCTACACGGGTTGGAGACATGGTCGTGTGCCTCAACCATGTGGAGTACACGGCCTAATCACACGGGTGTGTGCCTTGGTCGTTTGCCCCTAAATGAATGATGATGTCATAAACAAAATGTCCAGGTTTTCAGACACGGGTGATGACATGAGTGTGTCTAGGCCGTGTGGGAGGACACGGGCCGAGGACACGGACATGTGCCTAGGACGTGTGAAAACCACTGCACCTTGATCGGAAAAAATAATAAAATTCAAAATTCTACACGGTCTAAGAAGACGACTATGTCCCCAAAGCCCACGGGCGTGTGAGGCCAAAATGCAAAAATTTTCTTAAGTCTTTCATATGTTATCAGTTTAGTCTCAGACCACTTCAAAGGTATATTTAGGCCTCGTAAACTCATATAAAGGACAAAATGATAAGAATAGAAACTTCATACATGTATTTTTAGTTGGATGTTCGAATGTCCATTCGGTAATACCTCATATCCGGTCTTGGTCTCGAGTATGGGTAATAGATGTTACATTTATTGGTATCAGAGCTATGATTTAGTTGATTCTCAGACTACATAGCATGTGTGTGAGTCTAGCTATACATGTCATGAATAAAATTATGATAGTGTGACAACTCCTGACGATATAAATTGTATTTTTCATATAGTATGGATCCCGATCGAGCTGCGGCCGACAACGTTGAGAGTAATGCACTAGCCCCCGCTCAAGGGACTGTGCCAGAGGGGGATAGACCCGATACAGTTAGCAAAGAAGGGGAGGCGAGAGAACCTTTCCTCCAAATGATGAATAACTGGTATACTGAGTTTATGAGAGCGAACCCTAATGCTCAAGCCCTACCTCCTCCACCCCTCTTGAACCCTCAACCTGTGCCAATGATGCCTCAAAATATGGACTTTATGAGATTTGCTAGGACCTTCGTAGAACAGATTGGAAAATAAAGAGCCGAGGAATTTAGAGCAAATACTGATGACGATGCTGAGAGAGCCGAGTTTTGGCTCGAGAATTCGATCCGAGTATTTGAGGAGCTATCTTACACACCTGAGGAGTGCCTTAAGTGTGTCATTTCTTTATTAAGGGATGATGCTTATCATTGGTGGAAGACTTTGATCTCGGTAGTACCTAAGGAGGTTGTCACTTGGGAGTTCTTTTAGGAGGAATTCCAAAATAAGTATATTAGCGAAAGGTTTATTGATCAGAAACGAAAGGAATTTCTCGAGCTCAAGCAGGGACGTATGTCAGTGACAGAGTACGAGCAGGAATTTTTTCGATTAAGTATTCTCGAGAGTGCGTGCCCACTGAGGCCAAGATGTGTCGGAGGTTCGAAGATGGACTTAATGAGGACATTAAAGTGTTGGTTGGCATCCTCGAACTTAAAGAGTTTGTTTTACTTGTTGAACGGCCATCTAAGGCTGAAGAATTAACAAAAGAAAAGAAGAAAGCCTAGTCAAAGGTTAGAGACATTAGAAAGAGAATGATGAGTAGATCGGCTCCAACACAATCCAAGAAATTAAGGGATGCACCTTCTCGTTCTTATGCATCGACAGGACGCTCCTATAGAAACTGTAAAAAGCAAGGCTCGATTTTAAGACTCAAGCTACATCTATAGCTAGTGTAGGTGACACTAAGCCTCGTCGATTCGAGTGCCAATACTGCGGGAAGCGTCATCCGGGTCTGTGTAGAAGAAATGAGGGGACGTGTTTCGGATGTGGTTCTCCGGATCATTTTGTTAAGGATTGCCCCGAACTGGGTGAGAAACCTTAGACTGTGAGACAGAATGGTTCAACTCCTAGAGGGAGGCCCTTGAAGAATATCGGTGGTGGAACTAGCAGCAAGAATATGACTCGGGAGACTGTTGTGTGATCTGAGGCTAGGACCCCAGCTAGAGCCTATGCCATACGTGCTCGAGAGGAAGCATCTTCGCCAGATGTGATCACCGGTACATTTTGTTTCTATGACAAAGATGTTATTGCTTTAATAGATCCAGGCTCTACCCATTCGTATATATGCATGACATTGGCATCTAGCATGAATTTACTTGTAGAGTCTACAGAATTTGTGATTAGGGTATCAAATCTGCTAGGCAAACATGTCTTAGTAAACAAGATATGCAAGAAATGTCCTTTGATGATTAGAGGTCTTTCCTTTCCGGCCGATTTGATGTTGTTTCTGTTTGACGAATTTGATGTTATTTTGGATATGGACTGGTTAACACTTCACGGTGCTATAGTGGACTGCAGACAGAAAGTTATTGAATTGAGACATGGAAGCGGTGAGATCCTTCGGGTGATGTCCAGTGAGTCTAATGGGTCACTGATTGTAATTTCTTTGATGAATGCCTGGAAATGTTTAAGAAAAGGGTATGAAGCTTATTTGGCTTATGTAATGAATTCAAAGGAATCTGAATTGAAGGTTGAATCAGTACCTATCTTACGTGATTTTGTGGATGTGTTTCCGGAGGAATTGCCAGGTTTGCCCCCGGTTAGAAAGGTTGAGTTCGGTATTGAGTTGATGCCAGGGATTGCACCTATTTCGATTGCTCCATACAAAATGGCTCCACTGAAACTGAAGGAGCTAAAGTCTCAACTACAAGAACTAGTGGACAAAGGATTTGTAAGACCAAGCTTTTCGCCATGGGTTACTCCCATGTCGTTCGTGAAGAAGAAGGATGGTTCCATAAGATTATGCATCAATTACTGACAACTAAATAAGGTAACGATCAAGAACAAGTATCCTCTCCCAAGAATCGATGATTTATTTGATCAGTTAAAAGGAGTAACATGGTTTTCCAAGATCGATCTGAGGTTCGGCTATTATCAACTTCGAGTTAAAGAGATAGATGTGCCTAAGACTGCTTTCAGAACTAGGTATGGTCACTATGAATTTTTAGTTATGCCATTTGGGTTAACAAATGCCCCAGCCATATTTATGGACTTGATGAATAGAATCTTTCGGCCCTATTTGGACAAATTTGTCGTAGTGTTTATTGACGATATTTTAATCTACTCGAGAGATGAGGCAGAGCACGCCGAACACTTGAAGATCATTTTGCAGATTTTGAGGGACAAGAAATTGTATGCTAAGTTCAGTAAGAGTGAGTTTTAGCTTTGGAAAGTTGGATTCTTAGGTCACATTGCTTCAGGCGATGGTAGTCAAGTTGATCCTAGTAAGATTTCTGCCATTCTTGAATAGAAGGCTCCAAAGAATGTAACCGAAGTTAGGAGCTTTTTGGGTTTAGTCGGCTACTATCGAAGGTTCGTAAAGGGATTTTCTATGATAGCCATTCCTATGACAAGACTACTGCAAAAAGATGCTAAGTTTGAGTGGATGGAAGAGTGTCAACGAAGCTTTGAAAGGTTGAAGATGTTATTGACGGAGGCGCCAGTGCTAGTACAACCTGAATCAGGAAAAGAGTTTATAATTTTCAGTGATGCATCTCTAAATGGACTAGGTTGTGTGCTTATGCAAGAAGGAAAAATTGTGGCCTATGCTTCAAGACAGTTAAAGCCTCACGAGAAGAATTCTTCGACTTACGATTTAGAGCTAGCTGCGATTGTGTTTGCTTTGAAGATTTGGCGTCATTACTTGTTCGGAGAGAAATGCCATGTTTACACCAACCACAAAAGTCTTAAGTATTTGATGACTCAAAAGGAAAGACAGCGGTGATGGCTAGAATTGTTAAAGGATTACGAACTTGTGATTGATTACCACCCGGGAAAGGTGAACGTGGTCGCTGACGCTTTGAGCAAGAAGTCTTTGTTCGCTTTGAGGGCCATGAACACTCAGATGACTTTATGCAATGATGGCTCTATATTGGCTGAATTGAGAGCTAGGCCAACTCTTCTGCAACAGATCTGTGAAGCTCAAGAAGTTAATAAATAATTACAAGCTAAGAAAATCCCGTGCGAGTCCTCCAGTGAATCTGATTTTCAGGTTGACCCCGATGGATGTTTGAGATTCAGAGGTAGAATTTGTGTTCCTAAAGATGCCAAATTGATTCAGAACATTTTGTAAAAAGCACATGATAGTCGTACGTCAATTCACCCGGGGGGTACAAAGATGTACCACGACTTGAAGGAAACGTATTGGTGGAATGGCATGAAAAGAGACATATCTGAATTTGTATCAAGATGTTTGATCTGTCAACAAGTCAAAGCTGAACATCAAGTGCCGTCTGGATTGCTTCAGCCCATTATGATTCTAGAGTGGAAATATGATCGAGTTACTATGGATTTTGTGACTGGACTACCAGTGACTCCGAAGAAAAAGGACGCTATTTGGGTAATAGTCGACAGATTGACTTAGTCGGCTCATTTTATACTGGTATGCTCTAACTTTTCTCTTGACAAGTTGGCTGAATTGTACATCTCAGAGTTTATTAGAAATCACGGTGTACCTTTGTCAATTATTTCGGATAGAGACCCGAGGTTCACATCTCGATTTTGGAAAAAGTTACAAGCGGCCTTGGGTACAAAACTAAATTTTAGTACTGCTTTCTACCCACAAATTGATGGACAATCTGAGAGAATAATTTAGACACTTGAGGATATGTTTCGATGCTGTGTTCTTGAGTTTAAAGGTAGTTAGGAAGCTTATTTTCCTTTGGTTGAGTTTGCTTACAACAACAGCTATCAGACTAATTTGAAGATGGCTCCTTACGAAGCATTGTATGGACGAAAATACCAAACTCCCTTGTATTGGACAAAGCTTAAGGAAAGCAAGATTTACGGAGTTGATTTGATTAGAGAAATTGAGGATAAGGTTAAAGTGATTTGAGATTGTTTGAAAGCGGCATCAAATTGACAAAAATCGTATGCGAATTTAAAAAGAAAAGAGATCGAGTTTCAAGTGAGCGACAAGATATTTTTGAAAGTGTCGCCATGGAAGAAGGTTCTAAGATTTGGTAGGAAAGGCAAGCTAAGCCCTCGTTTTCTTGGACCTTACGAGATCACTAAGAGAATTGGGTCGGTTGCCTATCGCTCAGCTTTGCCATCGGAGTTGGAGAGAATCCACAACGTGTTTCATGTGTCCATGCTACGTCAATATCGATCAGACCCCTCGCATGTAATTACTCCAACTGAGGTTGAGATCTAACCGGACATGACATATGGTGAGGAACCAGTTAAGATTTTTGCAAGAGAAGTTAAGCAATTGAAGAATAAGAGTGTGGCTCTTGTGAAAGTACTTTGGCATCGACATGGAGTCGAAGAGACCACTTGGGAACCAGAGGAGACTATGAGAAGTCAGTATCCAAATTTGTTTCCAAGTAAGACTTTCGAGGACGAAAGTCCCTTAAGGGGGAGAATCGTAACACCCCGAAATATAGCCTAGTCAGAATAATGGTTTTGAGACCATAAATTCGACGTTAAAATATTTATATTATAACCATTATGAGATTTAGAATATAATAATATGCATGTGGTAAAGTTTCATGAGGAAATTTTAAGAATTAAGTGTCCAATTAGAAAATAAGGACTAAATTGAATAAGATGCAAAATTTGGGTTTTAGGTGTAATTTGTATGAAATTTTTTTGGGATGTGAATTAGAAGGTCTTAAAGAGTAATTTGCCTAAATTCTAAATTTTTGGACAAATATGGACACCCTTGGAAATTTTTGTAAGTTTAGTGAGTAAGGGCATTTTGGTCATTTGGTTATTAAATGAATTAAAAAGGGAAAAAAGAGCTAAAAATCAGCTCATCTTCCTCATGTTGCTGCTGAAACTTCAAAGGTACCATAGCTAGGGTTTCTTCAACTTTCAAACTTGATAGTAAGACAATCCTAGCCCCATTTTTAATGCTCTTTGTATTTTTGACATCCTTGCAACTTGCTCTCTTCATTTCTACCCATATCTCATGCTAGGGTTTATTTTTAGAAAATTACCCATGCATGAGTTAGATGTATTTTGATGGATTATGGAAGAATATGATAGTTTAAAGTATGGAGAACAACTTTTGTTAAGTGATTTTGCATGGAAACCCTAAAAAGGACTTATTTGTAAAAGTTGAGAAAATGGGTAGAAAAGTGTGAAATGAAGGAAAATATGGGCTGTCATAAGTACAAGAAGCATTCGACTAGACTTGGGTAACCAAGAAATCATTTGCATTCTAACATACGAGCTTAGGGACTAAATTGTGAATAAGTAAAAGTTTAGGGGTAAAATGGTAATTCTATCAAAGCATGAATTTAGGGTCGATTTGAGTAATGTGTGAAGTTAACGATCTAAATTTATTATTATAGATCAAGAAAGAAGAGAACCGAATCTTGATAAAGGCAAGAACAAAGCGTTTGAGGCTTAGGCACTATACCGAATATTTTGTACCGAGGTAAGTACACGTGCAAATAAATACCTTAATTGATGTTTAAATGTTCAAATAATATTTAATTTATTTGTATGTGTACTTACTAAGCTTATGGCTTACCCCTCCCTTTTTCCATCCCTTTTAGATTCATCAAGCTAGCTCAAAGAATCGGGAACGTCGGAGCTCAGGTCACACTATCAACTAAACTTTGGGTATAATACATTTGATTATTTTGAATCATGGCATGTATAGGTGATTATTATTTTGTATATGTGTCATGAGTCTAGTCCAAAGTATTGGTGCTCTATTTGGAATGATCATTTTTGTATATGGCCAAGTGAGTTGGTCTATATAACCTTTTTAGATGTCTTCCTATGATGTTTCTATTATGTGCATGTTAAATTGTATATGTGCTTGTGATATGGGTTAAATGGTATAATGATATATATGTTGGAGTCCATGAGAGACCTTGGGTGACCTATGGCTTGGAAAATAGCCTCCAAATGGTCCACATGGATGGACACACTAGTAGGTGTCTAGTCTGTGTGTGACACACTGGCAGCCCACACGGGCTTGTTATTCAGCCGTGTGTCCCCTGCTTCCCAAAATTTTCACGTTGCATGCTTTGTAGTGTCTACACGGGTTGGAGACACGGTCATGTGTCTCAACCGTGTGGAGTACACGACCTAATCACACGGGCGTGTGCCTTGGCCGTGTGCCCTTAAATGAATGATGACGTCATAAACAGAATGTCCAGGATTTCAGACACAGGTGACAACACGAGCATATCTAGGCTGTGTGGGACGACACGGGCCAAGGACACGGGCGTGTGTCTAAGCCGTGTGAAAACCACTTCACCTTGATTAGAAAAATAGTAAAATTTAAAATTCTACACGGGCTAAGAGTAGGACCATGTCCCCAAAGCCCATGGGCGTGTGATATGCCTTCACACGGGCGTGTGAGGCCAAAATGCAAAACTTTTCTTAAGTCTTTCATATGTTCTCGGTTCAGTCCCAGACCACTTCAAAGGTATATTTGGGCCTCGTAAACTCGTATAAAGGACAAAATGATAAGAATAGAAACTTCATACATGTATTTTTAGTTGGATGTTTGTATGTTCGTCCGGTAATACCTTGTATCCAGTCCCAGTCTCGGGTACGGGTAAGAGGTGTTACAGAAGCTAATTGAAATGCCAATGTCACAAAGTCGGCAACAAGCAAATTCTTGAAGAAAAAGATCATATGTCAGTATGGGATGCCAGAAAGAATTATATATGACAATGCATTGAACTTGAACAACAGCACGATAGTGGAGGTCTGTAGTCAATTCAAGATTAAACACCATAACTCATCACCATATCGTCCAAAAATGAATAGTACGATGGAGGCAGCCAATAAGAACATTAAGAAGATCGTAGGGAAAATGACTAAAACTTATAAAGATTGGCGTGAGAAGTTACCATTTGCCCTCTATGCCTATCAAACCTCTGTCAGAACCTTCACTAGCACAATGCCTTTCTCTTTGGTTTATGGAATGGAAGCGATTCTTCCCATTGAAGTCAAGATTCTTTCCCTATGAGTTTTTTCAAAACTAAAGTTAGATGAAGCAAAATGGATCCAATCTCGATATGATCAGTTGAACTTGATTAAAGAAAAGAGGCTGAAAGCTATCCGTCATGTCCAGATGTACCAAAATCGAATGATGCAAGCTTATGATAAAAAGGTTCACCCAATAGAATTCCATGGAGGGACCTGATATTGAAACAGATCCTTCCCATACAAAAGGATTTTAAAGGGAAATGGATGCCAATTTGGGAACGGTTAAAGAAAGCCTTTTCTGGAGGAGCGCTAATTTTGACCTAGATGGATGGCAAAAACCGCCTAATCCTGTAAATTTGGATTTAGTCAAGAAGTACTTGACCTAAAAAAAATGGGGAGAGGCCAAGGTAAAAACCAACAAAGGGTGCCTTGAGACCAAATGGGTTTTTAGTTGAAAACCTAAAAAAGGGCAGCTCAAATTTTGATTGAAGATTAAACATGTGATGGTAGGGTCTTCTCAAAAGGAAGAACATTACGTCTTGGGGCATCAACGAAGTACTCAAGACCTCCTAAACACATATCAGGCTCAAAATGATCCTCGAGAAGTTTGTGTAGAGAAGCTCATGTTGCGATATTTGGGCACCTATTTTCATCTTACTCATTTTTAATTTTAGCAGCGTTTGCTATTTTGATTAATCTATTCATTCCGAGCTTTGCTCCCAATAAATTTCAACCTTGTCCATTGTTACAATCTTTTTCAAGCATTATTTGTTGAAATAACGATTAATGAACTAATAATATTCAAGTTAAAGGAATTCTGGATATTGCTCTGAAAGGTTTTCTAAATAGTACAAGGACCTGAAAGATGACAACTGGTCAGAACTAACCAAATTTAAGAGTTGGAAATATTTGGGTAAAAATAATCTAAATTGGTGATTATTTTTTTCGGGTTCTCTGTCAACGATACCAGTTGATCAAGAAGGCAGAGTAATACGTCAGTGATAGAACCTTGGTGAACAACGAGCAGTGTCAACCTAAGCATTAAAAGGGGATCATTCTCCAAAAAAAAATGGCATTCTGCATTCATGCAAACATCATTCATACACATCTAATTTAGGAGCATTTGATTCATTCTGATCATAACATCCTAATCGCTTGGCATAAATATAGGCCCATGAAATGGATTTTACAGGTCATGTTCCCTTAGAGAGCAGTGTAACAGATCAATGAAACCACAAATCCTATGCCCCTAAAGTTATAGTGGGATGGATTGAAGTCATCGTGGAGAATCTTATCTCCCTAAATTTTCAGTCGAGCATATTAAAGCCACAAGTCTTATCTCCCTGAAGTTGTAGTAGAGCAGGCTAAAGATAGTGAATTTTATTTCCCTGAAGTTGCAGTGAAATAGATTAAGGCTACAAATTACAAATTTGATCTCCCTAAAGTTGCAGTGGAGTAGATTGAAGTTATAAGTCTTATCTCCCTAAAGTTGCAGTAGAGTAGAATGAAGATAGGGAATCTTATCTCCCTAAAGTTGCAGTGGAGCAGATTGTAGATAGCAAATCTTATTTCCCTGAAGTTGCAATAGAACAGATTAAAGCTACAAATTACAAATCTTATCTCCCTGAAGTTGTAGTAGAGCGAATTGAAGCCACAAATCTAATCTCCCTAAAGTTGCAGTGGAGTAGATTGAAGATAGCGAATCTTCTTTCCTTGAAGTTGCAGTGGAAAAGATTAAAGCTATAAACCACAAATCTTATCTTTCTAAAGTTGCAGTGAAGAAGATTTAAGATACGAGTCTCATCTCCCTGAAGTTGTAGTGGAGCAAATTAGAACTACAAGTCTAATCTCGCTGAAGTTACAGTGGAGTAGATCAAAGCACTAATTCCTATATCCCTGAAGATGCAATGGGATGGAATAAGGCTACTTGAAGAAGAGAAGCATCAAAGAAGTCGAGACTCAGCAAGACCAGACAAAATTGGCCCTTTTTAAAGTCTTTACTCCATTTCTGTTACACGACAATAAGCAAAGAGGGGCAACTGTAGTGGGCCACTTTTGCCCGGGCCTTAAACAACAACTAAAAATAAAAAATAAAAATAAAGTCCCAGTTCAATTACATATCAGGCCCAAATAAACTACCCAATTACAGTCCAAATACAAGAAAACCCTAATGGCCCAAATGGCCCAAAACTAAAGTATTTTCAGTAAAAAAGAAAAGAAGAAATCCTAGCCACATGTCTGCATCACGCCGCCTCTCCGCGTGCGATCTGACACCACTTCGCTGCCACTGTCACCTACAAAGAAGAACAAACACACAACAGAACAAACACTAAGGCAATAGAGAACAACAAAGAAAAAAACAAAAGAACAGTAGCAAACAAAAGCAAAAAAAAAAAAAAGGAATCTCGCAACTTCGGCTATAAAAGAGGCCATACAGACCATGTAATTTTTTTTCACACGTTAGAGTAATCAAAAAACAGAAATCAAAACTTCAAAGGTAATTTTTTTAAATCAATCATTTATTTATTTTTTTAAGAAAAAGAAGAAATATGCAGAAAATCAAATACAAAAAGATTTAGTTTAAATCTTTCAAATTCTTTTACACATCTATAAAAAAAAAAGAACTTACCTGGGACGCTTCGTCTCCCTCTGGCATCGAAGATTCTCTCCAGCATCAAAATCCCAAAACCCTTTAAGGTTCGGTTTGGGGTCTGTCAAAACGGATGGCGCGACGGTTATAAAAGAATTGAAAGTTTTTTTTGTGTTTGTTGTGTTGTTGTTTTTTTTTTGACGTTTTTTATAAGAGAAAGCTTTTCCGTCGAAGGGGGTCAAAAAAGGGCATTTGGACTTTTCGACCACCATGGATGGCGGCACCGTCGCCGGTGACCGGTGGCCACCATGGTGGCCCGACGACTAGGTCAAAGGGGACGAGAGAAACTGAGAGAGCTTATCAATTTTTTTTTAATAAAATGGGTGCAAAATAATTTTTTTTAAAAAATTGGCTTTCATAGGCCATGTAAAACGACGCCATTTAAGCCTGGTTTAGTAGCCTCAAAAAGGCGTTGTTTTGGCCAACTCGCATCTGACCCGACCCTATAACACCCCTTACCTATGTCCGACATCGGGACAGGATACGAGGCATTATCGGACTTAAACATGCACATACGTGTAAAACTAGGCCATAAAATTTCAGTCATATTAGAATCATTCGGTCACATGCAAAATGTCCCATACATGAGCCTTCGAGGCTCTAAACATGCATGAAAAGCGGTTTAGGATTAAACCGAGAACTCACGAACATTTTTACAAGACTTAGACAATTTTCATGTTTGGTGAGTCACACGCCTGTGTAGGTAGGCCAGGTGGTCTCACACGCCCGTGTCCTCAGCCCATGTAACTCTCTGTTTATGATGTTAGCAAACATCTAGGGTCACACAGCCAAGTCGCACGCCCATGTGCTAAGGCCGTGTCCTCCATACGGCTGAGACATACGACCGTGTCTCTGCCCGTGTGGTCAACACTTAGGCTATTTTCCAAGCCTTTTTGTTGCCTTTATCTTTCACATACTTAAATACTTTAAAGACACATATCATAGCATCATTTTAATGATTTAGCATGCCTCACTAAAGAACATTTTTAACAATCAACCATAACATATTACCCAATAATTAATCTCTACTTATTCAACAAATGTCCAGGTTCAATCATTATCAACTTAATGCCAATTTACGCATTTATTCCATAGCCACGACCACCTTGAATGGTCCTAGGGCATTCTCGTGCACATATGTTATTTACTATTCATTCATGGCAGACAATTATAATCATATCACAAAGCATCAACACATGGCAAGGATAATTAGGCTTACAAGCCAAAACATTATAAGCCATATCTCATGGCTATATACAATGAATCAATATAATCCAATACGTTTGGCTAAATCATGAGAATACATATCAATAACTAAGCTCCTATACATGCCACTCACTTGAAGATGCTTAAGACTTATCGATATCCCCTATTGATAGCTCGACATTGTGATGCTGCCTCCGACGATATCCAACCCCGACATAACCTAACAACACTAAAGAAATGAAAAGGAGGGGATAATTTATATAGCTTAGTAAGTCCATATGAAAATAATAAGCAATTTATCAACATGATTCCATCAATTCTTACAACATGATTCCAAGGTAAAATAATAATAATTACACTTTTACTTATGTTCAAGTTAAGTTGTTTACTCAAGTCATAGTCACTCAGTTACTTATAACTTGAGCTACGAAATTCCAATCAAGATCTAATAATTTTCCCTGAAAACAGACTCATGTATCTACTTATAATAAAATTTTCAGAATTTTTGGATTAGCTAATAAGTATAGTTTATTCTTTAAAATCTCTGCTATTTTGTTGTCTGACAGTTTCGACCCCTCTGTACTAAAAATTAATTATCTCTTCGTACAAGATTTGGATAATGTTTCCGTTTGTTTCTTTCAAAAATAGACTCATTCAGGATTTTAATAATATAAATTATAACCCATAATTATATTTTTACAATTTTTAATTATTTTTCCAAGTCAGAACAGGGGATTCCAAAAATCATTCTGACCCTGTCTCACAAAAATTTAAATATCACAAAATACAAAATTATTTTGCTTTCACCATTTCTTTTATGTGAAAATAGACTAAATAAGCTTTTATTTCATATCTTATTCAACTTATAATTCAATTTCCACCATTTTTGGTGATTTTTCAAAGTCACACAACTGCTGCTGTCCAAAACTGTTTTATTACAAATTTCACTCTTACATAATCTCACTTACTCCATTCCATCTTACCGAAAGTTCGCTCAACTATAGAGCACATTGCTCATAAATATTCACACACATATACCTGCACTTATTCATCACATAGTCATATTCAATTACACTAGTCATTACATGATCACATATATTTTCACTTAGTCAATTTGTCGTTGAACTCATCGGAATAACAACAGATACACAATGGCCTGCACATATTACCACCCTTGTAACTGAAGCTATTTGGTGCATATAGTAGCCTGCACTTAGTACTACATCTGTGACCAAAACTGTCTCTTACACATAGTGTTCTGCACTTAATACCACACATGTGATCGAAGCTATCGGGTACGCATAGTAGCCTGCACTTTGTACTACACATGCAACCTAACCAGCTGGTACACGTAGTATCCTGCACCTAGTACTACACACGTGACCTAAAACCATCTTAAACACATAGTAGCCTGCACATAGTACTACACATGTGTTCTCACAACGAATTATTCGTATCTTTTCTATTCCGAAGGTCCAACAGGGAAATTTCTCACTTTTCAACTTTTTACCAATTTATCCATAATCAACTTCAATTCATATTTACATCAAGTGATCACTCAATATACAACCACATATCATATAATAACAAAATATTATAATATAAGTAAAAACGATATATATTATTTACATACAAACTTACTCATTTCAAAGAAATATCATGTTCCATCAAATTTTCATTATATTCAATTATCCCATCACATGTTATCGACATTTGAGCTTTCGATTACTTCATGGGTACATCACGTTCCCATACATAATATTATTACCATATAAATCAATACAAACATAGCGAAATAGATTTCAAGTGTAACAGCAATAACATGAATATCATGCTTATTTAATCACATGAACTTACCTTAAATGCAATTACGGTCAACTATTTCAATTTAGTCCATAATCTCGAATCTCAGTTTTCTTGATAATCGAGCTTGGAAGCTTGAAAAACCCTAGCTATGTCTTCTCCATGCAAGTTTTGGCCATGGGGTTAAAGATGGACAAAAATTGGCTTTTAATTTTGTTTTTAATTCATTTTAATTACTAAGTGACCAAAATGCCCCTAACTTAAAAATATTCTATTTCACCCATTTCATGTCCATTTTTGTCCAAAAAATTAATCAATGGTCTAATTACCATTTAAGGACCTCCAATTTAAAATTTCATAACATTTGGACACCTCTAGCATGTAGAACTCAACTTTTTCACTTTTTACGATTTAGTCCTTTTGACTAAATTAAGTGCCCAAATGTCAAAATTTTCGGACGAAATTTTCAAAAAACAATCCCATACAATTGTAAACCATAAAAATATAATAAAAATAAATTTTATTACGTCAGATTCATGGTCTAGAAACCACTGTTCCGACTAGGTCCTAATTCAGGATGTTACAGACCCAAAGCCTTAAGGTCCGCGTGTTTTTGGACTAGGGTATAATTTCAACCCTAGTCCTTCCGCTTTTCGAATGTTTTACAATTGGGTCCAGATCCTTTTCTTTTAATTTTTAGAAATTTTACCGCATGTTTTCTATGCGTTTTCAATTTGGTCCTTGGTTCGCTAATCTCCTGGAGAAGGGACGCGTGTCTGAAGGATCAAGTTATTTGCCCATTTAGCCTCGCTAGTTTTCGCGCTTTTCATTTTTGTCCGCCATTTATTTATTTTATCTTAATTTATCCTGTTAATTTGATTCGAATGACAATCTGGTCCTTTGTTCATTTTAATTCTTTATGTATTTACTTGTTAGCCTATTTATTTATTTATTTATTTATTTATTTATTTATTTATTTATTTTTATTTATTATTATTATTATTATTATTATTATTATTATTATTATTATTATTATTATTATTATTATTAGTATTATTATTATTTAAAACTGTTCTCTTATTTTCTTTTTATTAGGTATCTATTTGTTTATTTTGTTTTGTCATCCATTATTATATATTTATGTACTTAATTATAAATTGCACTCCAAATTTCATTTACATTTTAATTTGGTCTTTTATTTTCAATATTTTATAAACTATTTTCCTCAATATTCATTTATGTATTTATTTATTTATTTATTTGTCTCATTTATATTTAAAAATTGCTATTGTCATTTCATGTGCATATTTTGTCATTATTATTCTTTTTATCATTATTATTGTTTACTTTATCATTTATTTTATTTTTCTTTGATTGTTCATATTAGTGTTAAAATAGTATATATTAGTGATTATTGCCATTATATGCATTATCAAATGTTCTATTAGTATTTTATATTATTGTCATTTATTGACGCGACATTTCATTCGTATATTATCATTCCATTTTCTACATCACCATTTTATCTCATTTCGTTAAAATCATGTCAAAAATCGCGTTTAAACGTATTTATCCATAATAGGTCGTTTTATATTATACCCCGAAAAAGAGAAATACACATCGTTTAAATATTACACTTGTTATTATTAAAAAAAATTAAAATATTTGGAGATTTGAGAAGTCGTACCTTAACTTATGGGGTTTCGATTTTTCTTGTTGAACCTAAGTGACCGAATATCCTTTTAAAATTAAAATACATGAGATTTAAATACAAAAATAAAAATAAAAATAAAAGGCAAGCTTATTCTCAAAGATTCAAGGTGCCGTGTCCTAACTTACGGGATGTGACATTTTGTTATCTCGAGACAACAGGGTCTTTAATATTCATTTTGATTTATTCAAGAAATTTTTAAGTAAAATTAACATTAATACAAAGAGGGATCGTATTTTAAACTCTTCCCAAGTTTTCAACTTTCGACACTAAGACGTTAACTAATCAATCAAGTACCAATTTTGGGCGTCACGAGGGTGCTAGTCCTTCCTTGTATGTAACTGAATCCCGACCCGTTTTCCTGAATTTTGTAGACTAAAATCGTTGTTTTAGTAAATCAAAACTGTTTATTGAAACGATCAAATTACGAGGTGACCCGATCACACCTCATAAAAATGATTGGTGGTGACTCCCATTTTTATTTTCATTTTTATTTTTTCAAATAAAAAGTCGATTTCAAAAATAGTTTCGACACTTGTGTAAGACCTGTTAATGATTGAATATCATATTGAATGCATGTTTTGATATTGATATAATTAAAATTTTATTATAATAAGCAAAATGACTTGTCTATACAAAATGTATTGAAGTGGGAAGAATTGTTGTTAGTTGCACACTTGATATGTTTATATTGAAAATGTAAAGTTTAACAACTCCAAGTTATAAATATATGATAGATGTGCGTATATTGACTTACATGTTTACTTTGTGTAGAATTGTTAATGCTAATATTACATACGTAAATTATAGAAATATCACTGTGTATTTTACTTAGCGTACAATTTGTTCTCTTTGTGTACAAGTTAAATTAATTCAAGATTTTCAAGCATCTACCTTAACATCCAAACCACAATCTCGGTCTTAACAACATCTGTTTGTTTCCAACTTTTTTTACAATTGGCATGTACCTAATAGTTTAGGTTTTGTGGTAATTGAATGGTGTTATAATTAAATGGTATAAGTTGTTAAAAACATATATAAATGAAACTTAGATTTACTTTGGTATGTTTAAGGATTAGATTTACTTTGGTATGTTTAAGGAACGTATGTTTGTTAGATTTTATCATATAAATTGTATTATTTAATTATAAATTGACCGTAGTTGATCCGACAACGAATGTGACATGACAATCAAATCGAATATAGGACATTACACATTCGCTTTTGAGTTACTTCAACTTTATTTTTTATGCCTTAGAAAATATTCGAGAAAATTCTCATTTTTCAAAGGTTAAGCTGACTTAGGCAAATATGAAGCAAACCAATCACCTAAGGCTACATAGTTTATCAGACAAAAGTTCTAACCCAGTGAAGTTAACAAATGCTATTATTAAAAGGGGAATAAATTAGTATGATGATAAAGCAAATGTGGATATTCTTTTCAATTATAACGAAAGTAATACATAAATGTATTCTATTTGGAAAAACATCTCAAATTCAAATAAAAAGCAACATTTGAGTTATTGAAACTCAAATAATTTGGGTATAAACTATCAAGTTTTAAAGTTAATAAATTTAAATCTTAGATGTTCAAATCTGAATTATTTTAAATTTGCAGGAGTTGCGAAAGTCGAGATTAAAAACGTGGAACTGAAGTCAAGTGAGTCTTGCATGTTTATACATTTCATCATTATCGCTTCCAACTCTGAAGCATTCCGTACTTTTATTTTTTTTTTCCATTTTTAAGGCGTCCCATTTTTTTTCATTTTCAAAAGCCTATCTTTTGATTTAAACTTTTTTTTTTTTTTTATAAAACAAGCATTACAAATTCTCAAATTATTTGAAAAAGGAAATGCATGATACTATCCTTGGTTCATGCACATCTTTCAACCAGCAACTTACTGATTTTTAAACTAATTTTCCAGTTTCTAAACTTTACTAACATAAGAAGCTAACTTACAATGCTTATTAAAAGAAAAAAACCTAGGTTTATCTTAAGACTTCTTTTAGTTACTTAAATCTAATTCCATTATGCAAATTTATATATTTGTTCAAAAATTAGACGGGTGAGGTCTTGGAAAGATTTATTATTTTTAATTATAAAAATGAACCAATAAGTAAAGCCCGTGAACAGCAAATGAATTCCAAACTGAAACCCGTTCCAGCAATCTTGGACTACAACTTCCTTAATGAAGCAAAAAAGATAAAACAATTAAAAATCTTATAAAATAGCAACATCTTTCTCTTCTAAACGTCTATAGTATGTATAAAACCAACATCAAGGCTTCTATTCTGTTTTTAGCGATTGAATATATATTTCTCAACTAACCTATAATTTTTACATCTCCTTCATCACAGTATGTGGGATGGGAAAAGACTAAAATCCGCTTTCCCTATAAAAGAAGAGAGCCAAAGATCTAGAAGAAACTCCATTTTCGGAGAGCACCACCATGCCTGCCAAAGCCAAGAACATATATGCATTCTACCAACTACTATGCTAACTAAAAAGGTATTACGGAGATATAATAAGATTATAGCAATTAAGCTCGCTCCAAAATGGATTATAATCTCTACATTCTTCCCTCTTCCTCCTCCCTACTATTGTCATCCTCCATCTGACTGCCCAACTTCACAATGTCTTCCACAAGAATTTTTCCATCTATTGCATTGAAAATATAATAGTTGTCACTCTCGTGAACAGCCAAATCAAATTATTCACCCTATACAATGGTGCGATGCAAAAGTTGCAAATCTAAATTCTTATGTAACCAACAACTTTTTTGTTTTGATAAAATCACCTTTTCCATGCTATATAAGAAACAGCAAATAGGCAGGATGAATGATTAAAAAAACTCTCATCAGAATAAGCTAAGTTAATACTTTGCTCAATCATCCAGATCATCTTGGGGCATGCTGTTTAATGAGAAACGCTACTTCATTCAATGACAATTCATTGCGAAAGTCGATAACAAGCGTGAATTATCATTTGCTAGTTAATCATGATTCCATAATATTGAAATGAACGCATGGATCTTTCAACTATTTTACAGCCATAAAAGCAGATCAGGGGGTTTTCACAGAAAAGGGTTCCAGGAAGTCAAAATCTCTGATCATAGAAGGCATATCAATAAGCTTTTTTTTTTTTTTTTTGGGGGGGGGGGGGGGGTGAGGTAGGGCATGCACGTACCTAAACTAGAAGTATATTCCTGTCTATTTATTTATTTCCACAAACAAAAGTTAAAGCAGAAAGGAAGCTGACCTCTATCTTTTGAAAGATTGCTGATGAGTTCTTGCACACCCTCCTTTCCTA
This sequence comes from Gossypium longicalyx, assembly GCA_025698465.1. Taxonomy (NCBI): domain Eukaryota; kingdom Viridiplantae; phylum Streptophyta; class Magnoliopsida; order Malvales; family Malvaceae; genus Gossypium; species Gossypium longicalyx. The sequence continues at coordinate 67,823,538 of CM047004.1, read as the reverse complement.
GCGTATCCTTTAAGTATTGAGCAGCAGCAGCCACCTCCTCAGGAGTGACTTTCCCATCGTGATCCCTGCAGGCATAAAGCATTTTTAGTAAATCTGACTAAATCTTGCAGTAATTAATATGCCAGTAACTGAACTCTTGTGATGATTGATGTGAATAACAATACCAAAATTCCATTAATCCCATTTGATAACAGAACATAACATCATAATAACAAAACATCACACTGTTAGCACAGCAGCAAAGGACATAGCCAAGACACAAGAAAAGGAAACAATCAAAAAACAAAGTTTCACCTGTCGAGTACTCGCCAACGATCACCAATTTTGGCATCTACATCATCTATTTCCTTCTCAAGATTTTGGAGCATAGCATCAACCTAAGGAGTGACAAGAATGGTAAATACTTTTCTTTGAATCACATCTGATAAGAAAAGATAAACTGTCAGAAAAGACTTGGTTCAAATAAGTCTTACTTTTTCAATAAGCACTGAAGAAACCTCATCACTATCAGACACTTCACCAAAATGGTCAGTTTCCTCTCTTGCAGCTCTATATGCCTTAATGGCATCTTTTTCACCATCTGTACCCTCTTTGTCTACCATGCTATTATAAAGTTTTATCTGCAAAATTGGCAAAATCCAACATCAGCAGAAAATAAAGGAATACAAACAGAATAGAAAATTTACCATTTCTTTAATGATTTTTCCAAGTTAAAAGTTCCAAATAAAGACTAAATAAATTTTCTACTAACCTAACAAAGTCACAACTGAAAAGTCAATGCTTAAAACATCTAGTCCAAAAGAATGAAAGAATGACATTGCACAAATACCATGTTTTATCTATTACACTAGCTCAATTTGACTTCTGAAGAAAACTATTTAAAAATAATGCATTGACCTCATTCCCTTGCAGTTCTTTACAATAACCAAATAAAAAAATATTAAAGTTTATAACATACCTCCTTATTTACAAGACCAAGGAACTCTTCTCGCTCTCTGCTCACAGACTGCATATTAGGAACAAACTGAAGTCAAATCCACATTGCAAGTGGCAATGCTAGGAAGATAACAATAAAAGAACATAATCAACAGATAACAGTCACAGACAAAAATCTTCAAATAGAGTCCTTACAGATGCTGAAGCTAAAACAGCCAATGCACGACTGATTTCACAGAGCTGATCTCTTTTTTCTAACGCTCTTGCTATAGCCTGTTCTTGTGCTTCTCTAGCTGTTGGGACAGTCATCTCTTTCAATGCCACATCCTCTTTTCTAGCCTTAGATTCCTTCATCCTTGCCAGCTCTTCTTCTTCTTTCTCTTCCTCCTCCTACAAAGGTACCAATTTAAAACAACCAATGAAATTCAAAGAACTGCATAAGACCAGAAATATTGCTTTTGGGCTTTTTTTTTAAGCTAAGCAGAAAACTTCAAGACTAAATGCCTCTGTTTTAAGCTAAGATTATACTGAACTCCTTCACAGCAAGCAGGGTCAACTGAGCCCCATAGGAGGCAAAAAATAATAAACAACTTACAATAGGGGTGACTATTCATATGAAAAATAATATAAAACATATTCCTTTTTCAACCTTGATCAGTTCTTCCTGCATCTCAAGGTACTCCAGCTTCCTTCTCCTCTCTGAAACAGAATCTTCAGATGGTAGAGCTGTAACACCAACAGTATCCACAACTTCATCAGGTAGAGAAGAAAGCGTAGCCCGAACAGCATCTTCCGGCTTCAGCTTTCCTGATACAGTGAATGCCCTACAGGGGATATCAGAAAAAATACAGATTAAGATTAAATTAGGAAAAAAAAGAAAAAAAGAAATGAGTATCAACTGTTGAACTTCAGTGCCAGCAAAACATTGCAGAAAGACCACATAAAACACAACTCAAATCACCTTGAAAGGATCAAAAGGGAAGATGGGACTGAGTGATTGAGAGACAGATCTAGCCAATCCCGAAGCTGCATGCAGATAATAACCATGTTAAGGAGTCACGTCAATGATATTGCAATTAATATACAAAACCAATGTAGTTGAAGGAAGGATGGAAGTGCAAATCCAGAATTCTATCAATATATGAGACCATGGAATTTCTCATAAATAACTTATCATTGCGAATACAACGTAGATAAAGATTGCTGAGTATGAGGCACTTAGTTGGCAAAGGGGAAAGTATATATAAACATGAAGGAACAAAAAGCAACACCTGTTGACGCATTTCTTCTACTGAAAGCGCCCCAAGCATCCCTCGCTCCCTACAATCTTCACGAAGCTCAGCTTCTGATAGGGATTCCAAGCCCTCTGCTTGAATCATCTTGTCATCATTCTTAATCCTAAAATATAATAATAATTATAAGAAAGCAGTAACAATAACAACATTTGCAATGACATAAAGTAGAGAAAAATGACAGATATAGACAAAGAAAGTATTTTAAAAATAGAGCTTAATTGGATCCTAAAAGTTAATGTGAAGCAGAAGCTAACAAAGTAACTTGCTTCGACCAAAAACCATAGTTTGAAAATGCCACTGCCTTTTATATTTCAACAATACCACATGGCTTTGTATTTCAGCATATTCTGTATAAAAATTAAAGCATTGAAGGAGACATGTCTATACATTTCAAATCCTAATTTTTATAGAGTATATATATCGTGTATTCCAAATCAGTACCAACGAGTTCTCAAAAAGAAGACCCCCACCTCCCCAACACCACAACACACACAGCCAAATCAGAACAATTAAATAAATACTCAGCAAGTCAGCATGAAACCTCATGGTTTAAAATACAATATAACAATTAGGGTTTAAGGGATAAACTCAATTATATTTAAACTTCACACACGGCAGAAAAGAACCAACAATAAATCAACAAATAGTAAATCAATATCTGTTTAAAAGCAAAAATTTTATCATGAGTTCATAATGATCAAGTGAAAAAAGGTCAGTTAAAAATCAAACCACCCAGGCAACCACAATAAGAAAAAAGTTCAATAAGCAGATCCGAAATAGTCAATTCACTCCTCCTGGATACATCAAACTCCATTGATATGTTCTTCAAAAACAAGGTACATAACAGTTAATTTAATTCAGATTGGATAAACAAGTTTTACCATCGGAGTCTCTTCCGAAGCATATAACGCAAATACGCATCTGTTCCAAAAGGGCTGATTCCCATGTATTTGCACATATTTACCAATCGAGGCCTGGTAGAAGAAAAAACATTACAAAATCACACAACTACTTAATTAACAACTCAATTTAAATTAAATAGTCAATCGTTTTCAAATAAAAAAAATATTTACAACAAAGACCAAGACCAACCTGCTGATATTATCTAGAGTGAGTTCATCATTAAACAGCTTGGCAAAGCCAAGAATTTCATCATTTGATACACCAGCTCCCCTTCGGACCTGCAAAATATCAAGATTGCAATTGCAAAACTTAAATAACAGAAACAAGGGGAAGAGACAAGAAAAAAAAATCATAGGTAAGATGGTATCTTACCCTATTCAAAAATTCATCAAGATCTTCAGCAGTCTGCTTAATTTCTCCACTCCTTGAATTCTGAACCTCTTTTGCCATTTCTTTGACTGTATCTTGAAGAAACTTAGCATATTCTATTCTTGCATGGAGCCTCCTTTTTAGTGCTTCCTACAAGTTCAGCAACTAAGAAAAATGCATTGACCAAAAAAGGGGGGGCAAGGGAGGGAAGCAGGGACATGCCACACACAAAAAGAAGGAAAAAAGGGTACCAACAATAAGCAAGACCTGAAGATCTCATTTGATAATACTTTTCCAAAATCATAACACTCCCTAATGTAGAACATAACAGAAATAACACAAACCATTCAATTTCCAGATAATTTTCCTGCCTGGAGAACATATATTTCGCAGATTACCTTGTAATTAATTGCAAAAGGACATAAGGAGACCTGCTTGGCCTATGCCTATCAATGTATATCTCTCTACTTCAATTATCAGCAATAGCCCAATAAAGGTTTATATGGAAAGGCCTATGCCTATCAATTCTCATCATATTTTATGTTTTGATCCTTTTCCCTATGATTTCTCCTTTTTTTTATTTATTTTCTTCTAAGCAAGGTACATCCAACATCCCATCAGCTAAAGACTTGTTCATATCCATATAAGAAGCTTCAATCAAGGTGAGCATAAAATTTGTTAAGTATCTTTGCATTAAAGAAAATAATCAGAAAATTTTATGAATTGCATTGTTTCACATAGCAGTCGCAATAAAATTTTGGTGAATATGAAACTCTTGTTTGGAAGAAAACTAACAAGTGTAACAAACAAAAGGATGCACTCATCCTCACCAACTTTATGATTTCATGCGTGCATAAATATAAACCACTTCATGCATGTAAAAAGATAAACCAAACTTAAATGCTTCCTGCTTTAACAGGGGAGATTCTGAAAAGAGGCAAAAGAACTTAAAGACTAAAGCTTGAGCAGCAGTGGATTATAAATCAAATTAACCAGAAAAGCAAACATAATTTGGAAAAATCCACTATACCTGCTCTTTCATCTTGTCTTGAAAAGTAGATGGCAACATGTTAGGGAACAGTTTCAAGAAAACAGGCAGAAGAAATTCCATGAATGGGACTATGATAAAAACTGCAACTGGAACTAGCCTAAAGATATCAGCAGTAGTTCGAGTCAGCTGTTGCCTCTCCCTTCTAGATAAACTTCTACCACCAGCCAACTTTAGCAGCAATCTTGAGCTGATCCTCACATCAGCCCAAAGTAGCTTAAAACCCAACCAATAATGTTGCAAAGTAGAGCGAATCTCGTGTTTCCAATGAACAAGTTTCTTTGCCCAATCCTCCCTGTAGAAGGCAATAGAATAACAAATATGCAGTAAACCAAAAATCAATTTGAATCATGTAAATTGATTTTTTAAATAAAATAAAAATTAAAGGATAAAGTTTTACCTGCTCATAGAAGCTACAGCTCTTAAAGCAGGACCAATCCCAAGAATTGTGGCCCATACTCTTTGCAAAATAGATTTGGCAGCCTTCTGAGAATCTTGCAAGCGTTTAGCTTTCACTTTGGCTTTAGCAGTACTCAAACCTTCAACAGCTTGATCACATTCTTCTGCAGATGCTTCCTTTCTCCTTTTTGCAACCAATTCTTCATTTCCCTCATCATCACTACCTGGTTCAGGTTGTCTAGCAGTAGCTGTCGAAGCATGACGAACAGCATATGACATCAATCTGACACTCGACGGAGAATTGAAGTAAAATCTTCCACTTCCAGGACTCAAAACTGAGATTCCTTGAGATCCATAACTAAAGTATCTTGATCCTGAAAAACCCATTAAATCATGTTTCGCAACTGAATTTACATCCAGTTTCTTTAGATAATTAAAATCTTCGGATGGATGGTCCACATTTGATGTATAACTACATGAGTCCAACTTGTGAGTGGGATGGCCAAGAAACTGGAAGGTCTGGACTGAACGTATAGATGCATTCAGGTAGTCGGAAACAAATCCTCTCTTTCTTAAAATTGCTCTAGAAGCCATTATCAATCGTTTTTGTTGTCAACAGCACATTCGCATATCTTGAGCAACCTCTCAAATTACCCTGATTGGGATACCATTTCAAATAAAGAACAACACCAACTCAGAAAATGAACAATATCAAACATATTTTTAGTATTCATATACAGCATTTTTTTCATCATGATAAATGACAGAGCCTAAAAAATTCATAAAACAAAAAAACTTGAGAATGATGTCAATATCCAAAAGAAAATTATAATTAACCCTTGAATTGCAACCCATCAATAAAGGAGTCAAGATTAGGAATAGCTCAGTTAAAATTAGACTTTTTATTCAAGTTCAAGGCTCATAATTAATAAATAAAGTATAAGTAACTAAAAAACTGAACAATTGAAAAACTCAAAATTTGTTACAGAGGAAAAATCCAAAGCCTCTTTTTTTCTTATTAAAGAAAGAAACTAGAACCGGTCCATAAAAGTATTGAAAAAAATATTTATTCAAAAAATAACATCACAGACACTACAGAACATTCCGATAAGTTTATTATTTGAATATAATAATAAAAAGAAAAAAATCATCCGATTATCTTTTAATCTACTATTTTCTTATATCTTTTCAGTTCTCCTTTCGTCTTAAAAAAATAATCCAAGTAACACTAAATAATAAATTTTCATTTGGTTTCAACAAAATAAAAATAAAAATAAAAATAAAAACTCAAGGAACTACAACGAGAAATAAAGATAATGATAACATATATCCGATATTCATAACTCATCACGGATTCGACTGAAAAAATAACTAAACGAGCAGCAAAATTCAACGAAAACGATAAAGAAATAAACTGCTGATAGAAAGGCATTTTACTTACAGTTTTTATGCGAAGCTGAGATATAATATTTTGGATTCGATCAAACAACAAAAATTTAGAGCTATAATGGTACAAAAAGGTAAAATAAGAAAGAAGGCACAGCATTTATAGGGCCATTGTATTCGCGAGAAAAATTGGAGGGTTTAAGAGGGGGATGGTCACCTTGAAAAACTACTCTGCGACGCGGTTTATATTACTAGGCTATTTTGAACCGTCGATTTGTTTGACCATTTTATCTTGACTTGTGTGGCTGCTGTTGACACGTTTTGGCGTTCGTAAGTGGGCACCTTTTGAATTTTCTTGAATTCCAACCCAGGAAGGACCAAAGACAATAAAATAATATTTCTAAATTAGGAATATTTGGAAATTATTATGAAATTATGAAATATTCCTAGAAAAACAATTATAAAATATATCTATAATATATATTATAAAAATATGAGTTTAAAAAAACTTATATATACTATTAAATTGATATTGTATAAAATTATTTTTTATTTAACTATATAGTTGAGTTTAAGTTGAATCCAACGAATAATTAAAATCAATCAATTATTAATAATAACTAAAACAATATAAATAATATTTTTTTTATTTTTGGAGCATTTATATGGGTTAATATGTAGTTTACCCCTAAACTTGATAAAAAATATTAGTTAAAATCGAAACTTTTTTTTAGATCTAGTTTATAATTGAACTTGTATATCGTCATTCAGGTTGGTACCTCCATACAAACATCGTTAAACATGACATTGATGGTCAATTTGATAGTGACACGTAGCAATCTCTCAACATGACAGATGGAAGATATAAATTAATAAATTATAAATTAATAAATATTTTTTTTACATCAATAATAAACATGAACAAATGGGTATCCAGATTCATCTTCATTCTCGATGTATTTTTAGCAAGTTTATATGTTTTCTTATCTTATATATATAATATATATAAAAACACGAGTTTGGAAAATCTTTTAAACCATCGAGAATACTCTTTATTTTTATCATATTATTAATTTGACATTTAAAAAATAATTAGTTATTTAATTTAGAAGTATTAATTAAATTGCATTAATTATATATTTAAAAATCAATACAGTTTAATAGAAATTGTGATAATTACACATTTAAAATTAAATATATTTTAATTTAAAAGTATCACTTTAAAAAATTTTAGTTAAAATAATTATAATTGAAATAAAAGGTTTTTTTTTACAATTACAATTGTTGAAAAAAAGTTTTTTTTTCTTAATTTTTTACTTAGCTACATATTAATTATTTATTATTTACAAATTGTTATATTCAATTTATTGAATATTAAGAAAATAAAATTGAATAGTAAAAAGTGAAAAATAGGTTTGAAAATAGTGCAAATGTTTGAGTTATGATTTATTTTTTTAATATTATTAAAAAATTATTGATCTACAATATATCAATCTTTTAATATGATATTTAAAAGAATATATTATTTTAAATTGTTAAATAAATTAATATATTTTAGTTATATTTAACAATTCAAATAATGAATTAAAATTAATTACAATAATTAAATATATATTATTTAAAAATAATTAAAAAATTTAAAGGCTTAAAATCACATACAATATGTGTTAGTAGAAACTATTTTTTCAAAAAATATCAAATTATTATTATTTTGATTTTTAAAATATATAATAAATTTTAAAATATATAAACTAATAAAAAAATAATACATTAAGAATCAACCTAGAGAGATGATACCAAAATTCAAATGCATCTAAACAATCATTTATCTAAATTTATAAATTAACCTATGGGAGTTTTCTCTTACGAAAATAGTTTTTATTTTTTATTTATAAACTTTTACTTTAATTCTTTAACGGAAATTTGATTAAAAGTCAGTATAGTTCTTTATTGATGCAAATTAATTAAAGGAAATTAGATTATTTATCCATCTACTTTTGTAGGCCATCTTCCTCTTGCTATATTTGTTTTTATTACTTCATTCTTCCATCTTTGCTTATTTTCTATAATTTTGTAAATTCTTAGTTGTAATTGAAATTTTATGTTTTTTAAAGTTACAAAATCATTGTTTGCCGCAAGCTTATCTTGTTGCCCAAGAAAGCTCTTTTACTTGCTTAGTTTCAAGGATTTTTTCTATTTCCTTTTCTTATATTCTATTTAATTTTCAATTTTGATTATTTTATTTTTTTTACTATATTTTTGTTAAATCTTCATAAATGAATCAAGTTTCTTTGATGCCCAAATCTCTCGTCTTAGTTACTTTTGAAGCAAAAAATAGTAGATATAATGGTCCATTTTCGCCGGCCTATCAAAAAACCAAATCAAAAAATAAATAAATAAAAAGCTCAAAGATAAACAATTCATTAACAGCCCAAAAACAACAAAAATCCTAGTAGTCCAATAAAGCCCAAATCCTAAAAATTTTCATAAAAAAAAAAAAGAAAAGAAACCTTAGGTGCGCCGCACCTAGGCCTGCTCAGCCTGCCACTGACACTGTTGCACCGCATCTGCCTCTGTCGCCACCACCCACTTGCCTGTAACAGAAGTGACAAATAGATTAAAAAATAAGTTGTAAATGACTATAAAAGCCATCTAAATTCTTTGTATATTTTTTGGGGATTTTTTTTTCAAAAAATACAACAAAAAAAGCAACAAGCAGTTGAAGCAAAAAAAACAAAGTCCAAAAACGAAGCTAGAAACTCATATCAAATATCGAATTGTGCTAAGGTTTCTTTTATTTTTCCTTATTTTTCCATTTTTACAAGCCTATTTTTGTATATACATATATAAAAAAAAGAATAAAAATAAAAAGGTTATCTTTTTTTTTTTTGACTTCGCCGAAAAAAGGGGCGACTTTTGGCCTTCCCGCCGTCGGCGCCGGCGATGCGACGGCTGATGGCTGGAGACCAAGGTCCGATAAGGCCTGCTGCAGAGAAAAGAGAGAGAGCTTTTAGAGTTTTTTTTTTTAAAACAAAGTTGAAATGAAAATTTTTAAAAAAAATTGTTTTAAATAGTAGTTGTGAAACGGCGCCGTTTCACTTAGGCCCTCTAACGCTAAAACGGTATTGTTTTGACGACCTGACCCAAGATCCACTAAGATCCGCGTGTTTTTGGACAAAGGGGCTATTTCAGCCCTTAGTCCTTCCGCTTTTAAGACTAGTTTCAATGGGGTCCTATTCTATTTTTCTTTTTTTTAATTTTGCCACTTAGCGTTGTTTTGGTTTCGGTTTGATCCCTAAGCGAACGACGCTGTTTTGGGAAAGGGAATAATTTCCCCAATGACCCCTCATTCTTTAGGCACATTAATTTTCAATCCTATTTCGGTTTTATCATTAAATTTATTACGATTTTTGCCTCTAATTTCATTCTGATTTCAATATAGTCCTTTGATTAATTTATTCTATTATTTGTTAATTAATTTGTCTATTATTCTTCATTTTTATTTAAGTTAATATTATTTTTATTTTTATATCCATTATTTATCTTTTTATGTCTAAATTTTAATATTCCTTTTACTAATTTATTTATTTTTCTTTTTATTTATTTCTTTTACTTTTATAATCCTTAAATTTAGTCTCATGTGTATGTGTTTTATTTACTTATTTATTATTTTACTTTTATAATATTATTACTATTATTATCATTATCATTATTATTTTTATCATTATTCTTTTTAACTGTTTTACCTAATATTTCTTTATTTATTTGTTTGCTTACTCTCACTTTTTTAAAATTGAACCTCTTTTAGTTTTTATTTGTTTATTTATTTATTTATTATTGCTTTTTATTTAATTGGCACGTTTTATTTTTTATTTATCTCATTTTTAATTTTTCCCTTATCATCGTTATTTATATTAACACATTTGTTATTAGTCTATTATGCATATTAGCACCGTAACTCATTTTTTACATTTTACTATAAAATTGTGTCACATTAATCTTTACCCGACACCTAAAATTTCGTTTTTAAGAAATCTTTACCCGACACCTAAAATTTCGTTTTTAAGATAAGTAATCTTTCGTATTTTGGGATTCAAAAGGTCGTTCCCTAACTAACTGGGTTTCGATTTTCTCGATGAATCCAAATAAACGAGCGTTTTTAAAAGCACAAATTTTAAATATTCTCGGGAATTAAGAAAAGATCGTGTTCTAACTTACGAAAAATGATTTCTTTCTAAAACCGAGATAATCGAATTTCTTTTAAAATAAATAAAATTTACGGGGTTTAATCTCGTATCGAGAATTTAAGATATTGTGTCCTAACTTACGGGACGTAATTCTCTTTCTCGATTAACGTGAAATATGCACCTTTCTCGAAAAATTTTCTATATTTTAACAAATGGTCGTATTTTAAATCTCTTCAAGATTTTCAATTCTCGACACTAAAAAACACGAAGTAATCAACTAGGTACCAATTTTGGGCGTTACAAGGGTGCTAATCCTTCCTCGTGCGTAACCTACTCCCTAACCCATCTTTTTGAATTTCGTGGACCAAAATTATTGTTTTAATAAATCAAACCGTTTATTAAAAACAGCCACTTTTCGAGGTGACCCGATCCCACTTCATCAAAAAGGATTGGTGGCAACTCCCACATTCGTTTTAGTTTTCAAAATCAAATTCGATCCCCTTTCAAAAAATGGTTTTGACAGCTTGGCGACTCCACTAGGGATCCAAAATAAGAGGGTCAAGGCACGAGTTGATTAGTTTTTGTCTTTTTGTCAAAAATTGAAAATTTGGTTTAAATTTACAATCATTTCATTGTATTTCATCTGTCTTTGTTGTGATCTTCATCATTTTGGTTTATATTTGCTTTACTAGGTTGAGTTTTTAATATATTTCTGCACATTGCATTGCATAATCGGTCGATTTTACCCTTTTAAGTGAGAGTGAGAAGCTATTCCTTTGTGAGGTCTTCACCTCCGTATAGGATAGCAGATCGCTTTCGGGATACATCCGTACCTATGTCTTTATGAGATTTTCATCTCCGTATAACCATAGGGAAATGTATTCCCCTGAACTGAACTCGGTCCATATGATCCTATAATGGGTGAGGATCGAGGAACCTGCTAATTCAGGTACCTTTACTTTAGAACTGAACCCTATATAGCGAGCCTTTAGAGCCCACCTTAGGTAGAGCCATACCAAACCTTAGTAGTTACCTGAGTAGGTGTTTTACTTATTATTCTTCGCTTACTTTAAACTGTGTATGAAGTATTGACTTGTTTTGTTTTACTTTTATTATAATTGCATGGCATTTTCATCACAAAAAAGGTGTTAATTCACATTCGGTTGCTAAATAGATAACTTGTCATGGAAAAGGGGTTTCTCGATAAAGTGGAGGATAATGCGACCGTCCAGATATGGGCCGAGACAACATAGCAAGAGAAGGGTGATAGTCTTACAAGGGGTACGTGTCAGAGTTGTGGGATTTTACTCGTACCAGTGTAACCCAAAATAATCTTCAAGAGATGAAAGAAATATGAGATCAATGGCATGGCAAAATCAAGCAACTATTCTACTGTAATTATGGTGATTTGCCCTATCTCCTCGATATCAAAGTGGACAAGCACTTATTCCGAGCTCTCGCTCAATATTGGAACCCTGTTTATAGTTGTTTTACTTTTGGAAAGGTAGATTTGGTACCTACTGTGGAAGAGTACACGGCCTTGCTCCGTTGCCTGAAGATTCAAATTGACAAGGCTTATTCCCGAGCTACCAACATCCCAACGTTCTTAAAAAAGCTGATGAACATCACGAGAATGAGCGAACAGTAGGTTACAGGCCGAATCAAGCAGAAAGGTGATAATAAGTGCATTCCTTGGAGAAATTTGAGAGATTTGATCCTAGCACATCCTGATGTAAAAAAAAGGGTTGATATCTTCGTGTTAAGCATTTACGAATTGGTTATCTTCCCTAATGCTTTAGGGCCTATAGACGAGGCGGTCTCCGATTTATTTGACTGACTTGATAAAAGGGTTACACTTATTCCCGCATTTTGGCTGAAACTTTCAGATCCTTGAACGCATGCCGAAGAGAGGGCGAAGGGAGATTCATCGGATGTGCACAATCCTTACTAACGTGGTTCCACATCCATTTTTGGAAAGTGGAAAAGGTCTCATATTGAATCTTCTCCGAAAACTATTCTCCGCTGAAAGAGTTAGTGGCTACGCCGAGATGGGATGATATCACGGAGGAGAAATGAGTGATGATTCTCCAAAATTTGCGAGACGAAGACATCGAGTGGAGAGTCTTTTAGATGGTTCCTGACGAGATTTTATATCGGTGTAAAAATTTTGATTGGGTCCCCTTACTTGGAATATGGTGGCTGTTGGGTATGCCCTTCTGCTCGTGTTAAGACAATACAGATCAAAATAGTTTACGCCAATAACACAAGGGTTAGCTTAGTGTGAGTTTTAATACAAAGGAGAAAATTATAAAAAAAAAAGTTCAAACGCCTAGAACCAAACTCACAGAACGAAAAGATTTCCTGCCAACCCGATGACTACCCCTAAGTACGACCGGTGGTGGGTTCAGAAAGTCAACAACATCCCTATGTCAAACCAAGAAAACACACGTTCAATAGAAGAACATTTGTAGGTGATCCCATCCGAGCTAGAGATCATCAAACAGGATTTTGAGAGAAAAAATTTGGAACTAGAAAAAAGGATAGAGCAATTGAAAGAGGAGAAAATGTAGTTGGGACTAGATGTCGATGTCTAGAAACTAGAAGCTGAGAAGCTGAGAAAGGGGAAGAATAAAGCTGAAGAGGATTTGGATAGTTTGAAAATGGACTACAAGAAGTTACGGTTGTCAATAAGAACTGCCGGTCTAGGAAAAACGTCAGAACAATGGCTGCAAGAAATTAAAGAGGAAAAGAGTAGAGCCGGTCAATAGGAAAGGAAATTTCGAGATGCTCAAGCGCGAGAAGACGTTCTGCAAGGAAAAGTCAAAATGAGAAGGTGGGGTTAAAAAATCAGGTATCAGAGTAAGAAAGATCCCTACATTAGTATCATAGTCATAACTCTGTAATCGAGTTGAAGGCTAGCCGAAGCAAAATTGGAGAGCTAAAAGGAAAGATAGAAGAACTCAAAACTACAGTACAAAACTGTGAACTTTGAGTTGAACTCTTGGAAACAAATAATAAGCAGTGGCAAGAGCAGCTTCATCGATCTCAAGATCAGGTCAAGGATAGGGATTACGTTATGGGTGCAGCTTTGACTCAAGTACGAGAGGTGGCTGATCATTTACAAACTTTAGCAGTCCAGGCTGATGTACTGAGTTTGAAATACGAGTTAGAGTCAGATTGAGGCTGAGAGTTAGCTTAGCTTTTTAGGAAGGTCAAGGCCTTAATGTAATCCATTTTATGTGAAGAAAATTATTTTCTAGAAAAGTTACTCTAATAAAATTGAATCAGAATCAGTGCCATTTTTGTATGCATTTTATGCATTAGCATTACATTGCATCATGTGCATTAAATCTCACAAAGAGACCTTAAAATCATGGCAATTACCCTGGAATATCGTTACGGTATACGAGGGAAAACTAAAGCAATGGACCAAAGATTGGAAAGATTAGTGCAAATGCAAAAAGAAATGCAAGATCAGCTGCAAATACAGATGTAAGAACAATTGGCCAAAATTCAACAAGACATGAGGGATCAGATGCTAGAATCCCAAAAGAATATGATGAGCCAATTAACCCAGTTGTTGGCTAGAGGGCTAGAAAAAGGAAAGAGCCCTATGGTCAATTTCGGGGACGATAACGAGGACCCTGCTTATCCTCCAAGCTTCACTCCAACAAACACCCAAGCACAACCAAATGCATATCCACAAAGGGTGTCCGTTAACATCAGGCCCTAATATCAGACAGGCACCTCGGCACCGACAAACTTCCCAACAAGTTCAGGCTTCAACCCAGGAGACAATCCAGCAAATCCCGTTGTCCTTGATCTTGATGATATAGCAGAAATAGAAAAGGCGAGAGTGGAGCTCACAAAGCAACTTGAAGACTGATGTAGATGGCTAGAAGAGAAATTTAAGGTATTGGAAAGCGCTAATTACCATTATGGAATTGATGCTAAAGACTTGAGCTTGGTTTCAGATCTAGTGCTCCCGCCCAAGTTTAAGACCTCGAAGTTTGAAAAATATAATGTGACTAGCTGCCCCGAAGCTCACATTACGATGTTTTGTCGAAGGATGACAGGATATATTAATAATGATCAGTTGTTAATTCAATGTTTCTAAGACAGCCTGACCGAGGCTGTGGCCAAATGGTATAATCAGCTAAGGCGTTCCCAAATTAATTCATGGAAGGACCTGACACAGGCATTCATGAAACAATATAGCCACATAACAGATATAGCACCCAAAAGAATCACACTACAAAACATAGAGAAAAAGCCAAGCGAGAGCTTCAGGCAATATGCTCAAAGATGGAGGGAAGTTGCCATGCAAGTCTAACCACCTCTACTAGAAAAGGAAACGATAATGCTCTTCATTAATACCCTGAAGGCTCCATTCATTAATAACATGCAGGGAAGCACAACTAAGAGTTTCTTGGACATAATAATATCCAGTGAGATGATAGAAAATGCAATAAGGTATGGAAAAATAGAAACCAGGGAAAACGCCAAGAGAACTACCCTGAGAAAGAAGGAAAATAAGGTAAATAATGTGAGTACGTATGACAAAGGCTATTCAAAGCCGATTACTGTAAGTCAGCCAAGGGCAGTGGCTAATCGCTATTAAGGCCCCCCAAGGCAAGAATCTAACACAAGGTATGTAACACCCCTTACCCGTGTTCGACGCCGGAACAGGGTACGAGGTATTACCGGACTTAATCACTAATCATCGTATAAAAACCGATTCATAATTTCACTCTAATTTTAAACCTTTTCAAACACATTCAAGTTGTCCCTTAAAAAGAGCTTACAAGGCCCATATCATGCTTTAATTCAACCACACACATAGGCAAGCATGTACATTCATAAATTGCATCATTTAATTAATAACATAATCAAGACTATCTACATTAAATGACTTTATACAATAGAGACCTTAAAATAACATAGGTCAGTATTTTAGGCCAATTCCTAGCAACTTAGTAACAATTAAACGAGTCTCCATACATGCCAAAGACTTAAAATACTTTAAAACATTTATGTATCGATCAATAGTTTGATAGTGTGATTTAACCTCCGGCGACCTCCAACTCGAGCTAATATCTGAGACATTATAGGAAAAAGGAAAGGAAGGGAGTAAACATTATAGCTTGGTAAGTAAGTATGTAAATATTAATAAACAATACATTATCATACTTTAAATGAAGTCACAATATGTTCCCGGAATATTACCATCACAAACACACACATACTTTCACTATTACAATCATAAACAAGTTCAAAATAAGCTGTCTAGCAGAGTACTAGCAGCTAAATTATTTATTTCTGGAGCTACAGAACTCCAAATTATAAAACGTTAATTTTTATTGAAACTATATTCATATGTCTACTTACTAATTTTTTTCTAGAATTTTTGGTCAGGACAATTAATACAATTTATTAGTTAAAGTCTCCCCTATTTTAGGGTACGACTACTCTAACTCCTGTGCACTACGAACCAAATTTCTTCCTGTACAGAATTCCAACGACCATGCCGTTTGTTTCCCTTAAAAATAGACTCAATAATGAATCCATGCATGTAAGATGTGACTCTTAATAATTTTTTTTACAATTTATGGTGAATTTATAAAGTTAGAACAATGGATCTCAAATTCATTCAGACCCTGTTTCATAAGAATTCAAATATCACACAATATAGAATTCTTTTGCTTCCCCTGTTTCTTTTATGTGAAAATAGACTCATTAAGCTTTATTTTTCATATATCATTTGCATTTTTATTCAACTTCCACGATTTTTGGTAAATTTTTAACATCATGTAACTGCTGCTGTCCAACACTGTTTTATTTCTAACATTCATTCTTGCATAATTTCACCTAGTCCTTTTTGTTATACCAGAATTCACTCAATTATCGAGCACATAGCTCCTAACTTTTCATAAACATAAATTTGCACATATCCACCTTATAATAACTTTCACATATTACCACTTTATCGATTTTCCCCGTTGAACTCAACGGAAAAATAACAAATATACCATTGTTTACACATATTTCCCCCTTTCCACACTTATAGCCGAAGCTATCTGATACGCATAGTAGCCTGCACTTAGGACTACACATTCGACCAACAATCTGGTACACATAATAGCCTACACTTAGTACTACACACGTGACCTCACCATCTGATACACGTAGTAGCCTGCACTTAGTACTACACACGTGATCAAGGTCATTGAGTACGCATAGTAGCCTGCACTTAGTACTACACATGCGACCAATAATTCGGTACACGTAGTAGTTTGCATTTAGTACTACACACGTGACCTAGCTAGTTTATCTCGTAGCTCTCTTGTCTACATGGTGTACACATAGTATCACCCATACGACCTAGCCACATGATAATGTCTCGTAACTCTCTTGTACACATGATGTGCACTCAACACCATACATGTGACCTAGCTACATACCATCTGTATCATCCAATCTTTCCGAAGGTTCAACTGGGATTTCTCTCTCTTTCTAATACTTGATTCCATACTTCCAATAGTCAATAATGATTCAAAAATCAGCTACAATACATAAAATATGCTGAAATATAAAAACATAATAAAGATAATGTATTATTTACATACAAACTTACATACTTTCTCATTTCCATGTCGAATTAATATTGAACATTTAAATCATCATAATTATACTTACTTTCAACACCTCAGAAATCATAGTAAATATATCAATTTTACATTGAAACATGCATAAATTAATGCTTATTATACATATGAACTTACCTCGATACTAAAATGGCCATTTTACCAACTTTCCCGATTTTCGATTTTTCTCTCATTCTAGGTTCAAATCTCATTTTCTGGGATCTAAAATATCATATTTTACTTATTTAATTAATTTAATGTTCAAAACAGTCCTTAACTCAAACTTTTGCAAAATTACAAGTTGCCCCTAAACTTTTGCATATTTACACTTTTACCCCTAGGCTCGGGAATTAAACTTCATCCCTTATTCTTATGTTTTATGACATGCTGATCATTTTTCCCTTCTATGGCAATATCAAATTCTCACTCTAACACATAGTTATGAACAATAACAACTTTTACCGATTAAGCCGTTTTACTCATTTTTTGCTTAAAACCGCTTAACAAAAGTTGTTTAACATAATTTCAGCCTTCATATTCTACCATAAAACATCAAAATAAACACATTTCACCTATGAACATTTTTCTAAATATGAACCCTAGCTTAAATTATTGCTAGAATAAGCTTAATCAAGTTACCGGGATTCCAAAAACGTAAAGAACTTGAAAAACGGGGCTAGAACGGGCTTACTATTGAGCTTGGAAAGCTTGAAAACCCTAGCCATGGCTTCCCCCATGCTAATTTCGGCCTCCATGAAAAAGATGAGTCAATTTTGGCTTTATTTTCCCTTTTTATTTCTTTTAATTACCAAATGACTAAAATGCCCTTAAGGACTTTCTTTAAAATTTTGTCCTATTCATGCCAATTTTTGTCCAAACAAAACATAATGGTCTAATTAACATTTAAGGACCTCCTCTTTAAACCCCCATTTCAATCAAGTACTTATGAATTAGAACACATATTTTGCAACTTTTGCAATTTAGTCCTAAAAGTCCAATTAAGCACTTTATGAGTAAAATTACTTAACGATATTTTTACACAATATTTTAATCAATAAATAAACCTTAAAAATTAATCAGAATAAATTTTTCGACTTTGAATTCGTGGTTCTAAAACCATCGTTCTGTTTAGTCCCTAAATCGGGCTGTTATAGCAACTTCTGCAAATAAGCCCTAATAGGCAAATTAAACATGCAATCTATAAAATTTCTTATCAATACTCTAACACATGCATCTAATCACTCGGTAAATCATAAAAATTAATCGAAATAAACTTTTCTATCTCAGATTTGTGGTTTCACAACCACTATTCCATTTAGGCCCTATTTCGAGATGTTATATTTCTCCACCCCTTTAGGGATTTTCTTCCCCGAAAATCTTACCGGTAAAAAGATTCAATATCTTTTCTCAAAATTTCTTAAACATCTTCAAACAAATTTTCTTCAAAGTAGTACTTTCAAAATCACCCCACTATCAAATTGAAATCCAATATAACTAAGTTTCAACTCAGTATGACCTCTATATTAATCGAAAACTATTTCCAATTCTCACATTTGCTTTCACCCATTTTTTTAACCAAAAACTCTGCATTCAGCTATTAATACAGCTCAATCATTATTCTTCTATCTAATTTTATCATTACTAAATCCACATTATCTCATTCACAATCAAAATTTTTTTTTTTAAAAATCCAGCAATCATATACTTTAAGCATCATACCTGGATGAGTTAATTAACTAAGTCTAATTTTTCTTTAATCGTAACATTTCGAATTGAAAAATCTTCATATTAACTCGACATCTTTTCTCGCCATCGAGTTCATTTATTAAACCATTCTCAAATGCTATCACATTGTCAATTAATCTTATTAGAAGGGGGTGAGGCTGTAACACTTCTAACTTGCCTCTTATATATATTCATGCATATGACTTAACACTCATCAATATATATATATATAATTTGCTTCAAATAACTCAACATGCATATTCATTTTACACGACCCTCCTATCATCTTATACAAACAAATACACTTATACATGCGTTCATAATTCTCAAATTGAATTACTCATAACATTCATTTAATTTCACAAGTTACATTCATAGCATCACACAATTGCCAATCAACATGAACACTTATCATAATATAAACTTTCCCTTCATCTCATCTTTCATATTCCAAGAGAAATTCTTATTCACGACTCATTCATTATCACATAAATATCATGAACTAGTACTCTTACCTTTTACGAGTCTCATTTCATCTTAATATTATCACAGTTATATAATTCACTTTAGACAGACTTACACACATATTCATATTTTAAAACAAATGCACTCAAACATACATTCCACAAATTTGAGTAAATCTATTTATCACATTCACTTAGTCAAATAAGCTAGACACATAATATCATGTCAATGTCAAACGAACATAGATGAGTTTATAATGAGGTAAACTTTCGTTTCTTTTCACTTTTCCATATTTTTCCACTTATGTCTATTTCATTTTACACTTGATCTCACACATATCATCACAAGTCACCAAGATCAATTTAAGTACACCAATATATCCACCAAATTATACGAACTTACTTAACACCTTTTTACATTGTCGATGGTAGCTCGGTTGGAAAACACTTCTGTCTCAACAGAACTATTTCATCAGGATCGGGAGGCATCACACTATCACAGGTAGTAATATGGAATGTATAGCTTAACTCTTACACATACTAGGTAAGTCCGAGAACCGACAAAACCATAACTCTGATACCACTAAATGTAGCACCCCTTACCCGTGTTCGACGCCGGAACAGGGTAAGGCATTACCAAACTTAATCACTAATCATCGTATAAAAACCGATTCATAATTTCACTCTAGTTTTAAACTTTTTCAAACACATTCAAGTTGTCCCTTAAAAAGAGCTTACAAGGACCATATCATGCTTTAATTCAACCACACACATAGGCAAGCATGCACATTCATAAATTGCATCATTTAATTAATAACATAATCAAGACTATCTACATTAAATGACTTTATACAATAGAGACCTTCAAATAACATAGGTCAGCTTAGTAACAATTAAACGAGTCTCCAAACATGCCAAAGACTTAAAAATACTTTAAAACCTTTATATATCGATCAATAGTTTGATAATGTGATTTAACCTCCGGCGACCTCCAACTCAAGCTAACATCTGAGACACTATGGGAAAAAGGAAAGGAAGGGAGTAAGCATTATAGCTTAGTAAGTAAGTATGTAAATATTAATAAACAATACATTATCATACTTTAAATGAAGTCACAATATGTTCTCGGAATATTACCATCACAAACACACACATACTTTCACTATTACAATCATAAACAGGTTCAAAATAAGTTGTCTAGCAGAGTACTAGCAGCTAAATTATTTATTTCTGGAGCTACAGAACTCCAAATTACAAAACATTAATTTTTCTTGAAACTATATTCATATTTCTACTTACTAATTTTTTTCTATAATTTTTGGTCGGGACAATTAATACAGTTTATTAGTTAAAGTCTCCCCTGTTTTAGGGTACGACTACTCTGATCCCTGTGCACTACGAACCAAATTTCTTCCTGTACAGAATTCCAACGACCATTCCGTTTGTTTCCCTTAAAAATAGACTCAATAAGAAATCCATTCATGTAAGATATGACTCTTAATAATTTTTGTACAATTTATGGTGAATTTCTAAAGTTAGAACAATGGATCTCAAATTCATTCAGACCCTGTTTCACAAGAATTCAAATATCACACAATATAGAATTCTTTTGCTTCCCCTGTTTCTTTTATGTGAAAATAGACTCATTAAGCTTTATTTTCATATATCATATGAATTTTTATTCAACTTCCACGATTTTTGGTAAATTTTTAAAATCATGTAACTGCTGCTGTCCAACACTGTTTTATTTCTAACATTCATTCTTGCATAATTTCACCTAGTCCTTTTTGTTATACCAGAATTCACTCAATTATCGAGCACATAGCTCCTAACTTTTCATAAATATAAAATTTCACATATCCACCTTATAATAACTTTCACATATTACCACTTTATCAATTTTCCCCGTTGAACTCAATGGAAGAATAACAAATATACCATTGTTTACACATATTTCCCCCTTTCCACACTTATAGCCGAAGCTATCTGATACGCATAGTAGCCTGTACTTAGTACTACACATGCGACCCACAATCCGATACACGTAGTAGCCTACACTTAGTACTATACACGTGACCTCACCATCTGATACACGTAGTAGCCTGCACTTAGTACTACACACGTGGTCAAGGTCATTGAGTATGCATAGTAGCCTGCACTTAGTACAACACATGCGACCAACAATCCGGTACACGTAGTAGTCTGCACTTAATACTACACACGTGACCTAGCCAGTTTATCTCGTAGCTCTCTTGTCTGCATGGTGTACACATAGTATCACCCATGCGACCTAGCCACATGATAATGTCTCGTAACTCTCTTGTACACATGATGTGCACTCAACACCGTACATGTGACCTAGCTACATACCATCTGTATCATCCAATCTTTTCGAAGGTTCAACCGGGATTTCTCTCTCTTTCTAATACTTGATTCCATACTTCCAATAGTCAATAATGATTCAAAAATCAGCTACAATACATAAAATATGCTGAAATATAAAAACATAATAAAGATAATGTATTATTTACATACAAACTTACATACTTTCTCATTTCCATGTCGAATTAATATTGAACATTTAAATCATCATAATTATACTTACTTTCAACACCTCAGAAATCATAGTAAATATATCAATTTTACATTGAAACATGCATAAATTAATGCTTATTATACATATGAACTTACCTCGATACTAAAACGACCATTTTACCAACTTTCCTGATTTTAGATTTTTCTCTCATTCTAGGTTCAAATCTCGTTTTCCGAGATCTAAAACATCATATTCTACTTATTTAATTAATTTACTATTCAAAACAGTCCTTAACTCAAACTCTGGAAAAATTATAATTTTGCCCCTAAACTTTTGCATATTTATACTTTTGCCCCTAGGCTCAGGAATTAAACTTCATCCCTTATTCTTATGTTTTATGAAATGCTGATCATTTTTCCCTTCTATGGAAATATCAAATTCTCACTCTAACACATAGTTGTGAACAATAACTTTTACCGATTAAGCCATTTTACTTATTTTTTTGCTTAAAACCGCTTAGCAAAAGTTGTTTAATATAATTTCAGCCTTCATATTCTACCATAAAACATCAAAATAAACACATTTCACCTATGGGTATTTTTCCAAATATGAACCATAGCTTAAATTATTGCTAGAATAAGCTTAATC